>CM070092.1:15603357-15960815 GCA_036178185.1 Liparis tanakae
CTCTGAAAGACAGAAGAGGACACGTATTTTACTGTCAGTTAAAGTGTTGGCTACGTGTTAAATCTCCTTCATAACCTGCATGCTGAGTACCTGTAACAGTGTATTTGGGCTGGGGACGGCCTCCTGCATGTACATCACTCCGAACAAAGGGTCAGGAGCTCCTTCTGCCTCCTCCAGGAGAGACAGGGCGTCCAGGAAGTCCACGGCTTGTCTGGAAGTGGACAGCAGAGAGAAACAGGAGGAGTCACTTATTTATCAGTGGAAAGGATTCCTGAAGCGGCGAGCCCCTGCTCTCACCTGCTGTGCGTATCAATATCAATTTTCTGGGCCGCTTTCCCTTTCACCAGCTGGCCCACAACGCTCTGAAGATCCTCTGCAACAACACAAGTCTTGATAGTATGAGTGGACTTTCACCCCTATTGAAAACATCCTGATGTCCAGCCTGTGGCGTCTGGACACATATAATGGAGAACGGATTCCAATAATTTCCAACGCTGTAAGATCTAAAAATATCCGGTGGAAATATTTCTCTTTCGAACAACTGTAAACTAATAAATATCTGCACATCTCTTTCCTCCAGTCAGTTGACGACTTCTCACCCAGGAAAATGGCGCACTGCCGGTGGAAGACGAGCACGACGCCATACTGGAGCTGCGACGAGAGGTAGAGGGAGAAGCGAGGCCGAGGCAGCCCAGGCCGAGGAGGCGGGACCTGCTCCAGCAGGTAGTTGACGATGTCGTCGCTGTGTAGAGGACATCGGCGTCATGGCAACGGGACGGAGTCACAGTTCAGACTATTCTAAATACGTGACTACGACTGCAATAACTTCTCACCTATGGACGACTCAAAATGACTTAAGTATAAATACATAAATGCTTAAATAAATGTATAAATGCTTAAATAAATGTATAAATAAATGAATGTATAAATAAATAAATGCTTAAATAAATGTATAAATGAATAAATACATGAATAAATGAATATAAGTTATAAATCAACAGGACATCATTAAATACATATATTTCTAAATTTCTGTATTTCTTCATTTATTTATTTCTCTATTTATGTGTCCACACGTATTTCTTCATTTATTTATGTGTGACATTTACGTGTCCGTATATTCAAATGAGCTTTGGCGGTCCGAACCTCTGTCTAAAGCATGATACATTTATTTAAGCATTTATTCCTATATTTATTCATGCATTATCTATTTATACTTAAGTCATTTTGAGTCCTCCATACTCACCAGGTTCTTTTGACGTTGACTTTTAGGAAATCCCGGCGAGGAACTCGGATTCCTTTAGTAGCAACCAGCCTGAAGGACACACACACACATTTAATATTTAATATACTGTACGAGCAGCTAGTGAGAAGAGTGATGGAGGTTGGGACAAGTCTTTGATGTAAACCCTACACACGAACACACACACACACACACACACACACACACACACACACACACACACACACACACACACACACACACACACACACACACACACACACACACACACACACACCTCTTGTATGAGGCATGGTGGCCTTTAATGCGTACCCAGGTTTTTAAAGCACTCCTTTGTTCAGCAATCAAAACAATGTAGTTTGAGCGATCACCCGACTTGTTATAGTTTAGCGCATTAGACGGAGCACTGAAAGGTGTATTTGAAGAAGCCACACATCAAAGCTGAAGTTTTATTAGATTTTTAAAAGTTTATTTCAGTCCTTGTATTGATGTTGCTGAGCATTCATCTATACTTGCTAATACATCAATGCTCTCTAACATAGTTGTTCTTGCTAAAGATCCCCTTTGTACTAGAGTAAAGTAATGTTAACTGTTCATTTGTGTTTTAAGGACATTATTTAATGACGTCTTCTTGATGACATCAGTAAAATAATGCAGAAACTCTTTGTTGCCTTATACACTTATTCCGTCATTATTATTTGTACGTCATAATCCTTCATCACTCTGCTCTGGCAGAACTGCAATTATTAAAATGTAAAAAATATGAAGTTTGAGAAATTAAGTGTTCTCATTTCAACAGTAACTGCAGCTACAAGCCGACGTGCATTTTCTGTTTCTCCTGTAACCTTTGACCCGATGCCTCTTCAAAGCGGCCGCCTTACAGGACTTCAAAGCCGTCGACTTTGTTTTGGTTGCAGTCTGATGCCAGATGTTTGTTTTCTTTGCCACTGGTGCACCTGCACTCTGGGCTTTTTTTATCCCGCATGTGAAAGTGTGTATGCTCCAGTAGTATTTCTATTGTATACCATGGGGGAATCTAGGTTTTAACATTGCATATTTCTTAAATCCAAAAGAAAAATTGCGTTGGTTGTAGAGCTGGGTAATGTTTTATATCGGGAAGAAATCTGAGTTTAGTGTAGCAACAGACCTACAAACAAATATCCATTTAAATCCGCCTTTACATTCATTATTAAGATTTAACTCAGTTTACTTAATTGGGATTTACTTGATGAGATTAAATAAAGATTGGGGCATACATTTACATTTAAATGACCCTGGAGTGTATGTAAAGTATTTGAGGGACAATGAACACAATTCAGTTGATTTTTAAAGGTTTTACTGTAAGAAAGAAAAACTATAAACCAACTTCCAGTTAACTAAACAGCAGCGTGGAAGTTAAGTCTCTAAAAGCTGATAATAAATTACAAACCCAGTTTAAGAGATTCCCCGTTAACAACGGGCATATAACACATTTAATACCCGGTGATAAAATAAAACCACGTGTCCACTTTAACCTCATTGACTGTACATGGATGTAAAATATTCAGCGTATTGTTTTACTCACCAGATTGTAGAGAAACATCCGGTATGTCGCTGTAAAACGCTCGGGTAGTAAAACATTTTTAAGGGTTCTTGGAAAAATGGATCAGATAACAGATCAATTGCAGCTATGAATCTCGAGCAGAGCGGCTTCCAGTGTCGAGGTTTATTTATTGTTATTTTAGACGAGCTGATTGGTCAGTCACCGTGAGCCAATTAAAATAAATCTAAGAGAATAGAAGAAAATGTTAGCAATTGTATGAGAATCAAATTATTACCAGATGCTTTAGTTACATACAATTAAATGGTTGTGCAGCATTAGCGAGATTAATATATATATATATTTTAAATAATGTGGTAAGAATTAAAAATATAATTAAATTATACATTTGTGAATACACACTACCGTTCAAAAGTTTCGGGTCACTTTGAAAAAAGGAAAAAAAAAACACTGTTTTTTTCAATGAAAATTACATTAAATTAATTAGAAATACACTCTATACATACTTCCTTTGAGTCACAAGTTTGAAGAACATTAATATTTAAAATGAAAATCATTATTCCTAACCTTGTCAATGTCTTGACTATATTTTGTATTAATCTTGTATTCATTTAATGAATAAAAGTGTTTTCATGGAAAACAACATTTTCTCGGTGACCTCAAACCTTTGAACGGTAGTGTACCTCTTCACGACATTTGCTCTTTAATTGTGAATGTTCCCCTCACAATCTTTCCCATAATAATGAAACTGATCCCGTTGGCCCCAAAAGAACACGCTGTGGGAGCTCCGACTCCTTGGAGAAAAGGGCATTTTATTCAAATGTAAAGAAAAACATGATGGATAAAATGAGATAAATCAGGAAACAGTCATATAAAATAAAGGCAACACAACAACTATAATAAAACATAATGTTCAACTTAAAAATAAGCAGGGTAACAGCGGGATAACAGGCGGTGAAGATCACAGCAGTCTTCCTCTGCACTCGGTGGAGCCGCAGCAGCAGAGCAGCACCTTCCCCTCCACGCTGCCCACCTCGTAGTTGTAGTCCCAGGTCAGCTCCGTGCCGGCCCGGATCCGCCTGAAAACACACACACACACACACACACACACACACACACACACACACACACACACACGCACACACACACACACACACACACACACACACACACACACACACACACACACACACACACACACACACACACACACACACACACACACACACACACACACACACACGCACACACACACACACGCACACACACACGTGAGTGCAGGAGCAACAGGTGAGTTAATACACCTGTAAATAAAACGCCCCATAAAGCCTCCTGAGGCTCCTGAGACCGAAACGCATTAGGGATGGTTCTAAATGACAGTTTATTGTCTTTTAATGGAATAATATAGTCATGAAATTATACTTCTGGAGATATTATGATACACAAGTGTGTCGTTTAAACTGATAAGAGTCACAATCAAATTTCTCAGAAAATCTGATATTATGAGGGATTATCGTTTGAAGACAGCAGTTTTGTATTTACATCACTCTCTACATCACCACTTAGTTTGTGCAACTGGAATCCAACCGGCAACCTTTTCCCCTTATGAGCATGTCGACACTATTGACACTGTAGTCAGAAACATTTAGCTATTTTTCTCTATAATTTAAATGAACATTTTAAAAACGTTTTTTTATTTTTAAATAAGAGAAAATACACAGTACTTTTTTCTTGTGAAGTATTTAAATACTGTAGAAAAAAAGTCTTTACCATGTAGTTATTTGATATAGACTATGTTTATTAAATTATCAGAGGACATTCTATACTGTGATATTATGTGATATTATTATTGAGATATGAAATTACCAATATCAGGATTCAAGATTTCGTCAATGCGTAATATGTGACAAAACGTTTGAAAATTAAAATGTGTTTGAAAACTCACTTGCTGGCAAAGAACGCCACCCAGGGAAACCTCAAGTCGTGTGTGTCCACAAACACGTTCTGGACGAAAAGGTTGGGACTGCAGCTGTGCTGTAATACAAAGAGCAGAGGGATAGGAACCCATAATACATCGATATATATTATGTTTACACACACAGACAAATCGGCGCATAAGCAATGGGTACAAGTTGAGCTCTTACATTGAGGTACCGGCCCAGGTTCCCCTCCAGCTTGGCGTCGATGATGTAGCAGGACTCTTCTCCGTCAAAGAACAGCCGGGTGTTTTTGTGAGCGCTGTCTCCACCTCCTCCGGTCTGACCCTGCTGACCCGTCTTCCCCGTCTGACCTCCCGGCCCCCCCCCGCCCCCAGGCGGACCCGTCTTCACCATCATCCCGTGGCCGCCCTTGAGAGCGATGCCGCGCGTCGATTTCACCGCCACCTGCTTCTTCGTCACACCTGACCCAGAAGAGCAGGAACACAAGCGGCAACGGTCAGAACCACGGAGGCATCATCGGGGTGGAGTCGAGTATCTTCCGGTTCCTCCCGTGTCTCCTCCTCACCCAGCGTAACCTTCTCTCTCTCCTTGTTGTCATCAGACCCAGAGCTGATGGTCTGGACCTCGTCACTGTCCGAGAGAGTCATCACTTCCTGCTTCTTGGCCGGTTCGGACTTCACTTGACTGCAACAAACACAACATTCATCTTACAAGCAATCCAACTTGAGATGAGGTTAATGGTTTGTTCAATTATTGTTCAAATAATGTTCAATAATCTATTTTTTCAAGCATCGTTTTTTTTAAGTGCAACACACCTCTTGCCGTCTCCAGATTCCTGTGATGGAAAACAGAAAATTGAGGGTTATGGACCGTTGTGTGAGATAATCATGAAAATAAGAACCACCTTTTACAGTCAACCCTCTGACACGGTTCATACACATGACCTTTCCATGACCTTTCCATGACCTTTCCATGACCTTTAAACCAAATTTCCATGACCAAACATTTTGTATACACAAGTATACCGTAGATGACAACTGAATGAGAGACAATAGTTTGACTAAAAAAAAGAATAAACATTTATATAAATGTTTATTCTTTGAGTCAAACCGTGTAAATGAACATATGAATATAACACATTTCCATGACTTTTCCAAAACATTTGGGATTACATTTTCTTACAGACTTTTCCAAACGTGGAAATAAACATTTTTTTAATTAACCGACTTTTCCAGGTTTTCCATGAGCGTACGAACCCTGCTCTTACAAAAGATAACACATCTAATTATCAGAATCCTTTAGTTTATATTGACTCCTACTCCGTCTCCTCGCCACTCACCTTCTTCAGGCCCTGGCTCGTGAGCCAGGAAGCCACTTTGCTCTTGCCCGTCTCCTCTGGCATGGACGGCGGCTTGTCGTCGTCGGTCCCTCTGGCCGACGCGCTCAGCCCATCTTTACTGTCTTGACTCCCTGGGGCCGGAAGGAGGGCGTGAGAAGACGGCACAGAAACCTCCCACACCCATCGCTAGATCCACTACGTCAATGCGGAGGAGACGATGCAGATGCTCCCCAAAATAAGAGGGGTGTACAATGTCGATATATAAAAACATGTTGAATTTAAAATGAGAAGAAATGAAAAAGGCATAGCAATAACACTTAATTTTAAAAGGTTAACATGCTTTATCATTTCTTGTCATCACTGCTGCCATGTACATGTAGTTAACGTGTTACCAATAATGAATCAGACTATTTCTTTCACTTTAATAGATAATATAATTTAACCTTTGAAGAAGCATAACCTTTGATCTGCACTGCACACATTTCATTTACACTACACACACTTTGCATACGTCTATCTATCTATATATATATATATATATATATATATATATATATATATATATATATATATATATATATATATATATATATAATTTAATTTTAAATTGCTGTATTTACATATATGTTGTATATATATATATATATATATTTTTATTTTTTTTTATTTTTATTTTATATTTCACTTTGTATACTTCATGCACAGTCTCTTTCTTTCTTATATTTATATTTTATTGTGTTTAGTTTATTGGTGCTACTGTGTCAACAAATTTCCCCTTGGGGATTAATAAAGTATATTTCTATTCTATCTAACTTTGTGAACACCGCCCTCCTCCCCCGCGCCGTGGAGACGCCCCCAGCTCACCGTCCTTGTTGCCCTTGACCTGACCCCGCGTGGTGTAGCTCCTCCACACGGAGCTGGAGCTGAAGTAGTTCTCCTTCACAAACGTGTCATCGGAACTGTCACTTTGCTCTTCGCTCTTCGAATCCTTGTCGTCGTCTTCGTTGCTTTCCCCCGACGAGCTTGCGTTCTGGGCTGTACGAAATACACAAATAAATATCACACGCGAGGACGAGGATTACAATAACAGCTGGACGCGGCAACGATGTCAACCCGGCCCCTTTGGGACCGTCTCGTTCTCTCACCTTTGGACTTGGACTCAGACTTTTTGGGCGGTCTCCCACCAGGGTGAGCGGAGGCTAAAGCAGACGGCTGGATCTTTATTCTGGACACGTCCACGCCGCTGCCCTCGCTGTCTGAACAGTGAGCCTCGCTCTCATAGCCCTCTTTGAAGTTCTCCACACTCTCTATGTGGTCCAGATTAGCAAAATACTCGTCGCCCATCTCTAGACCTTCCCTGTCGGCAAAGTCGTCGGTCAAGATTTTACCTGGTGAAGAAGAGGAAGGGAGAGAGGGAAAAGTCCTTTACAGGGTTCGTACACATGTTGACCAATGGAATTCCAGGACTTCAAACCAAATTCCCATGACCAAACTGAAATCTCGGTGTACATGAAACCTTTTTGAAAATGCAGTATTCAAACAATGAGAATTACAAAGTATACCTTAAATGAAACAAATGAATGAGAGACAATAGTTTGATTAAAAAAATAAACATTACTATACATGTTTATTCTTAGAAATTTTAATCAAACTATTATCCTTTATGTGCAAATCCATTTGTTTGGACTTGGCGTATGCCGGCTTATATTTTGAGCGTCTTCCTTTAAAAAACATATGAATTATTTTAAAGTCGACGTAAATGAACATGTGGATATAACTAATTTCCATGACTTTTCCAAAACGTTTGTGATTTATGTCTTTTCCATGACTTTTCCAGGCCTGGAAATGACCATTTTAAAATTCCATGACTTTTCCAGGTTTTCCATGACCGTACGAACCCTGCCTTTAGCAATCAAGTCGTCTGCTGTTGTATTGCAACGAACAGACGGGTAAAGATGTCTGCGTGTGTTTCTGTTTCCCATGATGCATCGGTGTGTATCTTCTGGAAGTCTGTTCCTTTCCTCACCGGCATAGATGCAGACAAAAGAGCCCTTGGCCACGTCGTCCAGACAGCGGATGCCCCAGCCTTTGTTCTGGGTCTTGAACAGCTGGAGGCGCACCTGCAGGCCGTGTTGCACCAACCGGTTGGTGCACATCTGACTACAGCATTTGCACCGCTTGTTACACTCGTACATCCTGAGAGGGAGCGCAGGAAAGGAAAACAAAATAGAACAGAGGGGAGGAAATGAGCGCCAATAAGATGAGATGACCATTAGATAGCAATGCTATTGTAAAGTCATCATCTCTCAGCAGAGTGGGAGTACAATGTCTGACCCTGTCGGGAGGCACTCCTCTAATCGTTTGTGTGTGAAACCAGCATTTGTGTTGATCTGTGCCCCTGGCGTACAACCGGTAGCCTGAAGGGTCAGCTGGTGGCAAGAGCATTTGGACCTGTAACAAATAGGCATCGACGGGTTTAGAATATTAAAAGTGGGAGAAATTGTGAAAAACAATGCGACAGCAACTGCACTCACTTGTCGCGACAGCCGTCGGTGCAATCGCATCCAACCAGGAAGTCTGGACTGGTGTTGATGTATACTCCATCCTCAGGGATACGCTCTTTACCTTGAAGAGAGGAGGACATAACGAATCAACAACAGCAAAACTGCATGGATCCGGAATTATTTCTGATTCATTTTTGCACATAAGACCAACAATAGCTCGATGTAAACCAACAGCAAGATCAACTAAAACAGGGCGATAGAAGAGATACTAGGGGGTCAAATAGAAAGGAGAACAAAAGGTTTTTCATCCTACTGTGACAACATTGTTTGTCGGATGTCGAGATTTAATCACGTGTATCAATGCATCGTCAAAACATGCCTACATCGTCCCAGGGTTCTTACACATTTTGACTAATTGATTTCCAGGACTTTTCCAGGACTTTAAACCAAATGCCCATGACCAAACTGAAATCTCGGTATAAACATGAACATCTTACGTATTGAGAGCGTACGCCGGCTTATATTTTGAGCGTCTTTCTTTAAAAAATATATGAATTATTTTAAACTAGGCGTAAATGAATATGTGATTATAACACATTTCCATGACTTTTCCATAACTTTTATGATTTCCGTTTTTTCCATGACTTTTCCATGCATGGAAATGGCCATTTTAAAATTCCATGACTTTTTCAGGTTTTCCATGACCGTACGAACCCTGTTGTCCACATCGCTATTTAAAATCATCTAAAGTTCAGCCTGAAATGCGGGTGAATTGTGCGAGGAGAGCTGAAATAACCAAGAGCTGCTAAACGTTTGCAAGTGACATCAGTTAAAGGCCATTTATCAGACTTGGCATTGTTGTGCGATACCGAATGGCGTGGTCTGATCCTGGCACACGCCCAGTGGATCTCGCTTTGTTCACATCTCAATGTGATTCTTACTGTAAGCTACTTCAGGAGGCGGGGTGGAGTCAATCTCGTTGACGCAGGAGAGCGGGATGTCCTCTTTTCCACTTGTGATGTCGGGAATGTAATAGAACGGCCTCTGCGGCTGAAATGGCCGGTCCACGAGCACGTAGGGGTCGAGACAGAACATCTCCAAGAATATAAAGTCACAGCGCGTCTGGAAGAGGTAGTGCTGGATCTCTGCCATGTTGCGCAGGCAAAGCCCACACGGAGCCTTGTAGATCACGTGGAAGGACATCTGAGGGGTAGACGAGAGAGTCGGTTTATTTTAAGGTACGGGGGAAGCTCTAGCTCGGGGTCAGACCTCATATTTTCCCTAAATTACTGTAATCTTCCTTTAAATTTACCTTGCGGTTGACTTTTCGTCGTCCTGTCATGCGTCTGAAATCGTACAGCAGAGGCGTGAGGAGCGGGTTCTTCCCTCGGTGCATGTCTGACCTTGCAGGTCGGACACGATTCAGACACGCTGGCTGACAGGTGTGTGCGAGGTAGAAGATGCGGTCCGTGGGGGCTCGGTAGGAGGGCTGATGTGGGACGGTGGCCATCGTGTGGGTCACAGGAGGGGGGGCGGCAGCCAGAGTGGGCAGTCTCTGATACGACTGTGTGAAAGCCGGTGAAGCAATACTTTGGACGCTCAACATTCTTGCACTGTGGATTGACAAAAAACAACAGAGAAAAAGACAAGTTAACATTAAATATCGAAGATGAGATCACTCGTTTGTTCCATGTCACAACGGGGATCGACTCGCTTCTGGGGCCAAAGTGGCCGTTTGAGGAACTGCAGCTTTTGGCACTTTCACGTTGGCGTTATGATAGAATAGAAGAATAGAATTATACTTTATTAATCCCCAAGGGTAAATTTGTGGACACAGTAGCACCAATAAACTAAACACACAAGAATAAAATATACATATAAGAAAGAAAGAAAAAGTGACTGCATAAACTATACAAGTGAAATATAAAATACAAAATAAAACATATATGTATATATACACACACACAACATATATGCAAATATGTATATATACACACAACATATGTGCAAATATTCAGCAGTGTAAAAAATAAATAAAATGTGCAAAATGCAAAGTGTGGGTATGTTATTGCACTAGTTTCATCCAGGAGGTGCTTTGTTATAAAAATGATATGACATCTCTCTATTTGTCCCACCCACAGTGGGGACATTTCAAAAATCACAGCAGCGGTGCACATCAGAGCATCAATGAAAATAAATAGAAAACACAAAACACAATACTAAAAAAACTCAATACTAATACTAAATATTCAGGGGGGAAATAAAGTAAATTGTTGAGTAAAGTGCAGAGTTTGCCAGGATCTCCAGCGATCTACTGCAGTGTGTCGTGCAGCAAGCAGGTTATGATATGATATGATGTATATACACCTTTATTCGTTGGAGGTTGATGCTTAGCAACAAGGTATGAGACCAAAGCATGAGGCGGACTCACCTGGTGAGGTCGCTGGGAATGGGAGAAAGAGTCTGCATCATGATTTTCGAGGCGTGAGTGCCTCCCACCCCTGGGACGAATGGAGAAGTACTCTTCTTTGCCATCTGATGTTTATTGCTTGAAGACAGCATGGAGAGAAAAGTCAGTCAGTATCAAGTCTCCACTTCCTTTCCATCCGTCTGGGTTCAAAGCTCCACTCATCCATATTGTTTTTATATGCAAAGCAGCAAACCGTCGGAGGGGAAGCTGAAGACAAACTTTTAAAACAAGGCAACTGTTTTCCGTCTCTATAAAGTGATGTCAGTTTTTACATTTGTTGTCCGTGGCAAAACACATACATTAATCCAGCTTTGAGGAGGAGAAAAAAATGTGCACAAAATCTAAAACAGTATTTTAAGATCCTGCCATATAACTTAATAGAAAAAGGAAACAGATAAAAGGAGTCATCGTTGCATCTCATTCTCACAACTTACAGACTTTGTTTGTTTGGGTCCTTATAATAAAGAGAATAAAGCTGAGTCATGAGAAAATATCGATGTTTAGTGGTGTAACAGACAATATGAAGTGTGGTTTAGATACAGAGTGTAACGTTCACCATGACAGTGAGAAATAAAGTTTTACTTCCAATGGTTATCTGCCATAATTCAGTAAAGTACTCAATGAGGCCATCGGCATTCATGCTACCAAACTGTTGAATCTGACTGGAGGCTAACAGACGGAGGTTCCTGTTCGCTCACTTTAGGACTTTTCGAGGTTGGCCAAAGGTAAATTATAACGATATAACGTTAAATTATAATGTGTTCACATGTAATCTCGGTGAATGTCGAATAATATATATTAGGGAGAGCATTATGACCCGTTTGCAATACCTCTAAGCCGTGCATACATCGTTAACTTTATGTTTTTGCATAATTTGTTGTGGTGTTTGGGGATCACTGCTGTAGACAAGTGGCTGTACTCAATCTGTATTTCTCTGAAAGCTACCGGATGTTCTCTCCCTTTTTTATTTTGTGATGATCCGACCCGTGTTATGAACCTTTGCACGACTATCCATTTACTCTTGAGAAGTCTGTCCTCTGTAATTTGGTTTTAATGCCATAGTTCAGGCAGCGTCACTTACTCAACACGTGGAGGCTGTGGAGGCGGAACCATCTGCTGGATCTGTTGGATCTGCTGGATCTGTTGGATTTTCTGGATATGCTGGATCTGCTGGTTCTGTTGGTTCTGTTGGTTCTGTTGAATCTGTTGGGGCTGTTGGATTAGTTGAATATGTTGAATCTGTTGGGGCTGTTGGGTTTGTTGAATCTGTTGAATCTGTTGGGTTTGTTGGGTTTGTTGGGTTTGTTGGGTTTGTTGGGTTTGTTGGGGTTGTTGGATTTGCTGAATTTGGATCTGTGGGGGCGGAGGCCGCTGTAGAGGCCGCTGTAGTTGTGTCGTCTGTGACGGCTGGCTGGGGGAGCCTTGCTGCTGCGTTTTGGCGGGAGACGCTCCAAGATGTGCATCGCTAGTGTACTGAACTACTGGACCTTTACTCCTCATAACCCCTGGTGTTCAAAATGGACGAGAAGAGATAAAGTGAAAATCAAATGAAAGCATTATATTACCAAAGGCCTTTAACACAATAATTTATTTAATATTTCTTCAAATCTTCATTTAACAAACACAAAACCACAGTGGTTAAAATGAGGTATTTTGGCGAGATGGCGGGAATGTTAATGTTACCCATGTTAGGGCGTGTCCTCTGCTGGCCAGCCAGCTTCTTCTCCTGGGTGTTGGCGGTGGTCATCTTCAGGTTGAACATTGGCTCCAGCCTGGTAGAGCCTCTATAAATCCACTCACTCCTCTTGTCATCCTGATCAACACAAAACAACAACAGGTTTGATCACACTGAACACTGTGACCGCTGTCTGCCATGGTGAAGGTTTCTTTACGTACCAAAAAGAGGATCTTGACCAAGCTTCCATCCACCTCTTCCACTTTGCTCTTCCACCAGGTTCCCTCCCACTCGGTCTTGATGATCTGCCCAACCTTGAGGAGCACCATAGGCCTGCTGGGATATGCAGTGATGTACTCCTCAATGAAGTCGCGACACGATGCATCCTCGATGTCCTCCCAGGTACGCTTCACTGTAAGGAAACGAGAACAATCTCAAATGAAGGCAGCGTTTAGCCAACTCATTTTACATCTGGGTAATAGGAAGAATTTACTTTTACAGATTACGAGAGAAGGAGAACATGGAGGAATAGGCACTTACATGGTCTGCAAACTGGGTGGAGGTCAGGTAGTGTCACATATGAAGCATAGCCATCATCAAAGAAGATCAAAAACCTGAAACGCAAAATATATTAACCAGAGTCTGAATGATACCCTTGTTACATGTACATCAGTAACTGCTAATTCTGCATGTTTAATATAAAGAGTCTATTATAAAAGGTTTGAACCACCAATGAGCACTGAAATTGTAAAAAGTCAGACTGACATCTCGCTCTCAATTCTTTACCAACAACATTTAAGGGACCAAAAATGTATCTAGCAAAAATGAATGACAGCCAATAGAGTTATAACACCGGATTTGGTAAGTTATTGATATTGGCATCCCAAATACAGTATCGGTAGAACCCTGAAATCAACCAGTAAGCCCACCCCCCCTTAGTTTACCCATTCCTTAGCCCTGTCCGCCCACCTCATACGGTTCTTGTTGTTGGGCATCTCTGCTACGACTCCAGCATAGAGCCACACCAGGCTGCCGTCCTTGTACTTGGCGACAACACGAGCCCCGACGTAAAGGATCTCCAGGGTGGGGTTGTACTCGAAAGCCACATGATTTCCAGACAGCAGACTCTTTCCTTTATCAAACTTCACTTTATACTTGAATATACTGTTCCCTGAATATAGACAGAGGGTGTGTTGCATTAGCACATCAGGAGGATTCAAGAATAGAATGCACACAGTAAATAACGTAAAAAACGTTTTTAGTAACGCACCGACGGGGCTGATGGCAACGAGGGCGCCTCTGTGCCAGGTCTTGGTGCGTTTCTTTCCCAAAATCATCATCCCGACTTTAAGCTCATCTTCTGTCGCGTTTGGGTTGGGCTGGGTCATGGACTGAGACTGAGCCTGGGATACAAACACGGCTGGCACTGAAACATGAATACCTGGAGGGTAGGACGAGCCACGCGTTCCGTTAGCATCACATACACCTCGTTGACAGGTATGATGCGTTACCGAGGAAATACACGTTAGCTCACCTGACTGTGATGGAGGATGTGATGGAGATCGAAGCAATAGATTACCTGGTGAGGGCTTGTTGACCATATGGACTAACTTCTGCACCTGCTGGGAGGTTTTCTGTAGAGCTGTGGAGGCCTCATTCAACTGGTAAATAAACAACATGAACATCATCATCTGCATACACAGAGCAGTGATACAGATCAACAGATCATTTCATCAAGATTCTACTCTGTAGTACTTTTTGCAGATTAGCTAAATGTTTCTTCTCTTCTTTTCTACTTTGTTGTCCTTGTTGTTTTTTGTTTATTTGTCTATTTCTGTGTTTGTACGTTGAAGAGCAAGAATCACATTTTTTGTATGCATACATGGCCAAAATATCCATTGCTTCCTTTGTAAGCTTTTCCTTGTTTGTATCACAAAGCAAACGTTAATTTAGCTGGAGAGCAGCCCTACTGGTCCCGGGTGTGAAATCACATTTTGTGCGGACGAAAAACTAAATCATGTTAATAATACACATTTGATGATATTGTGTAAATTCTCCAGCACCTATTAAATTGCGCTTTTGTACAGTTATGGTTACAGAATCTCTCGCAAACTCACTATACTTGGATTTTGAGTGTCATTAATTTGCCAAGAAAATTCACAATAAACAAAGTTAGAAGATGAATCCTGAAATGTCGTTTGAAGTAAACAACAACAACAATGTTTAACTCATCTTAACGCTCAATCGGACAGCCAACAGCCAACATTTAGGAGTGTTATTAAGATAATTTCCATTTTTCTCACCACTGGGTCTTTGCCAGGAGTGCCAGTCTGCTTTGGAGGAACCACTGAAACATTATAAAGAACAGAAGATACTGAACAACCTGATTTTTTTTGTAGTAGCAATGACATTGTAACTGAAAGGAGCAGGACTTACGACAACCAACAGCAATAACATCATCGTCGTCATCATCGTCTATCTCGATGACCTCAGAGGACAGCAGGCCTCCTCCGCCCCCCTCCTCCTCTGAGCTGCTTTCTTGGTAAACGAGACCGTTCTTATAGTAAGTCGCCTTCACGAGCTTCTCACATTCCAATAACGACCTGAGGAACAAACGGGAGAGAAAACGAGATCCCGTAAGACAAAACTACGGATGCTCTGATCCAGTCCAGAGGATCAGTTTCACCGCAGTGTTTGACCGACACAGACTTTAACAAACAACTGTAAATAAATAAACAGACTTCTGTCGAACTTACTTGTTGACATCGTTGATGAGACCTCCTGTCCTCGCTTCCTCTTCTTCTTTCTGCTCCACCCATTCCTTGAGCTCTGTCAGCTGAGCCTTTTTCTTCTGCACCATCTCACTCTTCTCCACTGCATCATCGATCCACTTCTTCAGCTCATCCAGGGAAATGCCCAGCTCTTCCTCCATGTTGGAGTCCCAGCCCTCCACTTCCATTCTTGGGAGGGGAAAAAACGACAGAATAACGACATGTAAATATAACATTAAGGCTCCTCTTTCTCACTCATTAATTAGCAACTACATTCATTCATTGTAAAACCTTATGAAAAGCATGCCCTCATACTTTTTTACAATACACATTTAAAAGAGTTTGATCTGATACAAAACCCTGAAAGACAATTCCTTGTTTTACACACAGTATGATTATGACCTTTTTCATCCACATTAATAGCACAACGAGAAATCATAATGTTGTTGTAACCCTGCATCATGTCTGCAAAGACCAACATAAACGTTCGTGCATCCCTGATTTCTTTCTAATCTCGGCAGACAGAGTGGCTGCTAATTGAACCCACAATAAAGTCACTGACACTTTAATGAGACACGTCCCGTCAAACAAAACAGCGAAAAGACATAACACTGAAGCTCGTTTCATGAGTAAGTGGGCTAGCTCGTTAGCTTAGCATTAGCATGGAGAAAGTATGATACAAACTGGCGCCGGTAAAATAAAACAGCACGGTGTCCATGGCGCTGCTCACAGAAACACACCAGACGGTGAACATAATTCAGAGACAGCACTAAAAACTCACCTATCGCTGATGTCCATCCTGCCTGCTTGCATATATGAGCTTAGCTAGCTACTGCTAGCAGTTAGCCACAATAAGGAGCGCGTGCATTGTTCCCGGGGTAACCGAGAAGGGCGGAGGGCTAAGCGCGCTGTGTGGTATAGCGAGGGACGAAAGCCCCGCCGACGCGGGCTGTCCAGGTATATAAAAAACGCGCATCTGAGCCACGTGACGCTTGTTGTGCATATTATTAAGGACAGAGAGACGTCTCCTCGTGTCACTGCCCTCCTTTTAATGTTATCCTTCGTCCAGCTCGTATTAAATTAATTTTATTGCAAGGTGTGGCGTGTGGGACTTACAGAATAAATTAAGATAATTTATTGACTGCCATTTTTAAACACACTGTGTATATTCTGACGAATAGGCTTAAAATAATGACGATATGTGTTATAAAACAGAATTCCAGTCAACTAAGTATCGTTCAACTATCTTGTGCAAAATACCCTCAAATGAGATATGGCCATGAGTCATTAACTAACACCCTATCGCTACTCATTATGGAGTTTCTGAATGATACCAAGATGGATTAACATTATTCAATCATTGTAGCAGCATTATGTGTTATTTGGTGGCTTTGAGGCATTCGATGATTAATATATGAATATAAATTCACAAAACGTTGTAAGTAGAAATCGTTGTAAAATCCACATCTGACTGAAATGGAAAAGGTGCATTTGAGGCATTTCTCTATTCCTGTTCTTTAGTTTTACTTACATTCAGCAGTCACTGATACTCACCACATGAGGGTGCACAATCATTTTCAGATCGGATTCCTTCTTGAATCTCATTATTATGAATATGGCTCTATTGAAAGGGTTACCCGAGTTGAATTACCAAAACAGGCTACACACAAATGGGTTTATTTAATTTGTTCAATAACAAGTAACTTGCATGAAAGTTTGTGAAAAATATCCAAACCATTGTGAGACAGAATTTGGGGCAAAGAGCAAACCATCTGCTTTTCGTTATATTTACATCATTGAGAACTTTTAAACATCTGTGTGCCATTAGTGTGGAGAGGAAGGCCTTTTTCCGTGTGTACAGTGTTTGCTGGTATATGTTTATTTACCAGTTGAGCTCAGAAAACACAACACTACGTACTACTTTATTTTGAGTATATTAATGTTACAATATTGACCTGCAAGTGTAAGCTTGGCATCTCTGTTACAAAAGCAAAGTTCATGACACTTTCAAGAAGTTTGATTCCACAGTATGCCGTTGCATCGTTTCAGAAAGTACACCTAGGTTAGCAAAGTGTTCAATTCAGCTCTAATGAAGGCCTTTACAATAAAAGTCTATCTTGATAAATAATTAGATTATTTTATTTCTAGATTGGTGGATTTACAGTAAATAATTTAAAATGTCAACATTTAAATGATAAAAAGATTTGCTTGAGCTTTGAGTTTTCCAACCATCTCATATTTATTTAAACCAGGACTACCTTGTTTATATATATATATATATATATATATATATATATATATATATATATATATATATATATATATTTTAAATGTGCATAGGATACTTACTTCATTTGCAGTTGTTGGATGCTGCAGGTAGACTTCTTTCAGTACAAAAGGTTAGTCGAAAAGTTGAGAAAGTGGAAAACAAAACTCCACCAGACTGATAGTCATAATAGAAGCCGAAACATATTCTGTGACTGGAGGAAACACATTTTGGTTTTCGCAACATTTGAATAGATGGTGTTACTGTAGGCTTTAATGCTTGGGTCCATCACTCCTCTGTTTGTGCCTCCTGGTACGTCGCCACAGAGATGTTACTATAAGGGTCGAGCACCATCTGACCGCAGCGGACTATGGTCACCAACAAGAAGAAGCAGAGCAGGGAAAAGAAGAAGAGGGCAAAACCAAGATCCACGTCCACATCCACCCTGGACACAGAGACGACTGGAGGGTCCATGCTGACAAATCCACAAAAAACAAAGCAACGTATTTATTCCTCAGGCGTTACCTCATCCGCTTACTTCCCTCTTGTTGAAACTACTTGATCACCAAAGTAGTTCAACTAATGCTTGGACTCTAACAAAAATCCAGTATATTTTGATTGAAATTGGTTCTAGCAGCTCCTAAAACACAATCCATTAAGCTGCTGCGGTTTCAAACTGAGAATCCAAGTCGTATTGAATTAGACGAGCCATTCCTCTAGTCTAGGTGTTTTCTTTTCTCCTCACATTGACACCTACTGCCCTCTCAAAGACGACACACGGAGCCCCATTTGGCACTTGCATCCTCCATGAATAGTTAATAAGGAGTTTGGTGACGACCAGGCCGTTCCTGAGATTACAACACGCGCATTTCTTCGGTCTCTTCAGGAGGCGAGAACTTAACAGGAGATGACGACAGGAGTCACTGGATCCCTGGTCAGCCAAAGGAATGAACACACGTCTGCACCCAACCTTTTCAAGCTTTAGAAAACCAATGTTGTGTGCATATTAAGATGCTCGGTCTTACTGAATCAGTTCACCTCAACCTGATACCCTGACACCCTATACATGCCCCTGCACATGTGCACAATCATAAGACATGTTCTGGCCTCTAAGTTGTAGAGTGGTCCAGATAAGGAAAAGGTAAACAAAAGGGTTGTGGAAGAGAAAGCGGATATGACGCCTTGGTCGCAATCCACTTGAGTTGGAATCTGATCCTTACCAAAAAAAAAAAGTTAAGCGTAAAGGGACTCTATGCACAAACCTGTGCGGAAAGTCAGCGTTGAAAGGATTCTTAAGAAACAAGATTTACAGAAGAAGTCACTCTAGTGCATCAACACAGGGCACAGGAAAGCCATCTTAGACCTGGCCTAGAAATGAATGCCATCCGTCTCCCCCCCAGGCTGATGAGAGGCGACAGGACGAAGGCAGAAACTGATCCCAGGAGATACCCACAGACCTCTTGAGGCTTCACTGATATACAAATGGAGAAAGAAAACAGATCAAAGCAAAGCTGGCTTTTGTTTCTTCACCAATTAAGAACTTGAAACTGTTTCAATAAAGTGAACACATGCACAGATGTGACTGAAAACAGCCGTGACTCCTCCTGAGTGTGACCAGGGGACCGATTGAACATCAACTATCAGGAGCAACACAGGAAATATACATGACTTTGTAATTAAGGATTACGTGTGTGAACAGCTGTGATCTCCCACATGTGCAGCTCAAAACAGTCCAACTTCTTCACTTTCAACAATTTAGTACAAAAAACATTTATTTCTCTTGTTTAACATTTCATATACAGTATATTTATAGATTTGTGTTTCTATGAGTTCACAATCATTGAAAAAGAAAACCTGGATACAAAGCAACCAATAACAGACATGCCATCCTCTTGAAGATGACAACTGGATTTAACATTTGTTTACATCATTTGTAATTGTAAGTGTTTCACACAGACAATGTAAAACTTTAATAAAAAGGGTCAAATTCAAACCAATTCACATAATATTGTAAAAGCATCTTTCATCCCACAACATTCATTTACAATACAAACACCAAAAATGAATGGAAAACACAGGTAATTGGACCTTGTTGGCAAACGAGAGGAAACACTTCAAAGGCTTTTTTTATAACTAATCGATCATATTGTTTTTAATTCGGTTTATTCTATTTCAAATCCTCAGTAAAAAGATCAAATCATTATTTAAACACCAATCAGAACCGGGTGAGAGAGATCCAGAGTTTCAAAATAACAATAAATCAAACATAACTACCATATCTCTCCATTTTAAAATAACAATGACACACATTTGACAACAAATAAAGAATGGCTTTAAAAGTACTCAATTCCTGTGATTTCCTATTCTTTATATTTCTTTTACAAAAAGGAGTACAAAAAGCCTATACTTGGTACAGGGTAATGCTGGGCGACAGAAAGAAGATGATCAGAAACCCCAGGACTGTTACAGTTGATAATTATACTGCATAAATCCAGTTTACATACATTAATACTGCAAATATGTTTTTGTAGGCAAAGAAAAATAGATTGTATACATTTCCAACAGGCACCTAGACAAACAGCATGTAGCAACTGTTAACACCGCGTCTGTTGGACAACATCATTTAATAAGGAAACAAAACGCATGCTCCTCAAGAGAAGACACAACGTTATTAAATGTATAGACGAAGCCACCAATGCACATAGAAAACCGTGTATTTAGTACAACTCTACACCCTGTAGAAGTGCTCCATGGAAGCGGTGCCGACATGCAGAGACATGCTGTGGATTTAAACTGTGAGCGAGGTCCAACAGGCAGTGGTGGTTTGCGTGAAACGGCTGAGAATTACGACAACAAAACAAATCACCAAAGCTGTATACGTCCCTGCAAATTCCTGAGAGTTTAAAATCAACGTTTAGTGATTAGTCTACACGCTGAAAGGGTAAAAAAAAAAGAAGCTAAATACACTCTTCATCAATGCCTGAGAAAAATTAGGAAGATGTCAGAATAACAAGGCCGTTGTGTGCTTTTCTTTTTCCCGTGTATGTTTACCAGAGTTTAAGAGTGTTTCTGTTTAGTCTATTCAAGTGTGGTTGTGCGATTGTGTGCGTTTTTAGAGATATACAATATATATATCTACAATATAGGTCGTTGAGCTTTGGGCAGTGCTAGTTAGAGAATGACCGTATGCTGCGTTCACACCAAAAGTGAAGCAAATGTTCCCGCTCCGTTACGCTCGGGAAGTTTACCCGCCGGACTATTTGTGGTTATTCGAGCGAGCGGAACGGCTCATCTCCATGGAATAACCACCGTTTCAGCTTTGCACATGTTGTGGAAGTCCCAGAAATGTCGGGACATTAACCGCCCTCTTGGGTTTATAATATTTCAGAATTCTCCAGGCACTGCGCCTGGATGCCTGCCGCTTCCAGCTCTACTTGAGGCTGAGCAGTAGCCGGTTTGGGGACCCGTTAGCTCGGGTCGGTGCCAGCATCTCAATGCTGATAGGCTTTTGCGAAACAGCGTCACGCCAATTCTTCACGTTACTTTCTCGTCGGGTGTGAACGCAGCTCTGCAATGGTTGTAATATTAGTCAGGAGAAAATCCTTGATTTTCCTCCCGGTTATATCTGCAGTCAGATATATCCTTCCTTCTTTCTTTAAATGGCTTGCAGCAGTGCAATTGAAGCCATGCATAGCAAGGGAAGAGTGCTTCTCTCAGGAGCAGGAAGAAAAGTGGAGCAGAAAAGCTATAAGAGCCATATAACATAAGGAAGAGTGAGGGTAAAGACGCCCAAGAAGACAAAAGGGGGGGGGGGAGCAGCTGAGAAGTATTGACCGGATCACTGGTCGAACGTCGGGTACATGGGTATCTCAAAGTCATCGCCGTTGAAGTTGGGAGGCTGGTCCAGCATAGACAACACATCCTGCATCAGAGCGAGAGATTTAGTTTAGGTGACAGAGAGAGGAGTAGAAGGTGCTAGAGAGAGAGGAGGCTCGTTTCACTCACAGGAAAGATGTCCTGCTGGTTGCCCTGAGCGTGAGGATGCTGCTCTGCATTGCTCTGCGAGTGCTGCTGGCCTGGCCACTGGGGCCACACTGCCTCTGCTGCTCGAGACGGGAAGTGCGGCCCGGACCGAGAGCCATCTGGGACGAAGCACAGTGGGGTGAGAGGATGCACCGCTATGACAGAGTCAAAGGGTTCACAGATATATGCACACGACCTACCATAACCGTTGCCGTTGAGGCTGGCGTGAGCATTAATGGGCGGGTAGTTTGCATTGTTGGTTGGGGTGGGAGCAGCACCTGTAGGCATCTGGCCAAAGGAGTTGGAAGACCCACCGCCAAATCCTCCCATGGGAGCAAACTGCGGAGACATGGTCTTTGCAGCTTGTGGAGCCACCTGCTGCTAGGAATTTAAAGAGTAACTATTTACGGACCTCAGTTGGAGTCATTAGGTAAAAAAAATAAATAATCATTATAAATAACTGTTGTAGAATTACATACATTTTCATTTGGGAATGAAGATTGACTGAACATATCAACAAAGGCTAAACAAAGTCAGATATGCAACATTAATCTTGCTGCACCGACTTACCTGATTATTAAACTGAGGTCTGACTCCAGCTGCGGCGCCAGGCCACCCCCCGGCTGCTCCTCCATGAAGGGGGCTGACGGTGCTGGAGGGGGCGACCGACTGAGGGGCTCCATTCTGACGAGACATCTGAGCCAGCATCTGCCCTGCCGAGTGGGCTGGCTGAACCATCTGTGGAGTCATGTTGACCGGCCTGCAGACAAAAGTGTGGGGAATACAGAGTTCTGGTACCTGTCATCTACTGCGAGAAGATAATTACATCAATTATCCTCTCATCAGACATTTTAGAAACTGTTAAAAACATCTTGCATGCCGTCAAAAAATAAATAAAAACACGATGACAACTCGAAATGAATTAAAGATTAGAAACATTGTATTCAAAGTCAGCAAAGCAGCGAGTAAATACTTGAAAGATACTAGAATTGCTTTTAGGAACTCATCCTGAAGGGACCATCATCTCTGTCACGGAGCATCTGCACCGACTTAACGCACATGGGGGAATCCTTTATTCTTCCAAACCCTTTATGTGGCAGACTCACATTTGAGGAAACTGGGAGTTGTCCCATCTTCTGTTGTTGCACAAACCAATATCATACAAAGAAGTGTCCCTGCTAGCTCTGCTGCGATAGGCAAAACCCAGAGACATGCAAACCAGTTGGCTGGTTACATGAATGTGTCAATTCACTCATGTTCCCAACAGCAAGGAGTCCCTGTTTATATAGTTTACAGTAAATAACCATCCCAGTGTCTTCAGATTTAAAATGTAGTACACCAGTAACAGATTTGTCTAATTCACTGTGATCCCAAGCTAAAGTTGGGCAGTTTACAAAGAAAAAGGGAAATGTTGTGCAGCGAGGGCAATTGTTGCCAATGTTGGACGTGCATGTGCAGAACAGCCAATAGGAACGCCTCCTCTCAGAACGTGCCTGTGACTGCCCAAGCCTCCTGCCACGCGCTACATTTTCTAAAGCCTGTAAACAAAGCCAAATGGAGGCGCAGAGATCTAGTTCTCTTTAAGACCGCTTTAAATACAATATACTAAATAATAAACCTAATTAATCAGACCTCAATATAACAGAATAAGAACTATCGGTAAGCTTCTGGTTTCTGTGACGTGACGTTTTCGTTGTGGTAACTAACAATAACTGTCTGAAAGAGTGCTAAGAAGTTGATTGGATTACGTATAGTCCAGGTTTATGATCTGGTGTGCATGTAACAGCATGCACAGATATGCATACCCACTGAAGACCTCCTCGTACCTGTATGCATCATTGGAACGACCAGCAGAGAAGCTATTGGCTGGGGGGTAGATCTGAGCGACGGGGGTGGAGATGGAGGGCAGGCCTTTGGTCGGATCTGGGCCCTGGAAAAGGGAGGGGTACAGCTCGGGCTTCTCAAGGCTCTTGCTGTGGTCGGGACCCGCCGCCGCCACTGGCTGCACCGGCATCTGAGGACAAACCAAAGTAATCAGCCAGGGATCACGCGTTAGCCTTTCTTTAATTAAACAGAATAGGTTTGCATCCAAATTAATAGTGACGGTAAAAGAGTTTAACACCAGATTGTGATCAAAAGTGGCCCTTTTCATAATAATAATAATTCTTAAAATGTATGCAACGCTTTTCTAAACACTGAAAGACGCTTGAATCAGTCATGAACCTGCAATCCAAAAGGATTTATGTTGGGAATACTTTAAATATAGTACCACAGAAAAGGTTTTCCATTTAATTCGAGCATGGACAACAGGCTTTCGTGATAATGGATCTCCCTCAACATCCGGTTCTGTTTTCCTGCCAAGCAAATAATCAACATCCTGCCACAACTGGGCCTGACCCGTTCTTACAGCGGGGGACAAAAGACCAGGGAGAACCAAGAGGTAACCTATGCTTAAATCAGACTCGGCATACTGTACATCCATGCGTCCCCACACGGGCATGGCCTAACCTGTGAGAGGGCGATTGGTCCTGCCTCATAGAGACCGTCTCTGGCTCCGCCTCCCTCCAGCTCGGACTGCTGCTGCAACTGCCTGAAAGGGAAACACAGAGGGACAGAGAGACGGTCTAACAGAGTCTCATTTTCCATTTTTCATGCCCCTCCACTGTTGAGTAAGGAGCCCAAACACCTGCTGACAAAATAGCACTCAACCCACCACCGGTCACCATGGCAACATAAAAGAGAAACTAGGAGAGAAGAGGAAGTCAGTGACAGGAAAGGTACGTTATACCAATACATACTGCTAACATGCTACACTACCTGTGTTAAAAGCTCATATTCACTACTTACTATGAGACATGCTTCTTATAAGAAAACAGAACTATTTTACTAAACTCTAGTGACAAATACAGTGGAGAGAAGAATCACCCAGAGTAGGAAATGAAAACTAAAAACAGAAGGACTGCAGTTTGCTAGAAACAGCTGCAGTCTCCCATGAAGAAGCAGCCCTTGTTCTCCCATGCAGGGGGAGGATAGTCAGGCCAGGCCTGGTCTCACCTGGCAGCCACCTGCCCAGGGCTGAGCATTACAGGAGGGCTGCTCTGACCCAGGGAGGGGGGCAGCGCACCCACTGGGGAAGAGATGGGTGGGAGGGGGTCCTGAGTTGAGTTTCTACTGCCCCACAATCAGAGATGGGTGCAGAGGAGAGGTGTAGGGAGAGAGTGATCAGTGTGTGGTGTAATAAAAAGGGGTTGTGTTGAGGGCGTAAGAGGAACTGGGGATGGAGGGTGATACGCAAGCATTCAGACAGAGGGATCTTTCACAGAACTCACATTTCAAAACGTCATTGGTTTCATTATGTACTGTATTTGATTGTGTAATCGTGTCACATCATTATCGGTATTGGTCCAATCTGTGTGCGACTCACTTGACATTGACATTGGTACAGATGATATACTCAATCTCCTCTGAAAAGGGGTTCTGGAAGGTGAAGGAGCTGGTTCTCATCCAGATCCATTCTCTCGATTTGGAGCGAAACCGAAACATCACCGACAGGACCTGGCCCTTCAGCTTCACCACCTGTGGGTAAATATCCAATCACAATCTGGTATTATGCACACAATAATTGTGAGAGGGAGCATGAATGTCTCCGGATAGTACCAATAGTCCATTTTCTTTTCTGTGGAAAGGGTCTGATTCACACCGAGAGGCCACTTTGGTCAGTTTTTGTCTGAATTTGAACGACTTTATTCCACAGTCATCTTTTCTTTCATTCTTGTGAGTGCATTAAAGTTCATTAATGTGGTTGTACAAACGATAAACAGAAATAAAAAGGTCCAGATAAACTACCTGCTGGAAGCTGTCTCTTAGTAAGCCCTGGTCTTCAGGGTAGGCGAACTCGAGAATGTTCTTCCCCAATAATTCCTGCAACACAGCAGATAATAAAACGGCCATTAGCTCAGAAGTCACCAACTTCTAGCGCAAAACGTTGTTGGAGGATGCCATCTGACACTTCCACAAGCCGAGAGTCTTACCTGTGGCTGGTAGCCGACAGCTGCCACGCAGCGGTGGTCTACGAAGGTGAACATGCCCTGACAGTTATGGCGCGAGATGAACTCCACTGGAACACTAATACTGTTGACGTCCGTGTCACCTGGGCAGCACGTCACCTAAAGGAAGGGAAACGATTTTAGCACACGCATCGTACCGTAAAGGATGCAGCGCTACCACCACATTCCGCATGAATCACATTCATTTATATTCTTATATTTTCAATTAAATGTGGTAATTGATGTTTTTATAACTCAATAGGTCATGAATAGTATGGATTCAACTGCTTGTAGAAAATATGTTTATTAAACACTATAAAACACCAACAGTGTAGTCAACTCCAGGTAAGACCATAGGAAATGTGGCCTTGTGTTAATAAGGTAAAGATTCTTAGATTGTTGATATAGGTATAAAATATTACTGCCGTTTGTTGGAAATATAAATGTGCACTAAATATGTAAAGAGCCATAACAACACACACTTTTATTTCATTGTATCAAATATATACACACTACTCAATAATAAACAAATGATCAGTTCAGAATTATTTTTTCTATTGATCGACTTGCTTCAGAGTAAAAGCCACATGTGCATATCTCTACCCACGAGACATCCGTCATACCTGTAATCGACCGATTGCAACCAGACAGAAGCGACTCCCTTGAGTGTTGTCCGACTCATCGTCTGTTAATGAAACTCCTAAAACACAAAACAGGCAAATGTGTTGTCAGATTCAGCATAATTTACAGGGTCTAGTCATATCAGCTACAAATGGCCGACCATACTAGAACTAGTAGTTTTACCTGAGGGGGGCCAGGACTTGATGTATCCTGTACAGTGGACCACAACATACTGAGGCTCTCCTTCCTTAGCTGTACCCAAACCATTCCTGAGAAGAAGGAAGACATTATAATATACATTAAAAAAGAAAATCGGTTTCTATTCGGGCAAGTAGTAAAAGTGTGCATCCTATTGCTACTGTGCTACATTTCTGCAAATATTATTTTTGGTTGTGGTCACCTGTTTCTATTCCTCAGGAAGTTCAGTCTGTTCATGGACATCGGTTCCACGGGACAAGAGCCACACCTGCAAATCCACAACATGAACAATGTATACATCTGGACACACATCAGTATAAATGATGAACTGGATAACTAACTGAAGCAAGAGTCACACCTCATTCTGCAGATGAATGACCGACGGGCTCCCATACTCATTCTAGATGCTGGCTGCTGGCCTTCTTTCTTTACTGTTCCTGTCTTCAAGTCCAACATCCTCCCTTTAAGGTAAACAAAGATTAGACCCAATCAAAGGTTGTGATAAGAGATAATGTGGCAACAATTTTTTAATTGACGAAGACATTTTGGGAATTGATAGTGATAACAAATGTTCTATCGTCTGCATATTTAGCGTCAGTGCATGCCGTGTACCCGTGTTGTTATTCTCGGCAGTAGAGAGCTGCTCTCGGAGCTTTTCTGTATCGTCTGGGTGGAGCTGATCATACAGGGAGGAGCCCAGCCATTCAGACTGTGCCTGGTTGAGGACGGGTGTCAGGGAGTCAGAGACGTAAACGATGCGGCCAGTCTCACACGACACGACAAACAGGAAGCCATCGGCTGCCTCCAAGATGAGGTGCTTCAGTTCCTAAAGACAGATGGCACAAAGAATCTCAGCACTTACTCTGTGCGCTAACAATTAAGTTACATTTAAATTAACTCCTTTATGAATTATGGCTTTTGAAATAGTCGTCTACACTGTTGACCTGAGGTAGCTGTATAAAGACATGTGCTACGCCCATAATAATGATACCAGTTTCTTCATTTACGGCACAAAAGGATAATTTACAGTAATTTCCTATTTATACATTTTCCATATAAAAAAATAATAATATCTGTTTTAACATTACAAAACTAGATTACACAACCTCAATTTCTACCTTTCACTCACACGGATGCTCATACCTGGTCAGTGAGAAAGGAAGGTTTGTACGACCCATCCGAGTTAGTACTGCCACTTCCCCTTAGAGACTTCATATGGGACACGGCCATTCGCAGGATAGTTAGTTTGTCTGGCTTCCTTGCTAGAGCACTGCAGGTCGGCACCATGTCTGACAATTCTGTGATGTAGGCAGTCATCTTGTTCCGCCTTCGCCTCTCAATCTCACTGTGGTTCTCCCTGAAGCGAGGAAATGACAACGGAAGGTGGAGGTGGACAGGATAGGAGGGATTAAGATGGGGGAAACAGATGGGCAGGTGGACAACATGGAGTAGAGTTTAGGGTTAATGCTATGCAATGCAAGTATGCCAACTAGGAGAGAGATATGAGAATGAGAGAAGGTGAGAGACATGTTGCATAGAACTATAAACCAATCATCTGTAAAAAATAAAATTATATAAAAAATAATAGTGAGAAAACAAGAGTATGGCCTTTCAAGCCCAGTTGGTGACAAAAGAGAGCAAGTGCAGAGAGAGAAAAAACACTTGGATCTCCTGAGAGGGGGAAAGAAAAAAAGAGAGGAAAGTTGCTCAAGAGGAAGGGATTACCAAAATGAAAAAGTCCCCGAGTCACACACAGCGTTGCAGTTAGTGATATACAAAACAGTGGTAGGCTGAAAAAACAACAACAAGCTGCCTGGTTTAAAGAAGCATAACATTGTGACAGGCAGGACAAAGTACACAAAACAGTGCATTCAATATCGATAAGGATACAAGCAGGACCCTTCTACAGTGGTTGTCCCCTTATCTGCAAAAACCCTGATCTTCTCACAAAAGCTATGACATCTACTGAAATCAATACTAAAAAAATAAATAAGTGTAGGAGTAAAAAACAAATAACGTAAAAGCAGATGGAGTGCAGCAAGGTGGTACCCCTTGTATACATAATGTTGCTCCCCTACACACACACATCCATCTCTTAATGTGTCCTCCTACCTGGCAAAGCGCTCTTTGTCATTGCCGCCTAATGTGTCATCGTCACACCTAAGGAAAAACAAAGAAAACGTTGACCGTTATTGCAGCCGCATGGACAATAATCCAAACACTGGATGAACCATATCTTGCTTTATGACAGGACAATCTGAGGCAAATTAACCTGAACAACTTGTTTCCTTCGTCATCATCATCGTCATCATCAAAGTCTGGCCTGTCAAAACGAGAAAAGAGACGCATATCAATAAATATTCTCACAATAGGTGTCAACAAATACAATTAAACCAGTCAGCAAACACACACAGAAACAAACTTACGCAGCTCTTCTTTTGTTGGTCCCTTTTGGTACAACAGCCCCGCCACTTTCTTGGGTCCCACTCGCCCCCAGACCCAGATTTGGGTCTGGCAACTCTATTAATAACACACAGGCACAGAGAGGCGACATGTAGCAGGGGTGACAGGTGCTTTCATCATGAGCCTCGAGCTCGCGAAGAGAAACTAAACCACTTACTGAAGCAATAAACACACGCAGCATTACCGCACGCAGCTGACATCGGTTGCATTTCACAGCCTGTGTTCAACATGAAGTTAACTCCACGTCAACTATTCGTGATTCGTGTTTATAGCTCGTGGAGAGCAAAGACAACCAGGACACGAAAGTATTGTTGAAGCTAAACGTGGCATCACGTTCCAGATACCAATCTTAACCTAAACACACACACACACACACACACACACACACACACACACGAACCGAGTTAACCGACTACAGCTTGGTAGACAGCTGACTTAGATCTGCCTTTTTAGCCGTAACTCAATTATACTTGCAAAAGTATCACAACAGTGTTACGTTAGCTTAAGTCAGCGAGTAGCTAATATAGCATGTTAGCTATCTCTAGCTGCTAAGCTAGCAATTAGCCGTCGCTGTCACGCAACCTTTAGGAAACTGTCCTCTTTGGCTCTAAAACCTTTTTTCTCTCAACTCACGCACACTTGCACGGGACTGTGCGGCTAAACCATCGCAGCGACTTGTGAAGCTCTTTACCTGTGTTTGAAGAGGTCATGTCCGTCTGAAATAACATAAACAAACAACTTCGGCTGCGGGAGAAAAAAAAAATCCCCACAACCCCTTCGCCCCTCCTCTTGTTAGCTGGGTGAAGGCTAACAAGTCCCCGGTGGATATCCTCACGCGTGCTCTTATACTTTGGGTTGCAAACGCACGAGGACCTAACACGCAGACGAAAGAGACAGTTTGACTCCTCCAATTCCACCTTTTCTCGGTTTAAATCCCCCTTTCTGCCCAAGATGGCGCTTCAGGCTACGGAGCAGAAGCTGTCTACTCTTTTCCTTTCTCCGCTTCCTATTGGACGTCACGAGTCAGATACAAATGACGTCACACGTTGGGAAATCCGTGTTGTGCTTCGCTCCTCTGACAGCGGAGGGACCTGCAGGTCTGGAGAGTAAATACACCCCCAGTTTCAGCTACTAGCCCCGATCCAACTCGAGTAGCGGATTGAAGAACGATTTACAAGGTGTATATGAGTATTTCAATGTAGTGCTACTTTATATTTATATTACATAGTCCCCTTATGTCTTCACTTTCAATACGAAAGTATTGAGCTAGTATACTATAATGCTACTTAAAGGAAAATATACTCGAAATAAAAACAGTTGTATTGTGCAGAAACCCCTTTAACACGTGAGCATACACAGTATTAACTGATGGTATAGGCAACATGTCACTGCTGCAGTTGGTCAATATGGAGATGATTTAAAGTACGTTATACACTGCTAATCTACAATATGTTTTATTAGCTCATCATATTTGTTGTGTTATGAAGAATAGTTTCTGCTAAAATAATGCAGAAGAGTAAAAAGGTAAATATGTTGAGTAAAGTAGAAAGTATATTACAGTAAAGCAGATATCTCAATATTGTACTGAGGAAAAGCAATTGATTAAATGTACTGGGTTTTCACTTGAAGTACAAGTACGTACGTAATTTACAATGGCAGAGGTCTGATTATGAGGGCGATTGTCTTCAGAGTTAATCGATTAATACAATGACTTTACATCATTTTCAAATGTGTAAAAAGGACAATATGTTTACACTTTAATCATAAAAAAAAGCTGCTTTTAATGTGATCTGTGATCTTTGATTTTATTATTAATAACAATACTTCTGCATCATTGAACAACAAAATAAGAAATAACACTGTAATCAGGACACAGCTGTTTCTTCTGTAGAGAAGAGAGGTTGCTGGTTGGTCTGGATTAGTAAACAACAATGTGGTAGTGGAATGAGTTTGAAATGGAGATAATCTGTAAGGGAGCGGAGTGACTGATGGATGAGACAGTGGAGGGATGAAACACTAGTCTTAGAGGTGGTTCTGTGAGATGAAGAAAGGAAAGAAAAGGAGTGGCCATGAAGACAGGAGAGAGCTTCCCATGAATTACAGATAAGGCACTTAACACACAAACAACTTTAAAGCATAACAACAAAACAGCAACCCTCATTTCTTGAATCCTCCATGAGTCTCAAACACTAAATTGCAAGAAAGAAAGTTTCCCTCCTTAACATCAAATAACAACACTTGTAAAAAACAGTTTCATAAACACAATCATACCTAAAATCATTCGCTTTGAATCAAGATTTAAAGTTCTAACCCAGGTTAACAAACATAACCCGGGCTACAAGGCAGTGAATTGAAGAAATCTGGCCCCTATTTGTAAAATCTGGAAATGGTTAATCTGTCCCATTCCACTGGAGAAACCCACATTTGAAATGATTATATAGTCATCAGTTTACAGCGCGTGGCAGCATCAGCGTGAGTCACGACACAAATGGATCAAACAGCTTCAGCCGAACCAGAGAGGAGGAACATTCAGCAGGAAGCTGATCTTTATATTGCATTGTTTTTGCTAAGCACTCGTTTCTGGGTATTTCTGACTGCTCACACAGCAGAGAACTGAGAATGATAACCTTTGCAGGTCGGACATCTCTTTTGGAAGAAAGAATTGTAAATAATGAGATTCGCTGGTTTAACAATAAAACATGGATTAAAACAAGAAAGCAAGATGTTCTTTGTGTTTAGAGAAAGAACTGACACCAAATGTACTCCGTAGACCTTAAAAGGCAGACACGTCTCTAGATGGCACAGGCCGCATTGGGGAGCAGAGGCCCGGAGGACCAGTGCTCGCCATTACAGGGTATCAGAGACACTGTATGTAGTGCAACGACGTGGCAACAGCTGAACACTTATGTAATTGCATAGACAGAAAATTAGGGAATGCCCTATTGTCTCGCTTTTTAAAAACAAAATGTCAATCTTTTGTTCTCCTATGAGAAAACAAAAACAAAACAAAAGATGCAACGAAATACAGCGACACACGATCAAAGCAGAATGCTTGTTTCTTTACGGCCTTTTATCAGCCATTATCCGTCTCTAAGGCACACCGGACACGGACAGCGAAGAAGAAGCACCATCGGCCTCCTCCTCTGTCCATTTCCTCCCCCGTTTCTTTAAAAAGTTTTCTCTCTCATGACAAAGAGAAACAGCCACAACATTTCATGTAGTGTGCATCACCTGCCGGACCTCTGTGCCCTCCAAACCGACCAATGCATGTGTGCGAGTGTGTTTTTGTGTTGTGCAAAAGTAACAGTGTCAAATTTCCTCAGGATACCTGCTGTTTTTGATTTTAGGGGAATGACCCCCGCCACCCCCAAACCAGAATCCTTTTTTCTTTTCATCCCTCCCTCCTGCTCCGCTACCGAGGGATATGAGTCCTTCTCACGTTTCTTTGTCCTGACACTTGTTTGCTTTCACTCTGTCTTGCTGTGGTTGTTGTTGTGGACCGTGTGACCGTTCTGCACCGGCCCATTCTTTGTGATGTTCTTTTTATCCTCCTCTTCCTCGCCCTCTTCTGATTCATCTGTTTCATCTTTGTCACTCCTTTCATCGTCTACTTTTTCCTGAAAAACAACAAAAAAAGAGTCTGAAATGTGTCAATAATCAATGCTCAAACTGTCCTGGAGCTCTGCCAGAACACGCTCAACCCATCCAGTTACATGCTTGCAAATGTGTGTGTGTGTGTGTGTGTGTGTGTGTGTTGAGGATGTAAGCACTTCCTGGATTTTATTGAAGTATGTCGTGGTGCTACTTCAGAAACAAACTGTATAAGTATTTTGTGGCAAAGAGGGAGCTACATAAAGTCTAGTAGATTGCCTCAAGTGTTGTCCCTTGATCTGGTGTGTGGAGTTAGAAACAAGTGGTCCTACTCGACCTCTGTAGCCTCTCGACCGCTTGTGAAGCTTCATTAACTGCTATTAGCATAACACATCTACATATCCAACAAAGCTGTTGGGTGGATAGTGTAGAAACCAAGTTGTGGACAAGTAGGAAAGATGTTTAGAAAAAAAAGCTGATATCTATGCTTCTGCTTGTGAGATTTTTATGCTTTTTAGTTTTGTTTAAATGGTCATCACGAATCAGACAATACTGTGTCCGGCTTTGACTGGGAGTTCATCTGCTTTCTGTGATTTTTCTCAAACTGACAACCCAACTCCTGAGACCAGGTCTTCATCCTTAAAACACCTTCAGCCCCTCTAACAGCAACAACTTACAGTGCTTGTACACAGTTTGCATTAACTGATTCAGACACTTCATCAGACATGGTTTGTTACTCCTGTCCCTCAGGACCTCCACTTCAACCGACTCGATCAGCTCAATTTACACCTGATCGACTCTATTTCTTTGAGGACATTTATTTGAACTGTGTTGCATTGGATCTGTTTGTCTGCTTACATTGTGGGTGAGGAAGCGGATTGCCATGCGTATAATGAGGACAGCCCAAAAGATATGAAGACACTGCAGAACCATCAAAAGTCCATTGAAAAAGTAGTAGCCGAAGAAGGGTTCATAGATGGTCACGGGATAAACCCAAGTACAGTAAATGATCCTGCAATAGAGACAGAGAGGATTATAGACAAGATAACGTAAATAACATACAGCTGCATATTCCAATAATATGTTGAAACAATTGTTTGAAATGTGTGTGTACCAGAAGGGAAAGATGACCAGACGAGAGACGATGAAGATTGCAGCAAATACGATGAAGATGTAGTTACAGGCATTTCTCCACCCAGCGTAGTTGAACATCTTTGCTGACTGTCAGAGGGAGAAAGAAAGAGTGAAATAGGTCAGTTACCGATGAATATATAATGTTTGTTGGACTAAAGAGGATGAAAGTGTAGTTTCCACCACAAGGTGGCAATGTGTCATCAGAGTGTCAGAATGTGTCTCTTTCATCCACTCATTGACTCATGTGTGAACAAATCGTACAGAGGATGCAGCATGTTGTAGCATGGAAGCTATACGTGACATCACATACAATCTGATGTGTTGGTAATTGATTGATAAAGCATGTATGAATGGCCGTTACCTCAAGGAGGTAATCGGAGGAGTCGTGCACCAGCATGATGAGCGTTCCGGCCCGGATGTAGTTAACGCACCAGGAGAAGCTGATGAGGAGGATGGTTGCCACATGGTGAACTATCTGCTCATTGAAGTCCTAAAGAGAAAGCAAAAGGCAGGGTTCTTACACATTTTGACCAATGGATTTCCATGACTTTTCCATGACTTTAAACCAAATTTCCATGACCAAACTGAAATCTCGGTATAAACATGAAAACTGTAGAATATTTTGCGTATTAAGAGCTATCGCTGGCTTATATTTTGAGCGTCTTTCTTTAAAAAATCATATTGATTATTTCAAACTCGGCGTAAATGAACATGTGATTTTAACACATTTCCAGGACTTTTCCAAAACTTTTACGATTTAAGTTTTTTCCATGACTTTTCCAGGCCTGGAAATGACCATTTTAAAATTCCATGACTTTTCCAGGTTTTCCATGACCGTACGAACCCTGAAAAGGAGACGTGTTTGTTGTGCTGAGAAAAGGGAAATGTTGGAATTAAATATTCATGTATTGCATGTTTTAATGGTGTGTGAGTGAGAAGTGGTAAACTCTGCTTCAGAGGCATCTAGGTTACAATAATCATTTGCAGAAACACGTTGTGCCTCTTTTACAAGATTTTCTCCCACTGCGCCCAACTGACCCTGGCTGGGCGAAGTCCACACACACACAGACACACAGACACACAGACACACACACACACACACACACACACACACACACACACACACACACACACACACACACACACACACACACACACACACACACACACACACACACGCAACAACAGTCTAATGTCCAGCCAGGTGTCAAACTGATCAGATTAAGAACAGAGCGTGCATTATGATGTAATAATCATATAAAAGTGTAACACCCTCCTGTTGGTGTAGATTATATCTGATTTGCATTCACAATTACTGCTGTGTATTTTTTTCTTGTTACCATCAACGTGTGGTTGTTTTATACCACGTGAACTCAGGAGAAGAGATAAATAGATGCACTCACTTTGCGTTTGACATCAGTAGCCACACTGAAGAGCAGAGAGCTGTAGAAACCCAGCTCAATCATGTAGTACCAATACTGAGATGGGAGGAGAGTCTGGAGGAGAGGAAACAGCGTTACTTCAAATCAATACAGCAAGTTGAGAAAAACTATCTCGGGAACTACAACGAGTGATTATCATCACTCTTACTGATTGATCTTATTATCTTTATTTTCTTGATCAATTCATTAATAGTTTGGTCGATAATATTTGAGAGAATAGTGAAAGATGTTCATTATGGTCCTGTTCAAAGGAAGCTTGAAGCGGACATTATTGACGATACAGTACTGGCTCTCGTACCTTATTGATTAATTAGAGCCAGGCGGACACATAAGAAAAGCTGGTTTTATATGGCTAAGACTCCAAAAGCCAAATATATCTAGTTAACTATTACAGAAGACAGTGAGCAACTGCTATATTTTTGCACTTATGTTAAATAACTTAATTAAATGATGAGCGGCTTATTGAAATAAAAAGATTATTTCGGCTCTATTAGTATCTCTATATTTGGAGGGTGTCTTTTGATTTGTGTCTCAGACTTTCTGCAGTATTCTTCAAAGAAAATGTAAGACTTATAAATCCAACAAAAATGCAATTCTATACCCTTTTCACAGTCATACCAGTCAAAGAATAGTGTCCTTCAACCCGGAAACTAGTTATCATTTTCACTTCTGATTTTCTGTTTCTCCTCAGATACCCTGGAGCATTCAGTGTACAGAGCAATCCCAGAGACTTACCAGCACAGGGAAACCTTCCCACATCTCCTTCAGGTCATACAGCCAAGGTTTCTGGAAGGAGACGAGACATCAGAGCCCGACAGGTGTATTTATATCGACTAACTCAGCATGGCAATGAGTCTGCCCTTCTGACTGTGAGAGGTAAGGTTATCACGACTGTGGAAACTGACATGTCACAATGGCCGGGCAGGTGTCGAATGAGCATGTGAACACAAACAGAGTAGAGGAGGAGGAGGAGGAGGAGGAGGAGGAGGAGGAGGAGGAGGAGGAGGAGGAGGAGGAGGAAGGGTCGAGGTTAACATGGCAGTACTCACATCGATGAGGGCGGCCAGGCCAGCAATGAAAGCAAGAAGGTAAAAGGTAAATCTCCAACTGCAAGAGAACACACACACACACACACACATTCAACACACTTTCTACTCAGTCAATTGTGAAATGACAATAGACACATTTTCCACCAGAGCAGACACATAAACACATCACAAACCCAAACACAGAAGAATGCCAGAATGAAATGCCAGGCTGAATGAACAGCCTGGGAACGTCTGGTCAACGGCACTGAGAATGTCAAATCAGGACACACACACACACACACACACACACACACAGCCAAACACGTGCTGTCACACAATGAGCGCTGTCAGACAGTTTCCTGTCTGTGAATCCGGTCACAGAGGCAGTGAGGGGGGGGGGGGGGGGGGGGGGGTAACTCCCAGTAAAGGTGAGGAGAGGGCATCGCTCACAGGAATCACAGCGGTAGAGACGACCGGGACACGAGAACAGAAAAGTGAAGAGGAAGAAGAGGCACTGAGAGTGTGAGTGATACGCCGGTGGGGAAAGTAAGGGAGGGTAACAGAAAGCCTGTTGTGTGCACACAAACAACAAATTGTCTCAGAAGAGAAATGTCATAGCATGCATAGAAAAAGAAGAAACTAAAAGCTGGGAGCAACAAACACACACATGCAGTCACATGCACACACACATCTCAGCTGATGGAGTGGCCCAGCTGTGTGGAATGTAGATGAAGCTGCTTCAGAGCCCTTTAAGGATTCATTCGACACGCTGAAGGACAGATTCCCACGTTTCAAAGTCAGAGCCTGAATGTACACAGTAACATCTCATCTTTGTAGGTCCAGTGTCAACAGGAGGACTGATTACAACGATCCTCTCGGCCTTTACGGCCACCTGACTTATTTTAAGAGAGAATTGGTAAAAGATGCAAACCAATCCTTTAAAATGTTGAAGCGGTAAGAAAAGCTTTCCACGCCTACACTATTCTTACTTTTGTGCAATACTTGTACAATACTATTAATACTGTAATATATTTTTTGAAAATTGAAGCAGTGCGATTTGTTCGATTTGTTCTGTGTTGGGATGGGTGAAAAAATGAAAAATAACGTGTTTAATGTATAACTGTATACTCTGCTTTTGAGAATAAACACAATTTACAAAAAAAGAAAAGCTTTCCACGCTATTGAGCAACCCCCCATCTGCTGAAGGAAACCATGTGACGTGTTCAAACTCTCCAGAGCAGCGACCTTTAGTGAGATTGTATTTTTGTAAACACCTTCCGACTGCAACTTGAATAAAAACAGATTAGTGCTTCAGTGGCACTTGAATGCCACCTATTGTCGGTCGCTTGGGATCAAAGCGTCTGCTAAATGACGTAATGATGTAATGAAGTATAACGTAAACTGCTGTTGAAAAACTCAAGAATGTTTTTCACATGGACTATAAATGAATTATCTATGAAAGTGTTAGTCCTAGTGATGGATGCTAACAGTGTTATATGCTATCTGTTGCGCTTTATAGCACTCTTTTAGATATGGTTTATCTGTATTACCGCTCATATATTCTAAGTGTCATGTGTTATCACGTGTAAATCCTGCCAGCTGACACTAGCTGGTGTAATTATTCTTGTATTATCAGGTAATTATGCTGTTGGTTTAACTCAGTTAATGCTCCCACATAAATATAACCAACAGTGATGACTTAGCCCCTGTTGCCGAGGCCCCGTGGTAATGAGTGTGGGTGAATGGATGTGTGTGTGTGTGTGTGTGTGAGAGAGAGAGTGGCATTGTCATGAGTGCATGTTAAAAATAGAGGGCTACTTTTGTCCTCAGAAATGTGCTCATGCAGCCATGTGTGTGTGGGTAAGCGGCTGCTTACCTGGCCTCTCGGAACTTTTTGAGCAAACTGGGTCTGTCCTGGTTCCTTCGTCTCCTGAACCATCGCTGCACTTGTCTTGCTGAACAGCCCGTCTGCTTGCAAAGACTTGTTATCGAAGTCTAAGAGCGGCACAAAGAGATGTGATTTAAGTATCAGGGTTCTTACACATTTTGACCAGTGGATTTCCAGGACTTTTCCAGGACTTTAAACCAAAAATGTCCATGACCAAACTGAAATCTCGGTATAAACATGAACAATTTAGAAACTGTTGCGTATTGAGAGCGTACGCCGGCTTATATTTTGAGCGTCTTTCTTTAAAAAATATATTAATTATTTCAAACTCGGCATAACTGAACATGTGATTATAACACATTTCCATGACTTTTCCAAAACCTTTATGATTTAAGTTTTTTCCATGACTTTTCCGGGCCTGGAAATGACCATTTTAAAATTCCATGACTTTTCCAGGTTTTCCATGACCGTACGAACCCTGAAGTGTTCGAATGCCTGACCAGATACACAGCGCACTCCTCTGTGCTTTTAAAGTGGGTAGGGGTGCGTTGGATTGTGTACCTCTGTGGGGGTTTTGGTAATGTTACAGTAGTGGGATTCCAGTGCGGGGTTGTGATGGACTTTGAGCCGCGTTGTCTCTTTCACGCCGAGCAGAGAAGCCAGGGATGTAGCCACGGTCCTGCAATCACAACGCGGTTGTAAACATGTAAAGGAGACGACGTGTCGATTCTTTAAGGACAGTACAGGATGCAACCATGGACACACTTTAGATTTGTAAGAACTTAATTAAAAGGTAGAGGTAAACTAAATATATCCTAATTAGAGGTTAGGATGATGAAAGTCAGGATGACGAGAGTTAAGTTTTTAATACTAGCAAATTAGGTAAATGACTATGAAAACAACATGGATCACTTAAAGGAACTGAGCTTTACTTGTTATGGAGAACGACACAACATTGGGAAATATTAATAATTGCAGAGATAAAAATGACATTCCTGGAGTAAAATAATGGAAACATATAATAAAGTTAAATAATTCAAAGTCAGAGGGTGAGAGACTGATGGGCAGACTGAAGAAGACAGGATAAGATGAGAAGACAGAAATCACAAGTAACAGAGATGAGACTGGGCAGAACATTTTTTTTGAAATACAGAAGCAGCAGTTTAACTCAATAACCATAAGTCTAAGATGAGGGGCACAGATATCTAGTGACAGATGGACTGACCTCTCAAAGATCTGACGGATGATGAGGAATATAAGGGCGATGGGCAGCGCCACCCACAAGTCTTGGGCTTTGGCGTACACTCGCCCATCCCGATCCTCCAGGTCAGCCCAGCCCAGGCCTTTTGGAAACCACCGCCGCTCCTGCCAGAACCACTCGCTCAGCCCCACCAGCATCCTGCAGCACGGGGGACACAAGCAGTTAGCAGCAACTCCACGTGTTTAAAGGTCGTAGAGCTGAAGACACAAATTCTAGAGCAGGGGTCGGGAACCTATGGCTCGCGAGCCGTGTGTCGCTCCTCCGGTGACGGCATATGGCTGCCAGACAATTTTGAGTTGAAAAAAAGAAAATCTCCGCCCCGATTCCAGCAGAAGTAATTAAAGGTCCCTTTTCTTAAAGAGCACGTCTTTATTCTTCGTCTCGCTCCGCTGCCATAAGGAACACTACAGGAGAACATCCCTACCAACGGCCATGAGGCTTTATAACAAAGCACCTCCTGCCAGAAACCTGCAATAACTCACTGTACATATTCATACTTACACTGTTGATCTGCACTGCACTCATTTAATTTAATTTCATTTACACTACACACATACACACACTTTGCATTTTGCACACTGTCTATATATATATATATATATATATATATATATATATATATATATATATATATATATATATATATATATTATTTAATATTACATTGCTGTATTTACATATATGTTGTATATATACATATATATTTTATTTTATTTTGCATTTTATATTTCACTTTGCATACTATACTTTATGCACAGTCACTTTCTTATATTTATATTTTATTGTGTTTAGTTTATCGGTGCTACTATGTCAACAAATTTCCCCTTGGGGATTAATAAAGTATATTTCTATTCTATTCTATTGTATTCTATGTCATCCTGTACGTGTCGCTGGTCTGGCTGTGTCTGGGGGATGACATCTGTCATGGGGAATGTCGGCTCACATGTAATTAATAGAACGAGATGATGACTCCAATGTTCCCCTCTCACTGGAGGCCTGGAGGTTTTTCCTAATGCATATAACGGTGCACAGGCAGCATGCTGGGAGCTCGGCTAAGGAGGTCCACGCGAGGGAGGAGAAATCAGAGCGACGACCGAGCTCCGTGCTTTCCACACCAGCACTCACCCAAACTGTTACCGGCTGCTGCACATGTCGTTTTAATATTCAGAGAGTACCGAGATGAACATTTTCACAAGGGTGTGGCAGAGAAATACAGTAACAGTGGTGGCGGTAATGGAGAACTAGCGGCTGAGAGATGTGAGTCATGATACATCCATATGTGCAGAGCAGCGGAGGCGTAACAGAATCCGTCTCTGGAGTCGTCTCAGAGCTACAGAAACTCCCCTTCAGCCCACCGCAGCTGTACATGCCGAACCCTGAAAGCGCTTCGCTTAAACGCTCACCCCCGCCCTGCTGCTCCCCACCGGTCATCAGGAGGGATTCATTCTTTGGGCTGGAGAGCCATGTGCAATGCCCCCCCCGATGAGTAATACAGGGTTCTTACACATGTTGACCGATGGATTTCCAGGACTTTTCCAGGACTTCTTCATGAGTTTAAACCAAATTTCCATGACCAAACTGAAATCTCGGTGTATACATGATTTTTTTTGGAAATGTAGTATTCATAGAATGAGAATTACAAAGCATACAATACGCCTTAAATGAAACAAATTACATTATCACGACCGCTTCCTGAGCTACTGTTGCTATGGCCAGCGCAACGAAAAAAATATATAATTGCACCAATAGTATGAGAGGGTATGCCGGCTTCAATTTTAAGGGTTTTCCTTTCAAAAACATATGAATTATTTTAAACTTGGCGTAAAGGAACATGTGAATATAACAACATGTTCATGACTTTTCCAAAACTTTTATGATTTGAGTTTTTTGACTTTTCCAGGTTTTCCATAACCGTATGAACCCTGGTAATAAGTTTGCCTGATATCAGACAGAATTGTCAACTTGCTTCGCTCTGTCCACTCACACTCAGGGGAGTGGGTGTTTCTATAGGTCTGGATAAAAGTAAGTCAGATTAGATTCAGAAATCCGATCAGATTTTGGTACTGATTTTACGGACACACTTTGGTCGGTTCCAAACCAAAAAGTATTACGGTTTGAAACCAAGCATTTGTGTCCGTGTCCTCATCTTTGTCTTAGTCACTAACTCGTGCAACTTGTGCAACTTATTGAGATCATCTCTCGGTGTTCATGAAGTCTCAGACACACACATTGCTGCTCAACGCCATGCTTCACTGGGTTGGTTCATTCCCACATCATGTCATGTTAGTCATGGCCCCGTTTCCTGTTGCAAAAGCACGGCTGGCCGAACACTGGACTATCCTCTCTCTCTTTCTCTCTCTCCCTCCCTGTCTCTCTCTCTCTCTCTGTCTGTCTCTCTCTCTCTCCTAACCACAGGTGGTGGTGGATAGGAACGATGACATATTTTTCCTAGATATTTTGCCAACTCTTCCACTTCAGTAGCACTACGACTCAGTGTGTCCTGACAGATATCTCGTGCTCAGCCGAGCAGCTGACTCGTATGCATGTTTGTCTTTGTAAGAAGCATTGTTCTTCTTCATAACAACCGACTAAATACTGTGCGTTAGTGTTGTCACGCTAAACATACAAGCATGCACAGACATACAAAAATAAACAATCATAGCGGAAATAGTTGCAATTAAACAAGGTGAAATGATTTCGTCGCGTGAAGGCAATTGAGGATTAGGTTTAGTTATTTTAGGGATTGTAGTGGAGATCATCTACAATACTCTCTCCCCCCACAGCTTTCCTTACAACACATTCCATTGGCCCCCTGGATCATATGACCAGACTCTGACCATTTCAAAGGTCCAATAGAGATAAAGGATGCCCCTGGCAAGGGAGGGAGGAAGCATGTTCTCTCACTGTCCCTCTATGAATGCATATATACATTACAAGGAGTTGATGATTGAAGCACAGAAGAGAACTTTTGAGAAATAAAGCCCCACAATCTGAGCGAGAAGCAACCTCCCGCCCTGCTTCATATTCTAGGAAGCTCAACTCATTCGCAGAGGATGTTACCGACAGGTTTCCTCTCAGTTCAAGCTGAATCATAGGCGTACAAGCTCATAATGCGGTTTCTCAAAAAGATTACAGGCCTCAGAGAAAAACCTAAAGAGTCCAGACAAGAACCTGGTACAGAGTCCAGGAATATTTAGATAATGTAAACATACTGCCACCACAGCAAGGGAGCGCTTCACCTTTGACACTGCATGGAATAATAACTTTTTATGGAGTTTGACAGTAACCTAAAAGAACACTTTGTTCAGCTGAATGATAGGAGACAAGAGGAACATAAGTCATGAGACAGTTGCAGTGAGTCACTCAAAACACACCATCTATATATGCGCATAACTACCATTTAACTACTAATCCATACCAAAACTTTTTTAAATAAATAGGTGACGGAATGCTTGGGCATCGTAAACTTGAGAGCTCAAAGTTAATCTAAGAACCTCAAGTGCACATAGCTGAAAACACCTTTAAGGCATTTAATTAGTATACTATTTGGTGTCTCATGAAGATGAAATGATTAGTCAATCAATGAATTTACAAAATAAATTAATGTCATTTTGTTTCAGTAATTTGTTGTATTAATAATTATTAATATTCACTGTTTCCCGCTTTGAAATAATTCATATTTCATGATTTCTCTGTCATACAAGAAATCTATTTAACTGAATATATTTGGTAATGGACTTTTTTTTAGGATACATTCCCCTATTTGAATTGGTCCCATCCAGCCTCAGTTTGCATATCACAGCACAAACTATGACATCATGAATGCACATTTTGTGAGATCAAGTGTTGGCTCAGGAGGCTGCCATTATCTCTGCACACTGATAATCAGATTTAACTTTGTGTTGTGCATTGGACATTTTTAAGCTGAATTAGAAACATCCTTCACATTGTACATGTTCTTCTGCATCCAGGTTTAACCAAAAATAGTTTATGGTAATTTGTGCTAAAGTGCAAGATACAGTTACGCAAACACAGAGATTGTGGAAATTGATATAATGCAAGTGGGAGAAAATCTGAAATTGTCCCGAAAGCAGACAGATGAGGAAAAAAAGACTGTCTGTGGTGATCCGTATTATCACATTTATTCAATCGTCATGTTTCTTGTATCCAAAAGATGACTAGAAAGTTAACGTCAATACATTCATCACTGATATGTGACCCTCGTGAATTATTAATGAAGATATTCAATCAGTCTGGAGACTGATTTGAATAGCCCTGTTCAGGAGGTGTGAAGGTAATATTGTTGTGTTGATTTTCCTAGATTCTGAATAGATTCAGGCCCATTCAGCCCGTTGAGGGAGCACAGCTAGGTGCCCAGAGCAGTTAGATGGCCCCTGGCTATATGTGAGGCTATTCTTAGAGTCTAAGATCTAAATGCTATCGATTCCTGTCTTCTACTGAATTACTGATGAGTCAGTGAACAGAGCTGAAGAAGTATACGTTGTCATCATTGACAGATGATAGTTTACGTTATTTTCTGTCCCGATTAATAAGAAATAAACCAACACATATAGAGGTTGTCCCGGTTATGTGGAGATAAACCATAATATCTGTTGGTTTGACCTGGATGAGGGCTTTCATCAAGAAGACGCTTTCTTTCTCATGAATTATTCAGTAAGTCTTTCAAATTGACAATCACATTTAGTAAGTGAAGTAGTATCTTGTCGTCTGGGGAGCAATAACTTTTATCATTTATTAATAGGCCAATCATCTTTTAGATGAATTGTTCCATTAAACTATGACCCTGACCCCAGCACATCCACTTTACAATGATCAGAGGCATGCTGCAGATCCTCACCATTGAGAAGCTGGAACAATGAAATGCCTAAACACGTTTCTTTCATTTGAGAATGAACGAGTGTCCATGCTGATGTAGACAAAACAAAACACTATCCCCATCATAATCATCAATGTCGCTGAGTCTAAACCGTCAATTTAAGATATATTTACTATCCTATGATCTTTGAGCCTGTGTTTTCTGTCACTGAGGTGTGCATACATACACGCCTAAACGTAGCTGGTCTGGAAGGCAGACGTCAGAGGAAAAGCTAAGTGAGGACCACAATGGTAGCAACAGGAGGGGGCCCCACACTGAAACGAATCAGTCATTAAAAGCCAACAGATATCATTTAAAGGGGTCCACACGTGCTCTAACCCGGAGCCTCTCTGTCCGTGAACACGTGGCGTTGCATCGCCGGTAACCGAGCTGTTAGTGACAATGTGACATCATCTGCTGCTAGTTAGCAAACTTTAGAACCCAACCCACCGCTGGGCCACGCGCCAGGTGGCACGAGTCTTCACGAGGTATTCAGCATTAACGGTTACGACGTACTTATAGCTAAGTTAGCTATAATACACACATTCACGTGTGGTCTCGTCTTTAAATCCCCCGCGGGGGCTCGTGTGTTACATTTTATTACCAGATGCCTAGCTAGGTGAATGCGTGATGACGTCAGAGGTAAGTAAAGGATGGGAGCGTGCGCCCGACGTTTACGCGAAGATACACGAAAAGCGTCGACTCTCCGACATGAAAGTGAAACGGTACTTACGTTGGTGTTCGTCCTCGCAGTGAGGCGTAAAACACGTCTTGTGAATTTAAAAAAAAATGTTGAGTATTTTCCCACCAAGTCGTCCAAGTCCCCACCTCGCGAGCTAGCTACAAACCTAACGGTCTTGTTGAGAGCAGCCGTTTGGATACAAGTTTAGCATCCGCTCAGATTTCTACACCTTTCCATGGTGTGCAAAGTTTGATTTCCCTCTTATGAAAGACACCGATGGGGAACAAACACACAGAATTCCCACAGATGGGAGAATGCGTGAGATACTGCAATGCGACCCCCAATGTAGCCCACCCCCGTCCCATCAGCTGTCCAGTCTAGTTTCTCCCTTTCGTCTCCTCCCGGTCAATCTCCCCCTCATGTGGGTCCCTCGGAGTCGGCAGGGTCGGTCCGGGTGTCGGTTCGGGTGGAGGCGGAGGAGGACGGGCCGGCACGAGAGCCGAGCGAGAGGAGCAGACCGAGGGAGGAGTGAGAGGATAACGGAGAGGGAGGGACGCAGATGACGCCCGAGCATATGAGAGCGGCGGGCTGACACACGCGCACACATCCGCATATAGTTTCCTTCGGGAAAAAGTTGTATTCTCTCTCTCTCTCTCTCTCTCTCTCTCTCTCTCTCTCTCTCTCTCTTAATATGTTCATGGATGATGGTCCTTTTGTCGGGTCACATTCGCCCCAGCTTTGCTGGAGCTGACCTTTGACCTCATTGTTTTGCAAATATCCCATAACCTACTGTTGATTGGTTGTTAACATGCTGTAGCAGGGCAATGTCATTATGTATCTGGTCTATTTGGCAGCCTTTTGTCTTCCACAGAATCACATTTGTTCTAGTATATTTCTTTTGGTATTTAACTGCCTCTAGATCCCGAAACAACACCTACTTTTGTAATGAAACAGTGACGTCCCCTCAAAGTATCTCCTGCATGAAGAAAGGTTTTGTTGAATAAATAAAAAGGTTATGATTCAAACAGTATTCATTTAATCTTTAAAAGTAACTTTTAAAACTGTTTAAATAAACATGCACATGCATTACCAAATGTGTTCCTTTGCAGTGCAGTGTAATGTTTGCGTTGCCCTTCTTTCGACCCCAGTGTAAGTCTATCCTCGTGACCCATCACGAACTAAAACAAAAAAAGCTTCTGAGCGGTTACAAGCTGACTGACCTGCTGTACACAATTAGTAGAGCCTATAAAAGAGCTCAGCCCAGATAGGGACAGTTTGCACATTTACAAGGGGTTACATGGACAAGGTCAGTGAGGTGATAGCCCCCTCATATGAAGGCCGAGAGGCTACATTCATGACCTGACGGCTGTATCATTAATCTTTTTAAGTCTGGGGTCATGAGATATGTTGATATGTTAACTAACTGTTGTGGATGATAAACAGTGTGTCATTAAAGTAGGTCCTGGCAATCGCAGCATAGCAGCCTCATTGCACATATTCATCAAGTTCAAGAAAAGTGTTTTGGAATTCAACTTAAAAATACAAAGGCTCTTTCCAAACTCAATCAATATGGTTATACACCTCATGATATCTCCTTATTGTAATTTTTAATTATGTACTTATTCTTCAGTACATCTGCACATCTGAACAATCAACATATATGTTTGTATTATTTAGCTGTGTGTTCCAGAGAAGAGCAATTAAAAAAGTTTGAAAACCACAGGGTATAAATATGCTATTATGTGGCCATCAAGGTCAGTAATATAATGTTATCGCTATTCATAATTTGACTTGAGCTCTTGCACATCTTTCTCTATGATGAACTATGGTCAGCTCATCAAATTAAAAAAACTACTCCCTGAGTCCTGGAAGCATGCACACAGGGAAAAAAACGAATCCAGCATTTAATGCTGCTTATAAATAAGTTTTCTACTGCCATAAACCAAGAGAGGAAAGAAAAAGGTTGGCTTATTATGTGTGAAAACACTCGTTCTCTGGTAACGTGCTTTCTACGTCTGCCCCCTTCTGGTCAGAAGATGGATGTGCACTCTCATTTCTGTGGCAAGAAATATTTGTGTAAATGAATCATTAAAATATCTTAACACATGATTTTAAAACAGTCTCTTCACACATACACAATTAACAAATCACATGAGGACATTTAGTATGATACTTTTTATTTTAACTTAAAAAGAGAGTGGATCAAAAACAGGATTCAATAAATTAGAAATAAATATAATTGCTGTAATAATTAATACATACATTATAATTACTCGATTGCAAGAGTCTGACAGAAACAGGCCCTCAAAAAGGTTTTCTCTAGAAAATTCTAAAATCAAAATATTGCAACCCACTCAAACCCCTTCTCCCAATAAACAAAATAATTGATAAATTAGTAAATAAATAAAAAATAGCTCAAATATTAAAACCTCCCGAATAAAAGTGCAATCCCCCCCTCCCCCAAGTTTCACCTAAAATCTAAGTAGAAATTTAAAATAGGTTAGTGATTTCCCATTTTACAATTTGGAATGTAATACCCCTTTATGAGGATGATAATGTTACTAGTGGTAGTAATAATAATAATAATAATAATAATAATAATAATAATAATAATAATAATAATGATAATAATGGTAATAATAATAATGTTGCTGTGTCCTGTTCAGTGTTTATCTAAAGTAGTATTCTTTTTTGCATTTTTCCTTGTTTTTTAAATGCTGCTCTTTGTAAACTAAATTATTTACAGGTCATTAGGATTTCCTCCAAAGTCTCTCTCTAACCTACTCATTTAGTCATCTTTTTTGTATTTTATTTATTTTTTATTATGAAACATCGGCCCCTCTATATTTGACATGGAATAGACATAGGTATAGACATGTTAAAGTCTATTGAAGTGATATATCAGCATTTTTCATCAGTATCTTCCATACATGCTCAGTCTGAGTTGTCTTAACTGTACTAAACACCCTGTTGTCTAACTCCACACAGACCGTGGGCAAACCAAACTTTTGGTTGTATGGGTAAGTTTACCGACTGGTGTGAACCGTGTGTATTTTGTGAGTGTCTGCAGGCGTGTGTGTGTGTATGGTTGTGCACGTTATGTACATTTGTATATCAGCCTTGTACCGTTCGAGGTTCAGTGTCGCGAGCGCATGTGTATTCATGTAAGTGTGTGTCAGTGTGTTTGGCTGCACTCCCCGGACGCTCAAAGGTAGCAGACAGTCTGAAAGAGCTATGAACCCTGGGATTCCACCTCGGCTGGACTCTGAAAGGTCACCTGTGAGGGGATGGAGAGTTGGGGGGGCACGGGGAGTGATACAGAAACAAGGAGGGAGGGACAGAGAAGGAAGAAGAATATGTTAGAGGGCAGAGTTTTAAAAAAAACACACTCGAGTTCCATGTTCCTGTCTGATCTGTACGTTTCGTCAAACATGCTCCTCCCGTCAAACAAAACTTTTGTCGGCACGGCTTGAACTGCTTTCATACGTCTGGCAGCAGACTGCACCTAAAGGATGCACCTATGGCTGGTCTTTGTTGCAGTCTCATCTCGTTGAGTTAAAACAAGAAGGCATCATTCACAGTTGTAAAGCGTTGTCTCTCAACAGCAACAAATCATGGTGCTTTAACACATACACACACAGTGTCTGGATCATGCAAATCAATACAGTGAAAAATAGTTTATTGCGTGATCACTTGTGTGCCTGGGGTTATGCATGTGTGGTCGCATGTGTATGTAAAGCTCCATGTGCGTTTATGTGTGTAACCCTATGAGCATGGGCTGCACTCGTGTGCCTTGGATCATGGCAAGCAAACACTACTACCATCATGCATCACTCTTTGGCATTTGCAGTATAGAAATTCTGGGTGATAATTTGTATGTAGGGACATTGCGGTATCCACATGGATTTGTTATATCAAACTTTGTATAGAAATAGAAACAGGATCCTTTATTTATAATGTGTGCTGCGTGTGACGGTACGTCCGCACACTCGTCTGAAAGCATATACACATTTCTCCTCTTTCGTTAAGGTTGGTGTTTGTGGAGGTTTGAATTGACCTCAAACTAAATATATCCTCTGTTCTCTCTTTATTATATTTCTCCCAGAATTCCTATAGTTGAGGGCTGTTGTCCAATAAGCAGGAGGCACTTGTTTTTCCACCATAACAACCACATACCCTTTACCTCAAAACACGAGCAAGAAGGAGAGAGAGGAGGTTGGGAAGAGGTGAAGCGAAGACAGCGTTTGACAGAGAGAAGGGGGGACGAGTAGGAGGAGACAAGTGGACCACAAGAGAAGGAGAAAGGGAAATGCACCGATAGAAGATGTAAGAGAGACCAAGAAAGAGAAAGAGAGGAGCGAAAGACTAAAGTGCCACAACAAACAGTGTAATCCAGGAATATGAAACTCAGCCTCAGAGTACAGCTCAACAAAATGCATGCTCGCCCAAAAATAGTGTGTTTTTGTCAATAAACTTTTCTTTTCCATTCTCTCTATCCTAACCTGTGTGGCCCGTTTGAACCAGTTTGTAGCCATATTTAAACGTCTATGTTCAGCCTACATAATGTGTTCATGGTTTCTTGTCCAGCATGGCCTGTCGTTGTTGTATGGTGCATACTATCATAATAACATGTTACTTTGTCCATTAAAATCTTTTCATGTTTGGCAGTAAACTGTAACGCTGTTCTACATTTCTCCACCAGTCCACTAGGGAAACCTCTGGGAAACTTCTCTTTGCAGACACCGGTCCAACAAGGAGTATGCACTCCTGCATTACACACTAACCGTGTAAAACAGACACATTACCCAAACAAGTTGTTCAAATAATAATGACACCAAACAGAACACTACAGAAACTGATCAAAAACAAAGCTGCAAAAAAAATAACAAGCGCTGCTGTAGAATTTATCAAATGACTATACAATTAAAAAGTGTATCAAATATCCAATTAAATCAATTGATTCTGAGTACAGGCCTGGCTATTGACAGTTATTGATCAGTATGTGCACAGGTCAATACAAAATAAAGTCACAATGCACCAAACACAGTCTGTGGTCACTACAGCAACAGGACATGCAGGTCAACGCATGGCTGGTTGCTCGAGGTGACAAACAAAAATTGCCAAGGGCAACCAACACAGGCAACAATCGCCACAGCAACCCAAACACAGGCCAACCAATCAACTTACAACAATGCGAGAGGAAGGGGGGGTCAGGGCTTTATCGGTCACTAGGCAACCATTGCCATAGCGATGGGGTCCTGGTGAATTATGATTGGACGGAAGGATCTTGGATGAGGTAAGTTGCCGTTTCAGGAAAAGATCAAAACAGCAGGAAAGAAAATTAAATAAGATTGTGAAAGAAAATAAAAAGGAAAACAATGTTTTAGTATTTTCACTTTTCCTGAGTTGTTTTCATATGAGTAACCCAACGTATATTCACTGTTATGTCATGTTAAACTCTTTTGTTTATTAACTTACTACCATCAATTAGCGTCGCAGTGTCAAAGCTAACGCTAACGCTTTCTAGGTTTTTTTCTTCCTCTCTAGCCTAATTTCACTCTTTGGCTCCCCCAACATACAACACCTGGCCACCTCCTCAGCGTCACCTCACCTCTCTGTATGTCTTCCTCCTCCTCTCAGTTGTCACTCAGTATGGGCGGTTGGCATCTTTGGGCCTTTTCAGCTGCACTTTCAGTCTTTTCATGCCGATCTGGAAGCCATTCATGGCCTGAATGGCGGCCTGAGCACTGGCTGGATTGTCAAAACTCACAAATCCTAGAAGACAGAGCAAATTAAAAGTTGTTGATTTCTTCCACACCATGCCTTTATCTCAACTTAACTAAGACATGCAATTTAAAAAAGACACGATATCCTATGCTCCACAAAGTCACCCTGTCTTTTTCACTCGTCCTCTCCTTTCTCGGCTCTCCCCTTTCCCTCCCTCTTTCTCCCCGTCTGTGTGTCTCACCGAAGCATTTGCTCTGATTGGTGGCCCGGTCAACAAACACCTTCGCCGAGATGACATTGCCAAAGGGCAGGAACATCTGCAGCATCTCAGAGTCACTGAACTCCTGAGGCAGGTGGTAAATGAAGATGTTACAGCCCTCTGGACCTGAAACACACACACACACACACACACACAGTTAGGCAGAGCATGACACGTTATCTCAGGCTGTGGAAACCTTGTGATAAACAACTTTAAATCAGATAATTTAAGAGGGGCGTGGTCCCAGACAGAAAGGAAGTCACATCACCTTCTCTCTGCTGCTGTTGCTGGGGCTGCTGGTGTTGCTGGGCAACCAGTGTTGGCTGCTGGGGGAACGGCTGGCCGACCAATCCGTAGGCAGCAGGATACGCCGCTATTGGGAGAGGCAGTAACAAAAATTGGATTGGGTAAAAACAACAGGTGGCAACATAACAGTGTCCAATAGAATCGTGTTGTTTGAACTGAAACGTCTCCTGTTGAAGGTGAAAACTATTAAATGTAACACTTGAATGGAACAAGACACAACAACATTGACATTGTTGGTCTGACACACAGTCTCCTTTTGCACTATACGTATGAATAATGTATTCAGATGGCGTGAAGGCGTCATTAGCTGTATTACATTGACCAGACATTAATGTGTGTCACTGAAACCGGATAAATCATAACAAAATTAATTCAACCAATTGCCCTTGATACTCTTCCAACCTTGAGATGATGTCGGTCAAAAGGAAAACAGACACCTGGCCTCCCTCGTTCTCTATTCACATGTATTCTGATTCGACCTTCTGCATGAGCTGCCGAACTGAACCTCAAGGGATTTCTAAAGCAATATATGTGTATTTACATTGGGCATCAACATATGTCTATATGTCATATACCATCCCAACCCACAGTGGGACATTTATAAAGCGTTTTGTCACCTGTTTGTACACTTACACCAACCTGTGTAGTGTTGCATGCCTGCATACGCCTGCTGCAGAGGGTCCAGGGAGGCTGGACTATGAGCTGTACAGACAGAAGATAGAAAAACAGTGAGAACCAAAACAAGACACACTATAATGATAATACATTTCAGATTTCACTTAGTTTCAATTTCAATATTTTTTAATTATGTATACTTCTTAGATTTTACTTAAACATCTTAACATTTGGTGCTATATATTTAAAACACTTGGTGCTTAATGACGACCAACCCTCTACCAGTCCTGTTTCCTCTCCCAGCGAACACGCCCGCCACAACAAAGCATGTCATTGAAGTTACTCCTTTCTTTTTAAATGGAAACATGCCTCCCACTCTACACACAACAGATTGATACAGGAAATCGTAAATCTAGTATAAAGTGAGAACAATTAAGATTTTCAGTAAAAGAGTAATTGCAAAAAAAGAGAACATTTTCAATTTCGTCTCTCGATTTCTTTCTTTCTTTCGCTCTTTCTTAATTTCTTTCTTTTTTAATTGATACAGTTTGTTTATTTTGTAGAAGTATTAATTAATGAAAGTATTTATGTATGAACTTTTTTCTTTGAGTGACAGTGACCAACTTAGAAACAAACATAAAACCTTGATATGGGTGAATGCCATTGGTGTATAGTGCTTCGGTTGCTTGGTGTCCATTGGTGGGGCCTGACAGACTGCCGTAACCATTCAATCCCAATGGCGGAGGGAGAGATGGCACAGGTGTTCCCGACATAGTGGGTGGAGTATTTGTACCTACAGATGGAGATCACAGTCCAGAAAATGAGTCAGGCATTGCCGAGCTTCAACTATAACAATACTTTTGTATTATAATATACAGCTTATAACTACGTCAACAAGCTTTTGTAATCAACAGACACATGCATGCTCCAGTACATGTGTCTGAACATATACAAGTTGGGTATGCAAGGCATGCCCAGTGTGTGAGTGTGTGTGTGTGTGTGTGTGTGTGTGTGTGTGTGTGTGTGTGTGAAAGAAAGAGAGTGATACAGAGTGTGTGTGTGTGTGTGTGTGTGTGAGAGAGCCTACCCGAGGACGGTGTGATGGGTGTAATGGGTGTGGCAATGATTCCGTTGGCATTGAGCGCCGCCATCTGCTGCATCTGTACGGCGGCAACTGTTGCCACCGGAGACAAGTATGCTGACTGGGCAACCAGGGCCTGCTGTTGGACAAGCTGTAGACAGGGAAGGAAACAGAGAGAGAGAAGGAGGGGGAAGGAGGGATGGAGGGAGAAAGAAAGAAAGAGGGGAAAAAGTGAAGGAGAGAGCATGAAAAGAAGACAAAGAGACAGTAACATGGATGTGGGGGAAAGAGAGAGGGAAAAACAAAGAGATGAAAAAAGGAGAGCAAGGGGCAGGGAGAGGGAGTGATGGAGGAACAGATGAATAGAGATCTAATTACAAGGCCATTATGTCCCGAGTCAGTGGGTTAATGGTTGTGTGTTGCGGGAAAGCTAATGCCAGATGACGTATGTTCTGTTGTCTGGGTAATAACATTAGCCCTAATTAGACTACTGGTAGCCTCTTCAAACTTATTACATCCTTTCATAAGCACAGCACTCGTCTTACAAACTTTCTGTGTGTATGTGCGCGTTGTGCGCGCGCGGCTTGCCTGTGCGTTGACCGCCTGCGTGTAGGCGTTGTAGGCGGGGAAGTTGAGGGTCATGGGGCTGAAGATGCCGAGCTGGGAGGCCACCTGCTGCATCCTCCTCAGCCCCCGCTCCTTCTCTGTGTCGGCAAACTTCACCACCAGACTGGACGACGCTCCCTGTGAAGCAAAAGATGAAGATTGAGGAAGTTTTAACCGCAATTACAAAGTAATGTTACATGTTATTCACGTTATGTGTTAATGGGGCCGGGCTCCGTGTTTTATAATTCATTCCTTTCCTCTATCCACTTAATCCTTTTACGATTCATATGGGTCTCGGGCATGTTGATGATACCCAAGACAGCAGCAAAGAAGACAGATGATTACATTACTTACATTATTACCTACAGAAAATTTGAACTGTCCCAAGTGACTCGTGCACATGTCTTTGGAAGACCATGTGTGCGTTTGCATTGTCTGTGTGTGTTGAATAATAATTTGTAATCTGAAGCATGCAATTTACAGGCATTGTGCGGCTTCCGTGCAAGCTGTTGATGGCAGCCTGGGCTTCGGCGTGTCCTTGGAATTTTACAAAAGCGCATCCTGAAAGAAAAGAGAGTTAGTTACAGCAAACAGAGCATATTAAATTGCATTATACAAGCACATGTACTGCATGTGTTTACCTTTGCTGGTGCCGTCAGGTCCTCTCAACACAGTACACTCGTCTATGCTGCCAAAGGGCTCAAACAGTCTTCTGACATCCTCATCGCTCTGTTGCTTCCCCAGCATGCCCACAAACAGCTTCCGGTCCTCTGAGAGACCAATAATGTGGAAGAAAGAAAAGGAAATAATAAAAATCAACTCTACTCCCCTTTAACTAGTCACACCTATGATCGAACAATAGAAGTTCTGTTAATAGTAATGACGCTACCGTGTCTGTCCACCAGGGGGCGGTGTTGACGACGTAAATGGGTAATGAGATAGGGGAGTGGAAAGAATGGGATTTGTATGTGTGCTTGTGTATAAATGTGTATGTATTTAGCCCCCTGTTGACTACTTTCCACCTAAATGTGATTAAACTTGACATCTAACCTTCTCACTGAAACGAGAGTCTGTGTGTTAGTCTGTGTGTGTGTGTATGTGTGTGTGTGTGTGTGTGTGTGTGTGTGTGTGTGTTTGTGTGTGTAGGTGTAACTATGTTGAGCTACTTGTCTCACCTCCTCTGCCCTCGCTGTCAGCTGGTTTCACCTGGATTGGCCGATTCATCTGCGGAACAAACAAGAAGGAACATCAACATAGATGGTCATCACAAAGCCGCCGCTCTCCATCTGTCTTATCACTCGACATTTAGGAAGAAAACAATACAACAGTGATATTCATTATAGGGAAATGTTGACATTATCTTGATGATTATTTTGTTACAGAGGCTTTTGAGCAAAAAGGATAATCTGTAATTACAGTATTGCCATTGTGTGGTGTGTTTGTGTGTGTGTGTGTGGGTGTGTGTGTGTGTGTGTGTGTGTGTTTTAGTCACTGATAAATCAAGTATAGCAGGTGGCAGGTGTGCCTGAACTCCCAGGCTGTTGGGACAACCTTACAACCTCAGATTTATTTCTCTCTCTCTCACACACACACACACACACACACACACACACACACACACACACACACACACTCACGCACGCACGCTCAAATAAACACACACAGACACAAAGTGGAGGGATTGAGAAGTGACGAGATTAAGAATGCAGGCTAGCTGATCTGGATTACCAAAGAACTACGGATTAGATCAGGGACAAGAGTAGATTGAGGTAGAGAGAAGAGCAGGGGTGGATGGGGTGGGGTGGGGGGGATAAGATGACAAGTGTGTGAAGCAAACAGGCGCAGTCAGCTAAAAATAAAAGGATGGAGATCGAGAGTCAGGCCTGGGGGACCCCGACAGACTTTGACCGACTGAAAGGGCTGGTGGAGGCCAAAAGGAACCCATGGAATGAATGGAAATGCTGGAAAAAGAAGCATTACATGGGGAGTGACACAGAGAGCTGGAGAGTAGGAGGATGAAAGCAAAGCTGCCCCTCAGAGGATGATTCAAAAAGAGAGAAAGAGGGGGAGGAGGGAGGAGCGTGGTGTGATTCAGTCGTGACTTCCTCAGTCTAAAAATTGTCACGACTACAGACATCCATCGCTTTGAGCACCTATGCATGCATGCGAGCATACACATCTGAACGGCCTGTGGACTGTGCATATACTATCGACACGCACACAGGTTTAGCACACACAGAAATGCACACATACACACACACACACACACACAGTGCTTAGTCATAGCACGTAGGCAATGAGACAGTGTTAATGCCAGAGGGATGCGGTGGGGGAGGAGAAGGGCTGCAGAATGATGGGGATGAAAAGAGAGAAGAAGCACAAGAAATGGAGAAAGGAAGAAGAATGAATGGGTCCAGATAAGGAGAGGTTTGAAGAACGTATAGTGACATCCATAAATAAGGCAAAGCCAAAAAAAAGAAGAGGAAAACAGCACGCTTGTGCGGTATACACTCCTATTTTTGGTTTTCAAAGCCAAATGAAAACAACCATCGCACGTTTTTAAATGAACATCTTTATCAGACAGGCTCAGATTTATAGTCTCGTCCTCCCCTACAATAACGTGTAAATTGTACTAATCGTTGCTTTGCCTCGCTGCCACTGAAACATTTATTCGTAGCAATAGTGGTTGAATCAGATGCATTTATGACCAAAGATCAAAGAGAAGAACAGAGGATGATAAAAGGCACAGGTAGGGACAGAGAGGAGGAGGAGGAGGAGGAGGAGGAGGAGGAGGGTGGAGGGTGGAGGAGGCGGAGGGAAAGGGAGGGGATGAGATGAGGAGAAAGAATGGAGAGAAGTCCCAGTGGGGTGTTAAGGCAATGTAATGAAGCTGGTAATTGAAGAGAGGGCAGAGCAGAGAGAGAGAGAGACTGATCCATACATTTGATTAATCAGCTCTTAGCTGTCACCACAAAGCTATTGATTAAGGCAAGGCCATCACACACAGTCAGAGACACAAACCCACACAGATGCAAACACATCTGTACGCCCGTTCACACAGAACACACACATACCGTCCATCCATCATATTACAGTCCGGGTACTATTGCTATCCATCCGCGCTGCCATCCATCTTGCACTATCAGCTCATCGATCACTCCCATATGTTCATTGATTTCGGCCTGTGTTGCAGAGCAGGCTGATTGTAGCAAGATTTGTGTCCACTAACCCTTCCTCTGTCCTCATATCCATCCATCACCTCGTCTTCGGCTTCCTTCATTAGCCCCATTCAAACTCATCCCTGACTGTAAAACAGACTGAACGACCGCAGTTTGTCAATCAAGGCGTGTCAATCGGCGTCTGTGCGTGTTCCTGTTCGCTTAAACTGCGACAACCTGTTGATGGTTTGAAGTAACCACGTCGTGTGGAGTTCATTTGGTGCTTTGAGAAAGACGGATGGAGATGGAGAAGAAAAAAAACGGGAGAAACAGCAGATGAGAGGTGCACAAAGACAACACAATGGCATCGGAAAATTGGCATGGCAACCGGCTCGTTGTCATGGCAATCATATGACGGCACACTGGGTAGGTAAACAAGGATGCTGGTTGCCAAGGGTGACTGCTGTGCTCTTGGGGTAAACAAAGAATGTGTGCTGGAGAGTGCTTTACTGGCTTTACTATCCTCCTCTGACACCCCCCCTCCCCCAACCCATTTTATGGCTCTTCGAGCTGATGCAACAAGGGAGAAATGAGCAGTGATTAAAAAACGTGTGAGAACAAGGAAATAAACAGGAGGAAAGATAGGTGAGAATAATGTGGAGATGTGGGGAGGATCCAGAGGGAAGAAATACGTGTGATGTGGCTCTGAGCAAGAGAAGGAGAGGGAACAGGTGAGGGGACTGAATCCACATCGTAGTAAGAGTAATTAAAATTCCCTCGAGCCGGAGAGAAAAATGCAAATAAAGTACAGTCCCTGCTCGTCAGTCACATGGCACTCTTTTCTCTTCCTGTACTCCAACACACGCGAACAGCCACACACTCCTTTCAAGTAAAATGATCCTCTAATTACTCACGTTCCAATTAAGACTTAATTAACACTAACCATCTGCAAGCGTGCGCACGTACAAGGAGCCGGCGTGGTACTGTAGCGAGGTTTCATCCGTCCTGCTGAATACTAAGAAGCCTCTTTCTCTATCTCTGAGGAAAGGGAATTCGCATGTGAGCGACGGCGCGGCGATGCATGAGGGCCAGAGATGTGATATATGATCGTGTGTGAGCTCGCAGGCCCAATCGCACTCAGGGGAGGAACGTCCACTCACACACACATGACCAACCCCAGCATGCCAACACAACTCCATTTGCATGTGGTGGTGCCAAAACAAATATACACACACACACACACACACACACACACAGTATATCCACATGTGCACAGACACACAAAGGCACACGCAGACACACTGTATTAACTACACTTTTCCCCACACCCGGAGCATCCACCCTTTTGCGCAAGCAGAAACAAACATCCTACAAACATACAGTTAATCTGACTCCCTGCAGTAACGCAGAGAGGATTATGCCAGGATTAGGGGATATTAAATCCTTGGATTATCCAATCAAATCGTATTCTACCCCCTCCCCCACATACGCAAAATCAGTGGAACAAACCATTGCACCACATCATGAGGGTAGGAGGTTGTGTGCATATGTAAATATGTGTGTGTGTGTGTGTGTGTGCGTGTGTGTGTGTGTGTGTGTGTGTGTGTGCGTGTGTGTACACGCACACACATGAAACAAAATAGTGTTGGACCAATGTTATCATGACAGCAATTGTGTCCGCTCCAAATGTCCCCGCAAACAAGAATCTAAAATGTCTAACAGACTATAGTGTCCGTGCGTGTGTGTGTGTGTGTGTGTGTACAGACAAACACTCTTCATATCTATCTTCCTCACACACACACACACACACACACACACACAACACGCACACACACCCTTCCCCCTTCAATCTCCCTCGGGAACACTCCATCCACACAATTTAAGATGTCCATTTCCCAGAGTGCACAAGAAAAGAAAACTATTTTTATCCCTTCTCCGCGATAAAGCATTATTTCTTACTCTTACTCTTCCCCCATCTTCGATTCCCCTCTTTTCACTCTCAACGCCATAATCCATCTGTACCCTTCCTGGTGAAATGGGCATCACTGCTTTTTTTCAAATCTTTTTTTCCACCCATTCCCTCCTTTCTCTCTCGCCTGCTGGATCTCTCTTGTGTCGCTCCCCTCTCTCTCTCTCTCGTGTAACACGCCCACAAACTTATTATCATCGGTTTAGTGAACCTGTATGTTAATTTGGCAAAACCAAAATGTAGCTAAATAGCAGGATTGTTCACCACATACTGTATTTGTCTCTCTTAAACAACATTATTTGACTGTTTATTATAATTTTGCCTTGATTTTGAGCTACACGAAAACCTTGAGCTATACTTAAAAATCCTTTCCATGCTAACCAGTGCAAAATCATGCAGAAAAAAATCTGTGCCGATGTGAATAAATCTATGTTTCTGCTGCTGGGTGAGACAGCACATGGATTTATGCTACAGCTGGGCACTACTCAAAAAAATTAAATAGCATACTATTAGTGATTGGAAATCTTGATGAAGAACCGCTGGTGTTTCCACGAGACACGGACACACGTTGACGATAATCAGCTGTATGGATATGATGATCATCGGGAGGAGCATTCATTTCCCCCCTTGAATGTTCTGAGATTGTAACACTGTCATCTAATAATTCAACTTATCAATTTATTAATCAAGGCATGTTTTTTTATAGGAAAAATGGAAAAAGAAGAATCCTAAATGAGAGAGGATTTTCATTGGTCTTTGGGCTGTATAGGTTGGAAAAAAACAAAAAATGTAAGTTGCCATGTTGTGCTCTTAAATCATGTAATTAATGAATGAATCAAATGAATTACATATGAAAATAATCATTACATGTAGATAAACCCGGAGATGTGAGAAACAGAGCAATTGAGCGGGAAGGTGGAGCAGCCCGGCAGCACACCCCACCCCTCTCTCTCTCCTCTATCTGCTCTCTCCATCTATCGCACCACGTTAGGCTTTGCATCCCCCAGGTTACCTAGCAACCTGGCATCTCGCTCAGCACTGTTGCCTGGCAACGGGGGCCTGCAACCATAATACAAGCTCCTGAGCAGCCCATCCCCCTGTTCTCATCCCATCTTCCTCTGTCTATCTCATTCCATTCTTCACACCTGAGAAGTCTGCCCTCCTTCTCTTCCACTCAATACTTTATCTGGCTGTTAACCCTTCATCACCCTCTCTACTGGAGCATGGATTACCAACATATTCGCCTTCGTCTCTCCGTCTCTTTTTCCTTTATCGCCCTCCATAGTAATGGTATCAAACCATGCATAAAGCAGAACTAACTACCCTGTTGATCCCTTTAATAGTATGCTGTTTTGGTCAAACGTTCTGCATGCAGCAGTGGGGCACTCACTGAAATTTGATCCTTTGGATTTAGTCCAACATAATCCAACAGCACTATAGCGGATAACTGTTAGACCTATGCACTTGGACCTTCTTTCTATTTTAGGGAGTGTAAATCCTTTGGGAAATGAGCTGGTAAATTAAAAGGCCGCTCAAAGCCATACAAATTTATGATTGCAAAAATCTCATATTCACCAAGATTACGTTCAATACGGCGCCAGTGACACATTTCTGGATGCTCAGATAGTTACAGTGTTCGGGAGGAACCCGCAACATGTAGACAAGGAATGTATGTTCCTAAGATTTTCTATTTTTGTGCAAACAGTAAAAATAAATATATGGTGGTGTTTACATTTTATTTATCTTAAACTACTTGCTTCTATGTCATTGGGATACTCACAGGGCATACTTATACAACTAAGTTTACTTATAGTTATTTGGTTGATCAAATCTAAGACTGTTAAGATAATTTATCACCTGAATCTACCAAACAATATTTAGCTTGCCTCTCATGCTGCTGTTTTCGACTGACTTTACTTATTTTACTTATGTCCTCAGGGTTAAGTTGAGGACATAAAGCAGATAAAATATATATATTTTTAATTAAAATTGAAGTCATGCATGCTAAGTGAATCAGATTAAATGTCTATCTTATTAATTGAAAGTCATACTCAAATGTAGTTTATTTTGTATCAGCCTCACCTTAAAATGTAATAGAATGATACAGAGATTAAGAGTACCCACAATCAATCCAATTAATTCAAGAACTAAAAATGTGCTTCAACATAGACATTAAATGTTCTGCTTGTTGTTCATCCACAACACCTCATTTGTGTGCATCATTAACATCCGGCTTAACGCGCTCATTTACAAACCAAAGACGACAGAGCTGCACAAGCCGGCCTCTGTCTCCTGCGTTCTGTAGCTGGACGGAGCGACAAGAGAACAACAATGCCCACAAAGCTCGGGTTTGGACCTGTGGTCAGGGAGACACGGCCGGTATGGAGACAGCAGGTTGACGTGTGGTTAGAGAGGAGAACTCAGAGCGGAGGTCACACCCCAGGTGCAACTAGAGTCCCGTTATCCTTCTTTCTCGCCTAATCACATACACACACATATATTGAGACACACACACACACACACACACACGCAGACACACACCAGTGGCCCCTTCTGACAGATGTCTCTGTTTAGACTGACAGAAGTGCGCCCTGACTCCCTCCCACTCCTCCACCACCCAGAAAAGCCCTTTTCTTCCACACACAACCTGCCTGCCCCTTCCTCCACGCGCATTATGGCAAACTTTTGTCTTCTTTCCTCTTTCTCTCTAACCCGACCTTGTCTGCTCCTCCCCTGTCTCACCCTACCCCCTCTCTGTCTATACACTCCTATTCATGCCAAACCTCTTCACGGCCCTCCTCAACCCCCCTCTTCATTCAGGCAAATTCACACACTCATTCACCCCCATTGTATTGGCCCCGCTCCATACATCCAGCTTAGTGCGGACCTATAAATATTACACGTTGAGACAAGGTGTCTCGATGCAGGTTTTAGTTAAACAGCCTCACATGGGCAGTATGAACATCATCCGTGGCTTTTTATGACGGCAGTAGAGGATTTTGTGTGCGCTTAATTTAAAGTCCAGAGGCAGCTCAGTACATGCGTGCTGCTTGGCAAGCTAAACGTACAGAAATCAGCATAATAAGAAGGATCTTATGGAAGGAAATAAAAGGGTGAAAGTTACAGTAACCGATGTAAAGATTGAGTGATGCTTGTTATACGATCTGGCACTGGAAGTCAGTGACACTGCTCAATGATCAAAGCACCGCCCAAGATCTGGGCATCTGTTAAGCATGCTGCATTTAAGTGCTTTTTTGGCACACTCGTCTTTCTGGCACTTGTTTTCATCCTTGATAATCCCTAAAAAACCCAAATACAAAAATGGAAGACATCCTGCCGTGTACTTAGAATAATCAGTCAAATTAAACAATTTGCATCAGTCAATGTGAAACATGTATATTTAATGTCATATGAGGATTTTACTACTGCACATGCTCCGTAAGTGTCCATCTCGCAATAAATGTGGGAATCCAGGATTAAAATGGGAACATTAAAGCCGCCCATGCAGCGCTTCACTCAGATCTGAAGCCAGCTTTAAGTTGCGAGAACAAAGCAGCACGTCCAGCATCAGATGCAATAATAATGAAAGATAATTGCAACTAAACAGTTCTTTTCAATCTGTGAATGGTGAAATTAGGGACTGCAGATTATTGTAGCTGGCTGGATTTACAAAAACAGATGGTGATATGGACTCAACTCAACTTTGGGCTACTTTAGGGCTCAGCATCGCAGAGACACAGAATTGGCAGTGAACAGTCACGTAACCTGGTAATTATGTGTCCACACAAACATGATCAAATTGGCCAGGATACAAATGTTCCTTTGTGTGTGTGAGTGTGTGTGTGTGTGTCTGTGTGTGTGTGTGTGGGGTGAGGGGGGCAGGGAATGGGGGTCAGGCCATATAGAGGGGCAGGTGCTCTCCAGGGTCAGACTTTTATGAGGCTGTGATTAGATTCTGCCTCAATTTTGTGGTGAATTATGAGGCAGACACTCATTCTGTCCATGTTGCATGCACAAATGCACCAGTACATAAAGCACACACATACATAACACGCACACACACACACATAACAAACACACATAAACAGAGTTAAGACTTGTGTTTAAAACAAACAAGCTAAATCCCTCTTGGTTTATCTGTACACAACTCACACCAACAACCCTCTTCTCTGTATCACTCTCTTTCTTTCACACACACACACACACACACACACACTCACACGCTCACTCACTCACTCACACACACCACACGCACACATTTTTTTTTACACCTGTCCCTCTACTCCCTTTCCATCCCACACACAGTGAGGATAAAAATAGAGAAACAGCATGAGGGGGGGGGGGGCGATACACATCAAAAACCCCATCAGGCGGGGGGAGATAGAGGCAGAGGGATGGCAGAGAGGGAAGAGACGAGAGGAAATGAAAGATAGAACGAGAGAGAGAGCAGGAGAGAGAGGATGCTTGGGCCTGTTCTGAATTGAAAGTGCAGCAGTAAGCAGTGAAGGGGAATAGTAAACAGTGCTGCTGACCACATAAATATGCTAAATTAGCCTACAAAGTCGCCCTAGTGGATAATTGCTCATCATAGCTTTGCCCTATAGGGAGGCTGCCTGCCAGGCATCTTAGATTCCACATGGAAACACACACAGAACACACACAACATGTACACAGCACACGCCCTGAGAGGATCTGGCAAACATCTACAAGGACAGGATGATGGATGAAAGAGTGTGTCTAACTTCCCCGTCTTTCTCTCAACGCTACGCAGATACTTAAGGGACAAACTATTTTGAATTGTGAACCGAAATGTAATGTTTCAACATATTTACTAAATTAAGGGATGTACCGCTAGCTGTGAAGCAGAAGCAGGGGCCTCTCCACTGATCTGCTGCACTTCAAAGGAACCCAGTTGAGTCCACACTGTGCACTGTGCACCAAAATAAATACGTGTTCAGCCCTGGGACATAAATAACAAATTCACACTCTCTCTCTCTCTCTCTCTCCAGTTATATTTGTAACGCCGAGACTATTTTAATTAATCGCCGAAGGAATGCTGTCATACCATATCCATTCAATCGATATCACTATTATAAAAAACTTGTATTGTGTTTTTTTATAAGTGTATCGATCTTCTGCTATCTTCTGTTATTGTTAACTACTTGACCTGTGGTATTTCCTCTGCCTTTTCAATAATTCATTAGGCATCAAGTGTGTCATGGGAAGTGCAATATATGTATATAAGTGAGTGTGTGTGTGTGTGTGTGTGTGTGTGTGTGTGTGCGTGTGTGTGTGCGTGTGTGTGTAGACTTTGGTTTGGCTCTAATCAAAGAACAGGGAGCAAAGTGCTGCCTGGAGAGCAGTGAAGCATGACAACACACACCTGGTAAGCTGCTTATCACACTTTAATTTCACCTACACCGAGGTCTGCAAATGCCAGCGTGACCAAACAGATGTGTGCAAGTGTGTGTTTGTGTGTGTGACCGTGTACATACGTGTGTGTGTGTACAAACACTAGTGTTTGAAGTAGAACAAAGATAAAAGGGAGTGATAAACGCAGAGAGGAGAAGGGGCAGATTGAATGGGGAGGGTGAGATATCAACGAGAGAGAACAAAATGAAAAGATAAGGGTGGAAATACAGCAGCAGTGGGATTGGGAGAGATAGAGCGATGGAGAGGGGGAGGGGAGGGGGATGTGAGGTTAACATCTGTACCTGTGGCCTTAGAGAGAGCAGAAAAGGACGGAGATTAGGATAAAAGAAGGATGGGTTTTGCATGAATGATTAGTGTAAATGTTGTTTACAACACGGCTGTTCATATAGACGAACTGTCAACGATATATAAGCTTGAGATGTAAACGAAAATCATCTTAAAGTGTCGAACATAACATTGTAACAATATAGAAGTCTGCGACTGTTAAGTCATTACAAAAACAGCACGTCAAACCAGTTATGGAGTAATAATTAGCAATACAGTTGCATCATAAAAAAAGATGATAAAAAAAGAAGAAGATTCTTGATGCCAACTTTCCACTCGTTTTACAGCTCTGAAACCAGCATTAAGGATTTAGTTGACGAGAGGCTGAGCCCTGACCTCTGACCTCGGACACACGCTGTCGGCCTACTGCCACCAACCCGCTCGACTAATAAGACAACAACTTGTGGTATAACATGTATTCTTATGTGTCCAATGTAAATCAATATCATGTTTGTAGATGTGATAAAGAAATGTATTAAATACATGGAGTGAACTGCTTAAAGGCTATTTACTTGCTTACTTGTCCCGTTCACTCGTTCAACAATATGCATCAACAAGGTGAAAAACAAACATTTCCAGAAGTATATATTTTCATCTTGCTGAATATTTTCTTTACTATTTACATTTGGTGAACTTTTTAAAGTGCAAAATTAGCAGTGATATGTGATAGCTGAACACGAGCCCTGTGGTGTGGATGCCTCCCGGGGGAAGTCTCCGCACCTCATCTCATATCCCAACACATCTGTGTGCTACAGAGGGACTTTCTCTTTATTCCTGTCTTCAATGTCTACACTGACTATTATAATGTAACTTTCTCCCTCTCTTCATCTGGTGCGCCCTCTGTGCTTCTCCTTCCCTCTCTGTGTCCAAATTAAACACGAGGCTCTGGAAACCCTGATAAGGCCATCTGTTCATCTTTCTCTCTCTCTCTCTATCCTTTTCCTCATTTTCCAATCCGTCAGCCGACTGCCCCTACTGAAGCTAGCCGGGGACATTTGAGGTATAGTTCCTCTGCAACTCGCTCTGTGTTTGTCTCCTCGCTTTCATTCCTCCACTGGCTGGGTGGAACCGTTAAATCAGCGTTAAATCCCATCAGTCAGTGACGGGCAGCAGCAGCCGGAGCACCATGTAGCATCGCACTTGTCAACAAACTTTTAATTGCTTGGCCATGGTGTGAGAGAAACACATCTGTATTGGTGTGTGATGATACAGCTCCATTAAAGTTGTATGAGATGCCTGACGTCGTTCCACCAGTCTCCGCAATTAAGAGCAAGGCTAAGATTCAAGACGACAATATACACGCACACACGCACACACATGCACACACACACACACACACACACACACACACACACAGACATCAGCCCCCTTTCCCCACGGTGAGCCCGGGATCTGACTATGAAAATGAGTTTGTGAGAAACTAATCATGCAGCTTAACAAGTGAACCCAGGGAAGAAGGGGAGCAGGGGGAGGAGGAGGAGGAGGAGGGGGGGAGGGAGGAGACGGGGGTGTGAAACGGTCAAAAGGGTCAATTAATCAAGAGGAGGGGAAATGAGATGAGGGGTAGAGGAACTGTGAGGGGGTGGAGGGGGACAGAGCGAGAGAGGGACTGACGTTGAGAGGAGGGCTTAGAAGAAGGGTTACCATAAATGACTGTGAAATGAGAATCCGAGGAGGAAGCGTGAGCGTGCAGCGAGGGGAAAAAATGAGTAGAAGACAGCAGGAAAGAGAAAGCTGGGATGAAAGAGGGATAGCATGAAGAGATTTTAGAGAGGAAAAGGAGCGAGCGATGAAAGGGTTGGGAGAAGAGAACATTCTGTAATATTCTACTGGTGCAGAGAAACTGGGGGGCGTGAGGGAGGAGTTGAACAGAGGACAGAGGGGATTTAAAGGGGGGGGAGATAAAATGAGAAACATGGCGGGAAAAAAGGAGGAATAAAGAAGAGATGAAAAAGCAATTCTTGGGGGAAAGAAAGGAATTAGACAATGGGAGGATGTGTGGAAAGGAGAGAGAAATCGTCTGAAGTCGTTTTTTTTTAATCCTGTCAAAGGAGGCGACAGACAGGGAGGGGGGGGGGGGGAGAGAGAGAGACACCCGGGGTAGAGACAGGTAGAGGAAAGCTAAACCTCGGAGACGATTCAGGGAGGAGAGAGGCCTTGAAGCTAAAATACAGCCGCCAAAATAAGGACTTGGAATTATTGGGAGAAATAAGATTTGGATTTATCCTTCAAGAAATAGTCAACATACCGGAGGGAGGTGTTTGTGGGATTGCTTCTGGAAATATAGATAAGGGAATTGAATAAAGGAAAGTGTGTGGAAGGAGAAACTATGCACATATAACTCATATTTACGGTTATTCAACCAATTCACTGAACCCTGATACACATGCTGTAATAAAATGTTCAATTAGGCATTTTTCATATTCTTGAGGGTGAGTATTTTTGCTTAAATTAGGCAAACGTGTGTTCCACACACACCTCAAGGGGAGGGACGGAGATTCCAACCAGAGGCCACACACACAAACAGTAACGCTGCTCACTGCCAGTCCAGGCTTATTGAAAACCCGGCACACGACAGCCACACCCTCAAAGCAGCACGTCTTCCTCCGGGTTGTGGCGGTTCTGATTGTTTCGAGCTTTTAAGTAAATCTGCACCACTAATGAGTATCCTCTCTGAAAAGGTTTCCTCCGCGTGTCGCGATTATTCATCATAATTCATCGAGACATTCCCTGCAGCTTCCTGCTCCCGTGACGAGCCGGTTACCGATGTCATCAACAGGAAAGGATAATAGTAAAAGCCACTAGAGAGGGTTAGAGGAATGAGTCATGAGTCAAAGGACAAAGGGCAGCGCGAAGGGGAGGGCCGAGACACAGCAGACAGCGGCGAGGGGATTTTCGCAGAGAGGTCAGACTTCTTAGCCGGCTCTAATTGGATTAATGTCATTATAACATGCTGTGTTCGTACGTGTGAGTGTGTATGTACAAATGCTTCTGCATTTAAATACTGCATGGAAAAGCATGCATGATTACAATATGTATGTATGCAGTGATTTGTGTTGGTGACAGGAACATTTCCCCTCCCCCAAAAGCCTTTTCTTCAGGCTCTACTCCCGACTATTTTTCTCAAAGAGATCTTATCAACACCCCAGCTTGCAGAGAAGGTGCAGGGACTGAAATTCCGATTAGCGGCTGAGCGAAAATAAGATAGAGAGCGGCTAAGCGACGGTGAAGGTGCATTCACTATTCTGTTATAACAGCTGCAAATCACAGTTTAGATAAGACCGGGATAATGTCGTCTCCACACTGAGTCCCATACGTTAAATCCCTCTCTCTTAGCCGGGTTGTAGTGCAAAATACCTTCGGGGTTAAAAAAAATAAATAAGCAAAATGTTCCAAAAACAGCCACTGTAAAAAATCAGTTTATAACTGCAGCGTAAACCAGGTCAGGGAGAAGAAAAAGCCAGAGAGGTACGGCCTGCGAGACAGACACGGATCTCACACAGCGGCCCATCCATAATGAACAGGGTCCTCCTACCCCGGCCAACCGCAGCACACCATCCCTCAACAAGAGAGACGGAGGGAGACTGGGATGAGACAAAGGGGAATGGCCACATTAATTACACACCGTCTCTAGGCGGGAGCTATCACCGGAGGCTAACGGGGACGCCGACAGAGAGATGGAGAGACAGAGAGAGAGAGAGAAATGGAGATGATTATGCTCACAGAGTACCCTACGTGTCTCCGGTGAGAGGGAGTGTTTGTCCTTCGCAGCAAGACGCCTGCTGGCTGCTGAGTTATGTCACCGTGTTACTAATGGGAGCTGAACCTCCACCAGAACAGACACACACTGATCTGAGGCCACTTATGTGTGTGTGTGTGTGTGTGTGTGTGTCCATGGAGGTGGTTGGGGGTGTATATGAGTGTATGTATAAGTGTGAAGTGTGTATACTGTTTGGGGATGTCTGTGTGTGATGTGCACTTACCCCTGGTAGTGTTTTCTGCTCGTGTAGAGCGCTCTGGGCTTTCAGTGCCGACTCTCTTGCACAGTACGTCAGAAACGCACATCCTGTCAGACACAGAGAGAGAGAGAGAGACGGGGGAAGAGAGAAGAAGGGAAAGGAGGAAAGGTAGAAAAGGTCAGAGAGTAGCTCTAATATCTGGCATCCTCTATCTCTGTCTCTGTATCACCCCCTACCAAAACACACACAGCCACACCATTTAAATCATCTAAATGTCTCCTTTTCTGATGCCTTTCCTGAGTATATTTCCCCTACTCTGATCCAACACGAGGCTAACTGCGAGATGATAAAAATAAATATATATACAGTATATATATATATATATATATTCATGCACTGTCATTAAACTTGATAACACCATGATGATGCACTCCAGAGAAGGACAGTCCACGGCACGGCACATTGCAGAACGGCACGGCACGAGTCAGCACACATGACAGCACCACAGACGTGTGTGTGGGGCTAACAAGGCCTTACGGGCTGGGCACAGTCTGGTTCCTGCCCTCAACCAACCACTATGCATGCCTCACGATCACTCCAGATACACTCCCTCTGTGTTCCTATGTGCTGTACCTGTGTCTGTGTGTGTGAGGGAGGGGTAGGTAGCAGAGCTGGCTGGCCAGAGCTGTTTACTACACCTGTCACCAGCACTAAGACAACAAGATTAGCAGCAGGTTAGCATTCCGGTGACATCTCAGACAGACTGAAGTAGATTCAAAGTAAAGAAGGGAAGAGTTGGCGATTAGGATGGAGACATTCACACATGAGTGGACGTACGTCTGAGGAAGAGAGTGACTCGACATAATGACACATACACAGGCACACGCACATACACACATGTACACACGTGCATCTTATGGTCCATCTCATTGCTTTTAAGAGGGGCTTACTGTGGCTGTGGGGATTCTCCAAACAACAGATTTGTTCCCCTGTGTCACCCAGGCTTACAGGCCCATTACACTGATTGGAGCATACAGTCTAATCAGTTTCATAACACACAGGACCCCAGGTCATTTTGAGTGTGTGTGTGTGTGTGTGTGTGTGTGTGTGTGTGTGTTCGTGGCCGTTTATTACCAATCTATTATTATTAAAAGCCTCCTAATCATTAACACAATTAGGAGACTCCCAATGCTATTTAACATATATACTACATGACACCTTTATGTACTCTTCTTAGTCCATTTGGGAACAGGCATACTAATGCATGAGCACGTTTATTTTATTCACAGTGTGCGTATCCGACTGTTTCCCCTGTCTTCACGATCTCACGTTGCAGTGTTAACGGGGGATGGAGACGAGAGGAGGTGTGACCGTTTCCATGGTGACATGTGACTCAGCGCAGGAAAATCCACCCATATATCTGCCTTCCTGTCACACGTCTACCTATCCGTCTTTTTATCTGTTTTTAGTCTTTCTATCTTTAGGCTGTGTTATAATGGCAAGACCTACCTTTGTGCATGCCTGTGTATTTGTCCTTAATCACAGTTAGCTCATAGATCTTGCCAAACTGCTCAAAGATAGGCTTGAGGTCCTTCTCTTCCAGATTCCGGGGAATCTGCCCCACAAACAGCTTGATGGCGTCGGCCTCCTTCATCAGGACGGAGTGGAGAGGAGGACTGGGTACAGCAGGGGCGAGGGGGCAAACAGATCAGGAGCAGGTACCCTGGAGAGGAGCAACCGATGCTGGGTTAGTCTTTGGGTCACAGCCGGAGAACTCCACAATAACGCAACAATCGTCATAAAAATAATCCTAACACATATTTAGCATTTCATATTCATTTATTTATTCATGGTATGTCTGTGGTATGTAATAATATATATATATATATATATATATATATATATATATATATATATATATATATATATATTATTACAGGTTGGAGACCTTAAAACTCCTGCTATCACAATCAAATTAGTCGTATTCCTAGTCGTATTTATTGTAAGAAAAAAGAAGAAAAAATAGAAAATCGATGTGTAATCTGAATCAACTTTCCTCCTTCAATATCCACTCCGGCTATAAAATGCTTGCCTCAATTATTATAATATATGTAAAAAATATTTGCGTGATCATTTTTGAGTATTTATTGTCTAGCCTGATGACAAAGGGCTCCAGTAGCTTCTGGTAAAACAATTATGCAAATGTTAATTAGCCAATCAAAAAACAATAATAGGACTCCCCCCCCCCCTTCCAATTATACAAATATATATTTAAAATATCTGTGAGCATTTATTACCTTTTGGTGAATAAGCGGCGTTCAGGATCCCTACAAACACACAATAAAAAGAGAGGAAACGGGTGATTGGGGGTGAATCATGGCAATTGAGCGGTTTCTTTGTTTAGCCAGCTTTAGGTTACAGCATACACACGGATGTCATGGGGCTCTCCGGCTCTTTGTCCGATCCCCCTCAATGTACACATACACATACAAACACGCGCGCGCGCACGCACACACCAGAACAAAACAAGACCGAGGAAATATACAGGCGACACACCGCGCAGCTCTTACCGGTTCAAGATGATGGTGATGGGCAGAGTGTTGCCTGTGCAGATCACAAACGAAAGAGGGATGCTCTCTGTTGGGTCCCCGTTGTTGTCCTCAGCGCGCTCTCTCAGTCCTCCTTCCTCCCCTCTCTTCTCTCTGGATGCTCTCCGCTCTTTGTGCCTGCCGAGCTCTCCCTCTCCTCCTCCTCCTCCTCCTCCTCCTCCTCCTCCTCCTCCTCCTCCTCCTCCTCCTCCTCCTCCTCCTCCTCCTCCTCCTCCTCCTACTACTCCTCCTCCTCCTCCTCTTCCGTGTACAGATACTAGAGGCTCGGTTGTGTTTTTACAAGCCCCCCGGTGTTCCCGGTCTGGAGGTCTGGAGTTGGCGGGGTAACCGTAGAGTAACTCGCAGGTGAGTCCGGAGCGCAGCGTGTCACCGGTCCCACTAAAATATCACCAACCTTTCGACTCTTAAGATCCAGAGCAGACGACTATTAGTTCTAACTTTCACCAAACCCCACTCTTGAGTCTTATTTAATTGCAAAGTGATAACTTTAATGCAGGTAACATCCAACAGTTAGTCGTGTTCAGTCTTGCCCTTATTCTTCCAACCGTTAATCGAGTTTATTCCTACTTTCTATTCTTGCTATTTTATATTTTCTTGTTGCGTCTCGCGCGTTCAACGGCCGAATGGCTTTTCAGGTCCAATGCCGGTATCGCCTCTCCTCTCTTTCTCTCCCTCCCCCTCCTCTCGTCAAAGTGGTTGCAAGCGTGTGACGTAACACCCAGGCACCGTCCACAAAGATGTCCGCCTCACTCACACGAAAAATATAATAAAATAAAGATGTCCTCTACTGAGTCTATAACCTCCGTCTCCACTCGTTCCCACCAGTGTCGCATGTAGCATGTCGGTATTATATTTATATAATGCCCGGAGGTATTTGTGGCGTTTGTTTACCCTCTCCCAGAGCGACGGCTTGTGAACCCTTTGTACCCGATGCCTGCGCGCTACCGTGCGCGAGGCCGCCTATTGTTCTAGCCGCGAGCTCTGGCCTTGGTGCTGAAACGATGCCTCTTGACGTGCAGCCAAAGCGCGCCGCCGCCGCCGACGAGCACGCAGTCACGACTACTACAGCTGTTCACGCCCGAGCCCGACATCTCGCTCACACCCACACAGAGCACAACGTGTGACGGAGAGGAGAGATGGCTCGCGGTCGGAGTTGGCCTACTTTACGGTCTGTACTTTGGAGAACCCGCCGACATTGGGCTAAGTCACTATAAGACGTGAAGGCGGCGCGCGCATTGTAATGCTAATCGAACTAACAGACACATGGCACCGTGCTCCAGTAATGGTCTCTGAGACTCTGATGTGTGCGTGCAGAGAGTCTTGGAAGGAGGGACGTGAGTGAAAAGAGAGAGTCGTAGGGTTCATGGTAATTTACTCCGAAAGGTCACCATCTGCCCGCTTTGCCTCGTGCCCTCTGCGAGCCAGCACCCCCCGCCAGATTCATCCACCATATACTACACACCCCTCCCTCACAGCGCGCGCACACGACACACACACACACACACACACACACACACACACACACACACACACACACACGCACACACACACACGCACACAAGCACGCACACACTAGGGCTTTCTATACAAGAACAGCGAGAAGCGGCACGCGGCGCCCTGAGGATGGACGGTGTGCAGGCAGCACGCACCGGAGCCGCTAAGCCTCCCAGCACGATGGTGGAGAAGCAGCTATAGAACACACGCGATGCTGAGGAGGGAACACCTCAACGCTAAGATACTCTGATGTGTTTAATAACCAAGGCAGATCATTCCCCTTTAGGCAACAATTTGCTATCGAGCTACATATACTTCAGTTAGGGCTGTCTGGGATTTAAAAGAAGATGATGTAGGTCACGTCGTGGTCTGGTTTGTGCATGAAACAATCGTCCAAATTGTTTCATGCAGAAATGACACAGTGTTGACAGACATGGACTTAGGACCTGAGTATCTTCTCCTGGATATGGGGGCATGCCACTTGGATCACCAGCATCCAACCACATCGCTCTTATTCACATTAATTCTACTTTGAATATACTATTATTGTACAAAGGTTTAGTTTAACACAGTTGCTATAAAACCTTTACAAGTCCAAACTCTTCCCAGCTTTCACTTTACTTTTAAATATGCCTCATGGTTTACATTTATTCATGTGTTTTCTTATAGTGTTGAATGTAAATGTTGTAAATCCACTGTCTGTGTGTTCTCATTTGATTATAGAACTAACAGATGTTATGATGCCATTTTGAGCAGATATATAATGTCTCAAGAAACGTCTGCGTCCAAAATAAATAAATAAATATATATAAATAATAACACAACACATGTTAAAGCTTTCAAGGACATCTTTGGTCATCCAATATTCTGAACCCCCTCACCCCACACACACACACACACACACACACACACACACACACACACACACACACACACACACACACACTATTCTTTAAAGAGACATTTACTCCGTCGGCCAGTTAAACCTGAGAGAACTAGTCCGGCTCATTATGTATGAGACTCAACAGCGCCATCGTTTGGAGAGAAGTGGCTACAACACCCTGAATCCCTGGGTGAAAGTATACAAGACACAATACTTAATTTCCGTGTTGTTTTTATTGAAAATGAAGCTTTGAGATAATAATCTTTCCACACTTTTTTGTTTTGTTTTTGCATGATAAAAAAACCTATCTGTGTATCAACGATAACATTCTTATAAACTCTGGGGGTAACAAAATAATTGCTACAGCTTCTTAAAACAAGAAAATAAATTACATGTTCTTTAGATAATAGATAAATTACTATCTCTTTTTTTATATAAAAAGTAATTTTGTACGACAAGAGATTAGAGACAACAATGACACATTCAAAGGCACGATCGCAAAACACACAACCACACACACGTTCATGAACACACGCGCAAACATCCACGACTCACAAGCACGACAAAGTCACGGATTCTCTTGTCAAATGCAAAATAGTTATATGACAGTTAGATGTGATTAAATGCAGTCTACAACAACACCTCTCTATAAAACACAAGCGCTTAATATGTTCCAAGAAAATATAGACATTAAAACATATCTGACAAATATAAAAACTCATCTTCTTTGATTGGCCACGGTGTAATGTGTGTGTATGTCTTCTTGGGGGGGGGGGGGGAAGAAGAAAAAGAGCCAAGTAAAAACAGTTGGTATAAGAGAAAGAGAGAAAAGGCATAAAGAATACCTACACACACTTACAGGTTGCCACCTCACAATGCAAAAATATTTACTTCCAGGTCAAAGCATTTGATCTGTGTCATAAACTAACTTATTAAAAGACTATTGTAAAAAGCATCTTTCTCAATCCATGCGAGGATCCCCAATTATGGCTTTACCTACTCTCAGAGGACAGATTCATCGTCTCCTCCCATGAAGGTGACAACGGATGATGTTAAGATGAGGGGAGAAAAGAGGACATCAAAATGTAAAAGATGGAAGAAATACAGTCGTCACTCTCAATAATGTTACCGCGAACAGTTCATTGATTATCACTCTCAATTAAATGTTCATTAAAGCATGATATAGTGTGCAGACGCTATTTCTTCCCTTTTTTTTACACGCTTGTCTGTCCAGCCCTCCAGAATTTACCGTCTGGATGTGCAAGCTTTGTGAATACCTTTCTAAGACACAACGATGTTTCAAACCTCACACACAATCGTCATGGCGCTGTGATGCATTAAGGCGAACACGGGCACTGAGTCAAGCTACTATCCTGGTGCATGAATACTCACTAACGTGTGTTAATCTACAGGTGAAAACAACCTTTCTCTTGTTTGAATGGCATATTCTACTATCCCAGATATATAAGAAAATTACTGACCCTTAAAAAAGGAAACTAATCGTGTTCTAAGATTTACATCATCAGACCAACAGATGGTTGGTTTGATCTATTCATTGGATTTGATGACAGGAAGAAAAGTAAAGACCAACACAATGCTTTTGTCTATTTAGTGAGCAGAATTGTGTTGAGTTTAGTGACTCCAGCTATGATTCTTCAAACCTGTGGATATAAACTCATCTCCAACTCATTAAACAGATCTGTAACTGAATCTGTGGAAAGCCCTTCAGGAAGTCTGTGCTGCTCGTTTACTTCCACATCTAATTTATTCTTCTTCTTTGGGAAGAAGCTCACTTCTTCCAACTCTGATATATTTGGTCACTAACTGCAATGGTCACCCCAGTCCTTTGGTTCATCCGTCCAAATACTGAACTGAACAATAAGAGGATGCTCGAGAAATGTTTTTGGCAAACGGAAATAGACATACGACATGTTCATGCATCCTTCTAGCTTAGTCGGGGTTCTGCAGTGTACAGGATCACTATTCCAGTTGACCTTCACCGCAGCACAAATGGTCATTTTTTTGTTCGGCACGTTTCTCTTCGTAATTAGTGGTTTGCATTGTTTTAAGTTGCTGCATATCAAAAAGAATCATTAAAAAAAGGCAAATTCAGCTGTTGGAACACAGCGGTGTCATCTTCTGTTATAATCTATCACCCTTAGAAATGACAACAACGCATCACTCATCGGCGTGACACATCATGAACCTGTCACGGCGAACGTACAGAGCAAACAGACGCGCTCTCAGTGGAATATGTGGCTCTAAAAGACAACTTCAATGAATGCAGAGAACTGGAAAAAAAGGCACCGGCTGCTCTCACAATGTTTTACCTGAAGAATCAGGAGGAATTGGCTAAATGTTATCTCACAGCCACCACCAGGTCTATTCTGGGCTTTTACGAAGATACAGACTTTTTATTTCAGGGGGATCATCTCTTTTGACCTAATCCTTGACTTGTCGCTCTCTCACGCTGTCTGTGTGGCTGGCTGGTCAGTGCCTCTTGGCACGCTGAGCACTCTGGGTACACGAGGCACAGCAGGCCGTCTTGTAGTAGGTGTAGACGCACATCCTGGCCTGGACCACCACCATGCAGTTGTGACGTCTATCCCGGCAGTTTGCATCTGTGAAAAGAGAAGCAGAGCAAGATGTTAGTAAGCAAGAAAGAAAAATACATATCTATCAATGTACACACACAAACGCTCACACAAACACACACACACACACACACCTGCGACTTGTGGACTGCAGGGTATCGTGTTGCAGATTTGCTCCCGTTCAGGTTTGGTGCCCACATCACATCGGTGGCTGTGCTTTCTCTCGGTGCCCAGACACCGTACCTCCCTCATCTGTAAGCCTTTCCCACAAGAACGTGAGCACTGAGAAGAAGAAAAAAAAGGGTGTAAACAAAAAGGGTTTTACATTTAAATAAATCATGATTTGGAGATTACGCCTCTTTCTATCCCAGCAGCATCGTGCTCTCCCCCCCCCCCCCCCCCCCCCCATCGTCTCTCACCGCGCTCCACTCTGTCGTGAACCACTGTGGCTCACACGCTTTCATCTCACACTGCTGGACCGCAGCAGGTTTGTCCAGATGAGCGCACTCATTGGCCGGTGCGACGGTAAAATCATTCCCCATCTTCTGGACACATATGATGTCTCGCCGCTGGGTTCCGTTCCCACAGGGGACATTACACTAGAGACAGGGACACAGTAGCTGTGATTATTGGATTCATCGCTGAAATATAAATGTACCCTTTACTCCAGAACAAACATACAAAACCTTTATATGCAAAAAACAAAGCCCTCAAATAATTAAATGAAATATAAGATGACACAGAAGATGAAATAAAGTACAAATTAAAGTTACTGTGGGTCGATAAAAAAGAAACTAAAAGGAACATATGCATTCCTGCACACAGCAAGAACTTTATAACATATAACATATTACATTATTCATTACAATGCAAACTCTCAATCTTTTATAATAATTTTATTAAAAGGGAAACAATCCGAAAAGATGACTCGACAGTAAAACAACAGGTGTGTTTCCTTCATTCTTCCTCCATCCTACCTGTGTCCAGGGGCTGCTGTACCACATGGTCGTTGGTACACAGGGACCCCCGTTGCAGGCCTTCATCTCTGCCGGTTTATCCCCAACGCAGTCCCCTCCTCCTCCGCCCTCTCGGACCGCTCCTCGAGTCAGACACACCACCTCCCTCTTCTGCACCCCGGGGCCGCACAGCGCCGAACACTGAGGCCCAAAGTGGAAGATCATGTTGAGGCTGCTTGCTGTTAAGTGCTGTGGATGTTTCTTGCTTCTACGTGTGTGTGTGTGTGTGTGTGTGTGTGTGTGTGTGTGAGTGTTACTCACCGTGTTGGAGAAGTCAGTGAAGTACCAGTTGGTTACACAGGGGCCCATGTTGCACTCGTCACTTCCCTGTGGGCGAGCCCTGGAGTTGCACTCTTTATCGTTCACCTCGTTGCCCTGGTCGCTAAGGCAACGCACGCTCCTCGTCCTCCTTCCGACTCCACAGTCCACAGAGCACTGTGACGAACGAGCAGGACCACAACATAAATGACTACAGACAGATTTTTTAAATATTGTGTTGACACTTCTATTACTTACTACTGTTATTATTATTATTATTATTATTATTATTATTATTATTATTATTATTATTATTATTATAGTGTGTTTGTTTTGTATCTCTGCTGACTCAGAGAGCCCTACAAAAATAATTCCGATGTGTCTGGACTGCTGGTCTAGGCACAAATGGCAAATAAAAAACCTTGAACCTTGAACAGATCAAACAAATGGTATGAAGCATCTCTTTCTCCTTCACTGCAGACCCATCATCAGATCTGTCTCCCAGTAGCAAACGTGTGTCGTTGACCCACCGTGCTCCAGTCGGAGCCGACCTCCCAGTGAGAGCAGAGGCTGATCTGACACGCCTGTGAGGACTCTGGCGGGGTGAGGTTGGCACAGCGCTGCGGGTGGACCATGGTGGAGCGGTTCCCAAAGCTCTGCCTGCACTGGAGCTGCCTCTGCTGCACCCCGGGGCCGCAGGACACACTGCACTCCGACCAGGAACTGGCCTCCCAGCTGAGAGAACCATGAGGGAGGGACGGAGAGAGAGGCACATGTTGAAGGTACATACTACCACGACATATCAAATAAGATAAGAGAAGATATTCATTTATTAGTCCCACAGTGGGGAAATTCCAGGATCACAGCAGTGAATGTACATTAGAGCCTCAATAAGAATAAAATATAAAATTAAAATTAAAACACAAAAAACAAAAACACAAAAACTAAAATACAAAATACTAATACTAAGTTACTAAATACTAAAATACAATACTAAATACTAATACTAAATTACTAAATACTAAAATACAATACTAAATACTAATACTAAATTACTAAATACTAAAAATACTAAATACTAATACTAAAATACTAAACTACTAAATACTAAATACTATAAGGGGAAAAAAACAAAGTAAAGTGTTGAGTAAAGTAAAGTGCTGAGTAAAGTAAAGTAAGTAAAGTGCTGAGTAAAGTAAAGTAAGTAAAGTGCTGAGTAAAGTAAAGTAAGTAAAGTGCTGAGTAAAGTAAAGTAAAGGTAAAAGTAAATATCATTGTGTGTGTCAGGATTAGGTGCATGCAGCACATATCACATTATCCATGCTTTCTTTCTTACAAGAATGTGCACAGCAAAGATAAATCTCCATGCTATTACGTTTTTTTCTTCTTTAATTGAACAATATACAAATATTCTAGTGCAGTGACACATTATCAACCTGTTTCCAGTAGAAATGAGGATATAGATATAGATACAGTATATCTGGACTAAAGACAGAAGAAGGCCGGTTTTGACACACTTGAATAAAGAAAAGGGATGTACATCATTTGTTTTGAAAATAGTTGAAAACAAGATGATTTGCATTGGAAACAAATGCAAATATGTAGACTGCACTGGCAGATATATTTTTCTTAAAAATGACGCACTCAACATCGAGAAAACAATGACTTAATGAAGGATGTTTTGCAGTGAGGTTTTCATGCAGTGAATTATCAGCTTTGAAAAAAGCGCTGGAGAGTTGAATATAAAGTAATATATAGGATGTTTCTCCTCAAGGTGGCTGCGTGTTTTCTCACAATGGTGGGCAGGGATGTGTGTTACAAAGCTCCTCCTCAGGAACCGGCTCGGCTGCAGAGTCACACTTCCTCCCCGGCACCTCCTCGTCTGTGTGTCGGTTTATACACAGAATGACTCGGTTCTGAGACCCTACAGAGAGGTAAAGATGGAGATATGCACCAAGGGGGGAAATACATCAGTAACCTTGCACTTGCACCTCCCCACCACAGGGGGGAGACATCAGTCAATCCAACATAAATACATAAATAAGTCATTCTAAATAAGTAATTTTAATTATGGAGTAATTCCTAAAAAAGAAAACTAACTTAAATGAGATTGTAACAGGCATTCATGAACTCTGACCTCTGCCACAGGAAGCAGAGCACTCGGTGAGTCCTCCTCGCCTCCACACAAACGGCAGCTGAGTGTCCAGTGGCAGGTCAGTGCGAGGGGGGAACCGAGCATTCCTATTGGGTGCAGAGCCTCGAGGACGTGACCTCTCAGGTGTCAATCGGTCCGAGGAGGGGGGAGAAAACAAAGAGATGGAGGAGGATGAGGGGAAAGAAGGGAGTGAAATGGGAGGAGGAGCAGGAGGAGGATCTTCTATAGACACAGTGAGAGGACCTGGGAGAGAAGAAGAAAAAGAGATTGACATTGAGATAAATTAGAAAGGAAAGGCAAAGTAGGAGAGAGGTGAACAATAGGAACATTCCTGGAGAGAAGAACGATTCAAAGTAAAGAGAGAGGCATCCCACGAATGTTAAAAAAAATCCAGAATAGGAGGAATGCATTGAGGCAGACCCTAATGATGTTATGATGAGGTCAGGGACTCCTGATAGCGAACACAGGGACCCATCTAGGTCACAAACAAACACACAAACACACTTGCACAACAATCCCTCCCATTTGGCTCCGAACCACAGCCGTCATAACCCATGAACACGTCCATCACCCTCATGGCTCAGGGTCGAGTTTCCCTGACTCATTTGAAAAGAATGGATCTAGAGATGTTTGATTTAGGGTTCAATTCTGCAATCAGACTCAAGTATGTGCTGACTGTGCAGAATCCAGTGTGTTTTGGCTTTTCTATAAAACATGGCTGTCAAAAAACGGAGCTGAACAGAAGAAGATAAAACCAGAAAGTAGAAGAGACGTACTGCGGAGGGGTGCCCTGCCCGGCTCTCGCTCCCTCGGCCTCTCTCGGGGCGCCTCCCTCTCATTCTCCGTCAGCCTTTTCCTCTCCACCTCCCTTTTCTCCACGGGGATATAAAACTCATAGTTGATGCCCGGGTTCTCCTTGTGAAAAATGATCTTGAGAGCAAAACAGGGTGAGAGAAGAGACAAAGTTAGAGATGAAAACGAGCCGACGACGAGAACAACTCCACAAGCAGCTTCACAGATCCCCATCGAGAAATGCACCGAAAGGTCAGGACGAGCCACTCGGGCCCCGGCAGGGAGGCTGTGTCAGGCTCAAGGAGGCCTCAGCAGGGTGCTTCTCCTCCCCCCCCCCCTCCCCCCACCCTCTTATTATGAAACCCTGCAGACCATCACACAAGGCGTAGCAGATCCAAGGTCATCTAAACTTAATCAGGTGGAGTCCCATGGCAACAACATTTGGATCTTCTATTTTTTGCCCACGGTAATAATAGTAAACTGGATTGACTTTGGTGCAGGTTAAATAAACAACTTGTAATGTGTTAATTAAGCTGTAGAGCTGGTGGCCAGGTTTAGGCGTTATTTACATATATGTTGTATATATACATATATATTTATTTACATATATGTTGTATATATACATATATACTTATTTACATATATGTTGTATATATACATATATATTTATTTACATATATGTTGTATATATACATATATATTTGATTTTATTCTGTATTTTATATTTCACTTTGCATACTATACTTTATGCACAGTCACTTTCTTTCTTTTATCTATATTTTATTGTGTTTAATTTATCGGTGCTACTATGTCAACAAATTTCCCCTTGGGGATTAATAAAGTATATTTCTATTCTATTCTATTCTATTAGTGGCCAGACAAGCTATTTCCAGTCTCTATGCTAAGCTAACCAGCTTCTAGTAGTCAGGATGCTGATGTATTGCTTTACTTGACCCCTCTCCTCTGCCATACTCATGTGATAGAGAGAATAAAGTCAACTTGAAGTTGTGAGCAAACAATGGGTCCAGCTTGGGCTGTAATTTGTGCTAAACAAGCAACAACCTAAAGACAAGCAATAAACACTTGTGTTTTGGTCTTTTTTCATTGTTGTTTGTTCTGCGGCCAAACTCAAATGTGTTCCACCAGATGCGAGGCTCTAAATAAAGCTGACTTCTATTTTGAATCCATCCACCAATTTATTTCCAGCGCGTAAAGAGCAAAATGCCCTCACAGTGCCAATATTGTGGTTGTAGACCTTTTGTATTTGTTTTCTAAATCAAGATAAAGCTTTACAAATGCAGGTGTTTCGGTGCTTTGGCGCTCGCTAGTGTTGCCTCCTCCTTCCCTGTGACTTTTAAAAGCAAAGCTGCACAAGAGTTCTGTTCTTTAATAAGATCTTAGCCTGAGGTTGTAATTGTATTATTAAGCCCTGGATAGACTGATGTGGCTCAGGCTAAGCTTTGCTATCGCGGTCTTTATCCCACCATAATGCTATAATAATCTGGAGGATCTTGACACAGAGCAGGAGAGCATAGCCTCAGGCTTACGACAATGTTATAGAGATGTTAAATACTCTACTCAGTGTATACACATTTATTTCTTTGTATGTGTGTGTATCATCAACTCCATGGTGCCGTGCCCTGGCTCATGTTTACTCTCAGAGGTACGGTAAACACTGGGCTTACATATAGCTGTAGCTGTGTGCTGGTTGGTCCCGGAGCCCAGAGGGTCTCGCCTTTGTCCTCCTCGTCCGCCTGTGCTCTCGGTCGGGTGTAGGTGAAGCTGGTCCCCGCCGCCTGGTACTCCCCAGGAGGGTCCACAGCCCACCGGCCGTTCACCACCGAAGCCCCCGTGCCACTCCTCATGGCTGGAGGGAAAAAAGGGGGTTGAGGAGGAATGAAGCAGGACTTCGGTGACGTTTTCCTTTCTTTTTTCTTGTTTAGTCTACATGGTGGTGAAGTCCTAGGAAACCCCCTGAACCCAAACACACTCGCAGACAGACAAACAGACTTGGGAGCGCCGTCTCATTATCAGACAAGAGGACAGACACTCACACACACACGTCACTGGGTCCGTATGGGCTCTAACAATACTCGCTTTATCTGCTTGGAGTCTGTGAGGTCACAACATTTACAGTGTTGGTCTGAGCCAGCACACACACACACTCGTGGGCCAAATCTCATTACCCAATCGGCAATTCCCTCGCCGCATCTCGCTTTTACTGGAGCTGCTAACAGTATTATGTAGGAAACCTTAAACTCTGTGTGTGTGTGTGTGTGTGTGTGTGTGTGTGTGTGTGTGTGTGTGTGTGTGTGTGTGTGTGCATGATTTTTTTTGGTCTATTAGCTCTTACCCAGGTAATTCGGGCTGGCTCGCATTTCCGTGATTTTAATGAATGTAGCTCCTGGCGGGATGTCCAGGATCTTGTGGTAACCGAGGGGAACCGATGCATTTTGGAAACTTCCCGTCACCTTTCGACAGGAGCTGTCCCGCCCACCACACACTCCACACTTGTCAATCACAGAGCCGGAGCCCAGCACCCCTTCGCAACCTTCGGTCTGGCAGGAGAGGAAGGTGAAAAGATGTGAGTGATGGGTCAGACAATGTGGGATGGGGCAACAAAAGAGATGTGGGAGGAGGGGAGGGGGCAGAGCAGAGAAAAGCTATTCCAATGGGGGGGAAATTCCCCATCCATCGCCATCCATCGTGTTTATTTCACCAATTGGTCATTATTGCTGGGCGGATTTATGCCAGAAACAGAAGTGTGGAATAAGTATAAAATAATGGAGTGCAAATGATATAAAGAGAGAGGCCCAGAGGGTAAACCGACTGGAGCCGCTCTGGATCTGAAGGCCAGGCTTAAATCAGCCTGAGACAGAGAGGTTCTGGATGTTGTCAACTCCGGCTAGACGGGTCAGACACCTGAAGCTAAAATCTTCCACACATGCACATAGGGACACACTCACCAGACATCGGCCCTCTACACACACGTCGTTGGCGCTGACGTTGAAGCAGGGCGTCCCGTCCCTGACGCGCTCGGCCTGGCGGACATAGAAGCGGTAGCCCGAGGGTCTGCAGGTCAGCTCGCACTGTTTGTCCGCACCGACTGCGACACAGGAACGGAGGAAAGGGTCGTTATTGCATAACATATTGCTGTATATGTGTGTGGCAGTGAGGTCTGTGGAGCTCCTCTCTTTCCATGTGGCTCCCCCGACTGTCAGACCGCGCTGGAGCGATGAGCTATTTCCCCTGCTGCGCACGTTTGTGAACTGCACCACCCCGGGAGCTACAGGCCCAGAGGAGAGGTGTAAACATAAGACTGAGGAAGGTTAGATTTACGAGAAGAACCCAACGGGCAAACATAGCAGGTATAGATAGATGTACAGGGAACCATAGAACAGATGGGAAGAGAAAGAGAAAGTGAAGACCGCTTCAAGGTAGAAGAGGAAATTGAAGTTCTTCAATACTGAGAAGGGGCACGAGTGGAGAATACAGAGGATCTCACAAGGGAATATGGGAGGGGTGAAGTGGAAAAGCAGGAGCAGAGTGTGTCTGAGTGAGAACAGCTCGTTCCTTTCTGAGCATGAAATGAGAAGATATCAATCTGATGTCTATAACGGTTACACCATGTGAGTCCCTCTAAAACCACAAAACAGAAACACAAATATAACATGCTTGCTTGTGTAATGATTACTAACAAGCTACTACAAACGTGTGATGGTGAACTTTAGAGGTGTTGGTAGGGGCATCGTCGAAGAGCCGGGTTCTTCCAGCGTCTATAATAACCGAAGCTGCATACGTGTGTAAAAAGTTGTGAAAACCCCCATTATATAGCTCATAGGAATACGGTGTGAAGTGTGATGTCACTTGAGGCAACATCGGGAGGTTCTTAAGAGTCCAGGTTGGAAAAAGAAAAGCATCTGGAGGAGTGGAGAGACAAAGTGTGTTAACCAGGCCTCTGTTGCACGCGCCTCATCCCCGCTTGAAGATAGAGGCTCGAGGCAGCTCAGAATGAACTGTTGAGTTGCATTGTGGGTAATGTAGGAGACGTTTTGACTAGATAGATGAATGTGTGGACTAAATGCGGCGTGATGCTGCTGCTGCAATTTGGATACTTGTTGAAAAAGATTAGAAATTGTGAGTCCGACAATGTTATTGTGGAGCATTTTTCTAAATTGATGTATCTTTCTTTTAAGACAGACGTGAACATATCTTCTTGTGATAAAATGTGTCCTTTAATATGGACTTGAAAAGCCAGAAGAATGGATGATAAAGTCAGGAAGGGACAGGGAGCAACTACACTGTTTATTATCCTCTTAGAGGCCAGTGATTGGGGGTCTTAAGAGGGTTAAAGGCCTTGGGCTGAGCTGCTGTGTGTGTGTGTGTGTGTGTGTGAGTGTGTGTGTGTGTGTGTGTGTGTGTGTGTGTGTGTGTGTGTGTGTGAAGTAAAGCTATAAACATGAGCTCGTAGCATGAGTAAGGGGTCAGAGATTTAGTTGCAGGTGCACTGTAAACCCGACTTTATTTCAGCTTAAACTTTTAAGTGGTCATTACTTATAATTCCATGTTTTATTAAACAAATGTGTCATTACTGAATATATTTAGTTGTTTGCACTAATCAGTTGAAAAAGTGTAGTGCACTGATCATGTTTAGCAGAGATAACTTAGTATGTCACGTTTCTGTAAGGGGGAGGGGCCTGTTGGATTAGTGCCGTGTGCAGCACACACAATGTAAGGTGTTCCCAGGTGTTCCCATTTAACAATGTTTTTGCTGTGTCTCTTTTTTATACCTGTCTGAGTGCAAATATGTACATTCCAGTGCTAGTGTATTGTTAGGATTGTATTTCTGCAGTGGCACATGGTTTTAATCCTCATTGCTCACCAAAGACTCACTAAAATAATGTTTAATTTCTAAGGTACTTATTTTAAAATTGCTTGAAGTTTATGTTGCATAATGTATGAATGTTCCACCACTTGTTTTTTACAGTGTATGCTCGAGACTGCAGATAAGTGCTCTGTTTCGATATGTTTAACCCAGTTCCTCTGTCCAGTCAAGTTGAAATTAAGAATTTAAATGCCTGTTCGTATGTTACTGTGTAATGTTGCATTCCTCCTCTTAAATAATCTAAGTGTTCTAAGTGTGTATTGACTCAGTAAAACATTTAAACTGTTACAGTGCAATGTTTTGACAAAAAAAAAAATCTTTTCTTCACTGCAATTTTCTTGAAACAATGAATACAATCTTAAAATAAAACTGTGTATTTTATTAGAAGTAAAGACATTACTTAAATTAAACTAATGATCTTAAGTAGAAATTAATGTTGTTATATTTGTGATTTGTTTATATATTCTTATGTATGCTTAACTTACTGTAATATAGTTATTTCATTAAACTTGAACTAAAGAAAATAAATAATGAAAGTGAACTAATGATTTTGAGTAATACTAATGTGAACTTAGATATGTCTACTGCAGGACTTACGTTTTTAAGTTAGCCTAACTTAACTTTTTTAGTTCTTCCATGTGTAAAAACTTAAGTGGTTTGAGGCAACGGGTCAACTAGAGTGTGAGAGGGAGGAGTTTCTTTCAGCATGTAGCCAATGCTTTGCTTCTGAATTTGTGACTCCTCATTGTGGCGTCACACATCCACATATAATATAAATAAATAAATAGGAACACACATGTTGGTCTCTCTATTGTACAGTTATATCATTCTGTCTTTGAGGTCATTTGAAAAGCGGGTTTTCTATCCAACAGTGCTTCTTTGGTGAAATATCTTTGTTCTGGTATCACATCAATGCCGCTTTGTTTACATATTAAACTACTGAAGATGTTTCACCGTAGGAAGACCTCCACTCATTCAATATGCCACCGTCAGCATGTAACCCAAAGCCCCTTCAAAGTCAAGATGCTCATAGAAGATACTCGAATAAAGACGAGAGGTCAAATACCAGCTTTCACCTTGTGTGTCCGAGAGAGAGAATACAGAAAGTGTATACTCGGCATGCAGGGAACTGAAAGTAACTCCATATGCTTTCAAAGAACCTCTGTTCCTGGACTCTAGCTGACATGCAACAACGCTTCAACAGCAATACACAACCTAATATAAATAATACGGGACTTTAGCAAACCTCCAGACGGAAGAGAAGGATTAGTAAATCTGGCCCATTAAGATGCTGCTTCATTGTTTTGTTGTTTTCCATTTCAGAAAATGGAAGGATTAGGTGTTAAGGAAGCTTGGAGCATTTCACTGGGAGGGCCGAGTGAACCGAGTGTTACCTTAATGACCCAAAATAGACCTGCATCAGGGATGTCTCGACAAAAAACACTTAAGTTTGGACCGAGACACCATTTACAGGTTTGTCCCTCTGCCAGTTGGACGTACTCATCGGTAGACAATAAGGAGTGTATTTATATCGCACTAAGTGGCTGGAAGTGGTCAGGAAGAAATACACGTGAAGCAATTGACTCAGACTGGATGTTTATCTTCCCACAAAGTTAGGAAGTTATGGTTTATAACTAGGTGCGTCAATTGGCTTATAAATGTATTAGTGGTCCCTCAGAATGGGTCAACATGGACTGAACCATCCTTTAGGAAGCAGACTCAGATTCATTAAGGTAGTAATAGACTTATCAGAGCTTATTTTGTAGCTGGAAATGCAGTCAAATTTTCTGAAATATGGCGTGAGAGAGAATATTAAACGTTGAATAGAAAAGTATGAACTGAGATGTCATCAGCATAATGTGGAAACGATCTGGTGCCAATAAGAGACAGAAGAGGAATGAAGTGGTGTTGTCCTATTGGCTCTGATTTAAATCACTTAGACCACAACAATATGCACTTGTATTAGTACTTCGACCTTCAACAGCTTCCCGTAATCCGACAGCATTTTATCAGACAAGGCATCTGTTCTTTTAAAGTGCTTGATATTATATATACGTGAGGGATATTTTTTTAATTAAATTTTACCTTGGTGGCGGCATATTGTGAAATAATTGGTATGAAGGAACAAGTTAATGTGTGTGACTTTCTTAAACTATACCTCCTCTTGTTTGCACCCATTATATTGCTGCTGTCTGGTAATTGCAGTGAGACAGATATACAGTACACGTTGAGAAAGAAAGAAAGGTAGAAACAAGGGAGGTGGAGTTGTTCTCTCTCTCCGTCCATCACAGTTATCTTTGAGAGATTAGACTGGAGACAGAGACCGAAAAGAGAGAGGGTGACTTGTTGCCACTCCTGTACCCTCTTCCTCTCTCTCTCTATATGCTTCCTGCTCATCTTCCTCATTCTTCATCTCCTCACTCTCCTGCCCTGAAGTTGAGTGCTCTCCAACTCCTAATCTATTTGGCTTTCCTCTCTTTGTGTGCTCCTTTATCTTTTCATTTGTCTCTATCTACTGTATTCTGCTTCTCTTTTCCCCTCGTCGCTTCGATCTCCGGCCTCTCTGTCTGTTCCACTGTCTCTCTCTCTCTCTCTCTCCCTCTATGAGCTTAGTGTTCAGACAGTGGAATATATGTTGTCTGAATATACTTCCCCACTATCTCTCCGTCTAAACAAACTCCAACAGGGAGAGAGAAAGAGAGAGGCAGTGGGACAGGAAGAGGAGAGCATGGGTAAGCAGATTGGGGATGAGGCCTGAATAAAAGGGAATATTCATTAAAACAACACCTGCACGTGCAGCGCCTACAAAACGAGAGGTAGCTTTATTCACGGACGAGCTTGTGGGGGGAAACATTACCACTCAAATTAATCCCTTCTGGGGTTTGTAAGAGCTTTAAAGTTTAAGCTTCCAGTTCCTATCCAAAGGCCACAACACGTTGCAGTTCCTGCATAACAGGGCCGGCCCTGTGGAGGCCAACAGCCACGCTAAGTAGCCAGAGCTGACTGCACAGTGAAACATAAATACGTATGGTAAATATATGCAGTACGCTACAAAGTCCTAAACAGATGAGTGCAGCTGGAGGGATATGACTAATACACCGTTTAATGTCGTAACACACACACACACACACACCACACTCACACACTGTGTGCAGCCTCCAGTGTGTTGATGGGAAGCGAGATATGAAGATTTGGGTTGTAGCCAATGGGAACGGGCTGAAGTAAACAGTATGGCACAGTTTACTTAGCAGAGTGGAAAAGGATCATCCACAGCGCTGATCGAGTGAGTCTCACCCGGCTGACATCATCTGCAAATACCTTTAACACATACGGCACTGTGTCCCATCAACCCCGCCGACACATGTGACATCTGCCATGCGGCGGCTTCATTTACACTAAATGAATCCTCACGGTGATTCCACTGTGCTGTGTCTTTCTGACCGTGATGATATGTGATAAGAGGTTGTCTCTGTCTCTTCTCAGCAGATCTCAAGGACACGCTGGCTTAAAATAATCCAGAGCGGAGGGCAAGGACGCACATGGAGAGAGTGTCAGAGCGGCTGAATCCAGGATAAATACAGAAGTCTCACTCTTTCCCCTCACAAACACACAGATAGCAGGGGGGTGAAAGGAAAGGCCCCGTGTTTATGCAGACAGTTGGACTCCAGCTGATAGCTCTGGGATGACTCCACATCACAGATGTTACCGTGTCTAGAGCCTCAAAACTGGCCTGAGATCAGTGCATCCGTCAAGGTGTACTCCCTTTGAGTTGTCATAGAAACAACTTGGGTAATCCACCCATTATATATACACTACCGTTCAAAAGTGTGGGGTCACCCAACGAGACAATTTCGTGTTTCACATGAAAACTCACTTTTATTTATCCAATGAATTGCAAAATGAATAGAAAATATAGTAAATACATTGAGAAGGTTAGAAATAATTATGTTTATTTTAAATATGAATTGTGTTCTTCAGACTTCAAGCTCAAAAGGAAGGCCAGTTGAAAAGTCTCTCTGACCAGCATAACTGTTTTCAGCTGTGCTAACATAACAAAAGGGTTTTCTAAAATTCTAACCCTCCGCTAGTCTTCTAAGGCGATAACACAATGTGCCACTAGAACACTGGAGATGGGCCTCTATACAACCGTGTAGATATTTAATTTGATTAAAACTGATGTTTCAACCTAGAATATTCATTTACCACGTTATAAATGTATAGAGTGCATTTCTTAATAATTTAATGTTATCTTCATTCAAAAAACATGCTTTTCTTTGAAAAATAAGGACATTTCTAAGTGACCCCAAACTTTTGAACGGTAGTGTATATATATACATATACATATACATATATATATATACATATACATATATATATATACATATACATACATATATATACATACATACATATACATGTATACATACATATATTTATACATATATATGTATATGTATGTGTATAAATATGTATATATGTATGTGTATATATATATATATATATATATATATATATATATATATACATATATATATATATATATATATATATATATATATATATATATACATACATATATATACATACATACATATACATGTATACATACATATATTTATACATATATATGTATATGTATGTGTATAAATATGTATATATGTATGTGTATATATATATATTTTGCCCTCTCTCCTCTCTCCTCCTCGCCCTCTTCTGTGAACCCCACCCCACCCCGGGATGTGGTGTAGGAGAATCACACAAGGTGAAACCCACCAAACCGCCCCATCCCGGGAGGGGGGGCCAATCCCCCCCACTCCTTCTGTGGGGTCCACAAGTCAATCCCACCGCCTCTCTGTGAGCAGCCCAGGCTCCACCCTATCCGAGGGATGCAGCTCTGAATCGGGAGTCACACAAGGTGACTCACCGAAACGCCACAAGACTTATGGGTACGTTAACCCGCCTCGCATTCGGGGGACCTCCCCCCCACTCCACCTGGGAGCTTCACATCGCGGTGCCGCTCTGCTGGACAACACGCCTATTTATACTGCTTCGGTGCACAAGGATCAAAGCGCGATGATCAATGTTGCCATGGTGACTGTCAGAGCGGACACGACATTCTCTGACAGTCGTCAGAGATTTGAATCCGCTAGCTAAACGGCGCTAGCCTTAATTAGCTGTTTTCTCTTTAACTACTACACGCTTAATAACTATCAACATATAGCACCGCCAAAGCAGCCGAACATAACATGAATACCTTCACTCTACCGCTGTTTCTCCCTGCCTCAAATCTTCGTGTGCGCTAGCTTACTGAAGCTTCATCATTCTTATGTGTTACACCAAAAAACTACTTTTAAGTGGACGAGGGTTGTTTATGTGTTATTAGTTGTTATACTAAGCTAGGCAAACAGTCATTGTCATTACCGATCACATGCTATACAAACCACTGAAGTGATTAGAGATGAAGAGGAACTTTTATTAAAACTGGTCTAATTTGCGTAATGAGCACAGAGCACTTTTCCAGACTTAGTTTAATGAGGTTGGGAATATTTAATCACTGATAAGTAAGCTATTTAAAATTCCTCTAAACCTGAACATGATACATTTACAGGATAAGGCAGCGGGGTTCTATATTATTAATTTAGTCATTTCAATTTCATGAACCAAAATCAACTATGACTTGATCCAAATAACAATTACATTGTTGTCAGAAAACTATTAACAGAATACACCATTGGGTGCTGTGTTCCTTCGCCGCCATTCACCGTACTGCAGGATTTCTGCGTTGTTATGCATGAATCCAGCAGTCGCTGCTCCTAAACATCTCCTAAAGAGGCTAGTGCTTTGTAGATACCGTTTTTGGGAGAGCGTAGCTGCTGGAGTAGCCTGAATGATATCCAAACTGAATATGTTTTTTCTCTGCTTTTCAACTGGCATCAGCAAAAGTTTGATTGACAGTTTATTTCCAATCATCTCCCAAGGTATATTTTTGTGTGCTGGTGACTTTTTTTGTTGCCACACTTATGAACTACGGTCATTTGATTATTCTGACCACAAATTTACATAAAGATAAACATTTTAAGAGAACAATAGGTCCACCATTCTCACAAAGTCAATGATCGGGCCCTATAATAATAGTAATAAATATAAATTGTCATTATATATAATATGGTCATTCATGAACCAACTTTTTGGTTGTCACGATATTTGATACAATACCTGCCATAAATATCATGATACTACCACAATACCAGAATTCAATACAAAACCATAAATACGTATGATATCATAAATACGATACTGGTATATTTATCTATAATAGTAATACATAAAACTTCTATTTGGTTCCTTTTTACAAACTTTTGTCAACACTTGATAGCCATGATAGCATTGATTATACACAGCTAGAGAATTTCTTGTTTTCCATGAAAACTCACTTTTATTTATCCAATGAATTGCAAAATGAATAGAAAATATAGTAAATACATTGACAAAGTTAGAAATAATGATTTTTATTTTAAATATGAATTGTGTTCTTCAGACTTCAAGCTCAAAAGGAAGGCCAGTTGAAAAGCCTCTCTGACCAGCATAACTGTTTTCAGCTGTGCTAACATAACAAAAGGGTTTTCTAAAATTCTAACCCTCCATTAGTCTTCTAAGGCGATAACACAATGTGCCATTAGAACACTGGAGATGGGCCTCTATACAACCGTGTAGATATTTAATTTGATTAAAACTGATGTTTCAACCTAGAATATTCATTTACCACATTATAAATGTATAGAGTGCATTTCTTAATAATTTAATGTTATTTTCATTCAAAAAACATGCTTTTCGTTGAAAAATAAGGACATTTCTAAGTGACCCCAAACTTTTAGTGTATACAAACAGATCCCATGCAGGGCCACAAGGGGATGAGCAGCGTACCGCGGGCGAGCAGCAGCCACCCAAGCTCATCCAAGACACTTTCATCCATCGCAACAGGAAATGAAGAACTCAAGCCCAGCTGAATGAGGGTGTGGCGCCGCAGAGAGACGGTGACTCCCACTGGGGATCTGGGAGCTGTCTTCATGCCATGTCATCCTTCATAACGTCTTATTTGTGCTCATTAGTCGTCACGTGTGTGTTACGACAGAATAAAACCAAACCCACACTGCAGATGGTGGTGGTGTGATCTAGTGCACCTGGCGCGACACTCTCGAGTGTGCATGTTGAGGAATCTCATCCAGCTGATACAGTGATCACTGGTGGATAGACAGACGTACAAAACACAAACGTACAAGCACAAACAAACTATCTCACATCCTTTAAGCCGTTCATTGAAAGTAAAGCACACACACTTTCCAATAATCTCATTGTGTTAATACACAGAGGCGTGTAAACTTTAGTCTCATGACAAACACTGTTGATATCATCTCACAGCTGTGTTCCACTGGACTCTCTTTGTCTTCCCCTCCTCCACTCTCTTATTCTCCAAACCCCCATGTTTGTAATATTCTCTCTATCCACTCTTCCTTTTTTCTTAAATTCCTCAAATATCAGTTTAGTCTTTTTCTCTCTCTCTCTCTCTTCCTCTCAGCATTGGAAAACAAAGATAAATAGACACAATATCCACTGCGTTGAACTATTGAACATTTTAACACCAAAGTAAACACACATACAGTACGGGGAAACAAACCCACACACACACACACACACGCCACGTTGTCTTTCTTTGCTCCCACTGGTCGTATTACAAAACACTTGCGTCCCATCACCTCTCACCTCCCCTTTTCTGTCTCTTCCTTTCTTTTTTCTTTCTTTCTCTCAGAAGGAATCTGTGTGCTCAGTCAGAGCTGGGAGGAGAAACTTGGCAGAGGAAGGGAGACGTTGGACAAATGAGAGGAAAATGAGAGGAGGGAGAGTGTGTTGTGCAAAGAATAAAAGCAGATTGAGTTCCAGTCATTCTTCTTTCCTCTCTCCTCTCCCCACCCTTGATGCTACGTGTACGTATACTGCAGGCCAATGAGAGGAGGGACTGCAGTGGGTGGGGCCTCCCGACACACACTAATACCAGAGCAACATTTAACTCTCTTAATCACACATTTCACTGACGCTTTTTCAACCCCCCCGTTCCCTCTCCTAGCATTTCATTCTAACCGTAAGCCTATTATCACATTGAAGCACTGTGCAGCTAAACCCCTAACTACTGTGTGTGTGTGTGTGTTAACTCAGTCCTCACCCTCAGTGAAAGGTTCCCAGTCGTAGAGGCGACCCATGAACTCCTGGGTGTTAAAGGCGGCACACTGCTCTGCTCTGGAGTCCGACGCACCTCCTCCACACACCTGGAGGACAGAAACAGAGAGTTTAAAATACACTTACACACACTGAACCAATATCAAATCATCCAGCTATTTATCTGGTAGTTGTTCCTCTCGGGCTCCCTCAAGGAGGCAGGATGCTAGGAGAGTTATGAGGAAGAGGCAAAGGAAACACTCCTAATAAAGAAGGAATTAAATCATTTCCTTTGAAATCGTGGAAGAAAGTGCATACACGTCATACCTTTACACACAAATACACAAACAGACGCACACACACTCTACATGCTGCTTTTGGCAGTCAGCGGGTGAACAATATGAGAACCATATGGACATAATAGATTCTTTGGAAGGGACTGCTCATATAAATCCACCGTGGCTTTTAGTTTACGGCCACAAAATGTGATGTGTGTGTGTGTGTGTGTGCACGTGTTTAATCTGTGTGTGCACGTATGCATGTGTGTGTGATTGTGTGTGAGTCCTTACGGAGCCGTAAAGTGGAAAGAGTTTTTAGCATACCTGCAGAAACATCAAGCAGGGACAACTCACACACACACACACACACACACGCACACACACACATGCCGCACACAGAACTCTCAGATTTCCTTGCATCTCTAATCTCCGTCGGCTCAACAACCGTCTTGTCTTTCACTTTTCTCTTTCTTTGATTCGTTCCTCTTGTATTTTTTTTGTTTTTGTGGATTTGTCTCCACAGCCACAGCTGTCACAAACAGCTGGAGAGTTTCTCGTCACTCATCTCGGGAGACAAGAGCATGGGAGTAGTCCAGTTTCTACACACACACACACACACACACAGAAACAGTTCTCATGTGAACCAGTCTCTGCGACGAAGTGTAACTAAAAGATATTAATGGATAAACCTTTAAAGCGTGCAATCATTGACACTGCAGACATTCACACGTTCACTGTTAATTGTATTGTGTGTGTGTGTGTGTGTGTGTGTGTGTGTGTGTGTGTGTGTGTGTGTGTGTGTGTGTGTGAATGAATGTACGTCGCTGTGATGTCAGAGGATCATCTGTTGTTTCTCTTCTAGTGCTGTGACACCAGCTCATGGAGGGGATGGCTTCACTGCGCCCCCGTCTCACTCAATACTTCCAGTCCTGCTCCACTTGTTGTCTGTTATTTACAGTTAAAGTCTGGTTTCAGCCTCTTCAGAGTTTCAGCTACATCCGCTGAATGCGTGTGTAAATGGAGGGTGGGGGGCAATTAAGGGTCAGTGTACGTATGTGACCTGATGCTTTTAAGTAACCCTGTAAATCTGCCTGGATGTGTGTGTGAAATGCGGTTGGTAATGGTTGTAAATATTTCAGCAGGACATAAACATGTTGGGTCCCATTTCAAACTGGAGAGTTTATGTGTATCTTTGCATGTGTGTGTGTGTGTGTGTGTGTGTGAATGTGTGTGTGTGTGTTTGTGTGAGACCATGAATGATGAGTGGACAATAACACTAAATAAACACACACACACACACACACACACACACATACAAGAACCCTGTGTGTGCAGCTCTGGGATTCTACAGTACAATCAAAAGAAAGAAATATCGTCCATAAAAGACAAGAGTCAAACGTAAAATGAAAAGAGAGAATGCGAGTCAAAGTCCAGTGGGTCCAGACATGCGTTGGGGATTGTCTGAACGCTACGCAGCAAATAGATCCTCCTCCCAAAAGAGTTTAGGGTGTGTAAAAACATCAGGAGGCTGACGGACTGAATGAAGGACGCAGGGGGGGGAGGTGGAGTGAGAGTAAAGACGTGTGTTTCACGGTTCTGGAGGAGAATGTGTGTTATTGTAAGGTCTGGTGTTCCCTCATTTACCATGAGTGCAGGGTTCGGGGGTCTCCCCGTAACTGTGAACAGAAGTAGTGATGACAGGGAACTGGGGGGGATGGGAGTTATTGAATGGGCCGAGGAGGGGAGATAAAAGAGAGAAAAATACTTAAAGACAGGGGTGATGGAAAGAGAGAAAGGTTGTGTGTGGAGGGGAAAGGCAGCGAGGATGAGTCTGAGCCTGTGGAGGAAATCAAAACACTCGAACCACAAGTACATCCAACGAGAGTAAAAACCATTCATCATGTGCCGCTATAGAAACATTCAAAAAGGTTTTTTTCTTGCTTCACGTCAGTTTGTGAAGCTGAGTGTCAACTGGCAGCTCTGGAAGTGGAGCTCGATAACACTGAGGATTTAAAAAGCCTCTTTAGATTCTGGTTCATCATCACGGCTCTTTGTCCACTAGCCTTTACTTTTGTCACTACAGATATATGCATATATATACAGAGATATGCAACGGTGCTCCTGACTGAAATCTGGAAACCAGGACTCCAAAGCAGAATATAAAAAAAAATGTAAAGGGACGGAAACGGACATCAATATTCTTGTTTATGTATTCTAATTGTTCTCAAGCAACGTTTAATATTTGAGAACTTCCCAGCTTCTCTTGGTAAAAGGTTTTCTTTTCTGTAGAAAAAAGTGCAGCATTGAGACAAACAGTGTGAATCTGTGTGTGTTTCTTCTTGGATCATACTGATTAAAGGGAAATTACAGTTGTGTTTGTAGGGACTGCAGATGAGAAATAGCCTCTTGGCTAACTCTGGCACATTTACAGAAATGTTTTTATCAATGTGCACTGTCCCTTATTAAATAAACCATATAAAAAAAAGAAAGTTCTGGTCCTCGTTTTCACTCCGCATGGCGACATCATCACTTCATGTTGACTAAAGTGACGACGCTGGTCTACGGCTCCATGACTACAATGAAGTCCGACAGTTTAAGAAACACGAGCTGTCAGACAGGATGTAAACAGCTAAGCCGGATTAAACTAAACCATCGAGGTAAAACCCAAAGTGAGCTAAACCAGAATGTCGGTAATAATCCTTCATCGGACGAGAAGACCAGAGGCGAGGCGAGGAGCCCGTCTGTAAACTGTGACGGATGTTTACAAGAGAGAGTCAGATAAAGTAACCTTGGTTTTCTTTTCCAAGTAAGTGAAGATAACCTGTGTGTTAGTTTCTCTGTGTTTTTTGGTGATTTCTCCTGCCACTAAGAATGATATTAAAACTAGTAAACTGAGAGCTGCGGTGTAACACCAGGAGTATCACAACTCCTGGCTTCAATACGATCAACGTACCTGAAACTTAAAGGCTTCTTCATCGGTAAAGTAACAAAAGAGGAGCTTGAAACACAATACACAGTAACTGGCAGCTCCTGGCTGACGTTGACAGAGTGAAGGATGGAGAGCGGCGAGCGGAGAGCAGGTGGAGGAGGAGAAGTGAACGCAGCTGACAGACGGTGTTTTTGTCCGGGAGCTGTGAACGTTTCAGATGTGTTTTACAAGCAGGGAGGGTCAGCAGCCAGGAGGCCTGTGGGCAGTATAGTGGAGCATGTGAAGGAGGAGGGGGGTCCCGCCTGAGGGCGAAAAGCTTTGTTCTATGGACACACCCACACACATACACACATGGCACACACACATCAACACACACCAGCCGATCCCGGGCACACATAACACTCTTGCGTGAAACACAAACACCGGCCCGGGCAGGACTAATGAGTTTTTTTGGGGAGGAACAGATTACAAGGGAAGGGGGAACCTTTCACCACATGTGTGTTTCCGAAGGGAAAGCCCAGGTGAGACGTCAGCATTCTCCACGCAGGTCTGTGCCTGCACAGCTGGCCGCGGCGCGCTAATACCACACGCAGGTTAAGGCGAGCCGGTCATTCCTCAGGCATTACGGCGACATTACACAGTCACGACCGGCGCCCGTCGGACCCCGCGGGCCGCGACTAATCGCAGTATGCATGCACTCAGATCCGTGACGAGCGTCGAGATGTTGCGCGTACGTGTTTGTCCTCGGCGATTAACATTCTCCGGCTAATCTCGTGGCCGAGGCGGCGCGTCTGAGCTCTGCAGGGCGACTCCCGGCTCTCGGCCTTGACCCCGAGGAGGGGAAGTCGGGAGTCCTCCAAAACGCCGCTCGTCTGTCAGCGCCGCGAGCCGAGCGGCGAGAAACACTCCTGTTGTTCTTTCGGAGACGTTTTAGTTTGAGCGTCAAAACAACAATTTTCCCGAAAGAAAAGAAAATGAGAAGAAAACAACGGGATTAAAAAATGAAAACCAGACACAGTTCAAAAGCCCCTAAAATGACAAAAGCCACATCTGAGTGCTGCTCAGCAGCTCTGCTCGTCATTCCTACGGCTCATTGCTATGACCAGCCCAAAAGTCTGCACTGAACTATGCAAATACGTCTTACTGGAGACAGAGACGCTTCCTCTGGAGACGCTTCCTCTGGAACCTTCTGCTGTTGGATCCTAAGTTAAATATGGGATTTAAATAAACGCATCTCGCCTCTGGCTGCCGATGTTTTGGTCTTTTTGTACGTTCCTATTACAGATTTCATGATTTTGTGTTATATGTTGCGCTATCTCTCTCGTGTTCTTGACCTGTGACCCTCTACCCAGAACCAATGCGCTAAAGAAATCAGTAATGTACAGAGCCATTGCATCCTGGAATGTGCTCCCCTCATATGTGACAATAAATAAATGTGGTTTCAAAAGGAAACTTAAGGCAGCAATAATCAGAAAGGAAATTATAGTAGATTAGGTTATTATTTTAGGTATTTAAGGTATTTAGGTATATTGTTTTACATTTAATGTAAATGTTGTTTTCTAAGTCTAAGTGTTTTTGTGAAAATGTATCATGCTGTACTGCATTTTATGTATTTGTATTGTATTGTAATGTTTTTTTTTGCCTGAACCCCAGGAAGAATAGTCTCCACTGTGGTGTAGACTCATGGGGATCCTTAATAAACTAAACTAAACTAAACTAAACTCTGTGTTATTGCTGACTATCACGGTCACGACACATACAGAAGAGATGCTGAAACCGTTTGAGATTCTAGGAAATACACCGATTCGCTTTCTTGCTGAGAGTCAGATGAGAACATCGATACCATTCGTCCGTTAAACGTCACGCTACATAAGCGCCACAGGGTTTATTTCCGTGAGTCACTGGTTTTATACTTCCGCTTTTGTTCAGATTAAACAAGCAAGATAAAAGCCGTTGCTTAGCGAGCGTTAGAGGTGACGGTTACTTTTCCACGGAGCGGGCTGTTTCCCTGTTTCCTGCAAAGGAACACGGAAGAGGGAAAAGTCAGCGCACAGGAGCCGATGTAAACACATCTTAACGAGCAGCGGTACCTGGCTTTTGTAGAGAAGCAGGTACTTCTGCTTGTTAAAGTACAAAGCAAAGAAACTACGGATCTTCCTAATTAATCATGGCTGGGTGTTGGAGTGCGTGTGTGAGTCCAGCAGAGGAAAACATCTGGGCCGGAACGTCACTTCATGAGAACAACAGCGAGCGTGATCGGGTCTGCACAAAGTTATTAGCCCTGATAGTCGTAATGATATATTTCCTCTGTAACAACAGTGTAATGACACACTGTTATGACATCAGCAGCCTGCAGCCAGGGTAGCGTGTCGAGTCGTCACAACACAAACTCTTCGGGTTTATTTATTTAATTTTAAGCTGCTGTATTTGCATATATGTTGTGTATATAAACTACATATATATATATATATATATATATATATATATATATATATATATATACACATATATTTTATTTAGTATTTTATATTTCACTTTGTATACTTTATGCACAGTCACTGTTTCTTTCTTTCTTATATTTATATTTTATTCTCGTGTGTTTAGTTTATTGGTACTACTGTGTCGACAGATTTCCCCTTGGGGATTAATAAAGTATATTTCTATTCTATTCTCTATTCTTGTCCTCCAGGAGAGAGATTAATGACTGTTGTTTATTTTCCTGGTGTCATATTTTAGTTTTCTTCAAGGCTAATGGAGGTCAGGGTTCTTACACATTTTGACCGATGGATTTCGAGGACTTTTCTATGACTTTTCCAGGACTTTAAACCAAATTTCCATGACCAAACTGAAATCTCGGTATAAACATGAACAATTTAGAAAATGTTGCGTATTGAGAGCGTACGCCGGCTTATATTTTGTGCGGCTTTCTTTAAAAAACATATGAATTATTTCAAATTCGGCGGAAATGAACATGTGAATATAACAAATTTCCATGACTTTTCCCAAACTTTTATGAATTAATTTTGTTCCATGACTTTCCCAGGCCTGGATATTACAATTTTAAAATTCCATGACTTTTCCAGGTTTTCCACGACCGTACGAACCCTGGGAAGTGATTCTTTTGGCTCCTGCAGCATCCGGTGCTGACTCTGGACCGCATGACGCTGAAACAATCAGCAGATGAATCGATGAAGAGGATAAGTTGCAGCCCGATCAGACCTGGTTTCCAATGAGATGGATTTTGATCCCTTTGCGTTGCTGACTGCTTTACGTTTTCTCCATCTTGAGTTGAGTGAGAGGCCTTTTGTGATGGCTGCTGCTGGATATCCGTCACGATATAACTTTACCAACTGTAGTCTGCATACTGGACTTAATGTAGCCTGGAGGGCGAACAACGCGTGCAAATAACTTGTTATTGCTCAATGCAATCTTCACGTTCATCTTATTGAGCCTCGTGGTGAACGACACGCATCTCAAATCTCGCCTCACTTGATGCTGCAGAGCAACGGTTCGAGATTCATGGCAACTATTTAGGAGAGAGGAGCTGAGGCGAGAGGAAATGATTAGAGAATCACTCAAACCGAAAAGCGGGAAGAGGAGTGTTTCTTTCTGCGTAATGTCGGCTTCAAGCTGGTGCGTCTCTTCTTTCTTTTTTTCCCTTTTTTTTTTTTTAAGGCGGCTTCTTCTAAAATTCCACCTTTTCCTCCCCTCTCCCTCGCCTTCTCCTCTTGTTACACTCGGCGCTCGTTGGAGCACACACACTTTTCCACGAATCCCTCTGACACACATTTCCTCTTTTCTTCCAGCAGACTGTTTTTCTCTCCATTTGTTGCTGCCTCTCTGTCTCCTCCACTCACAGGACGGCACACACCGCCACACTCATCCTCACCAGCCCTCCTCTCCATTTCTTCTGAGGCTCACCTCGCCCTACTTTTTCTCTCCCCTCGCCCTTTAGCTTGCCCTCCCACTACTGTGTGCAGATTTTCTAAAAACAGCACTCTCTTTCACTACTACTTAAATGCGTCACTTCCTTGACTCTAACACTTAAACACAACCTCACACACACACACACACACACACACATCACACGCACAAACTTCCCTTTTTGCCCTTCTCATTTCCTCTGTCCCTCTCTCGGTTCCCCTCTTGCTTCTACGCAACCGTAACAACACACACGTAATCACAGCCAATCTCACTTGTGATGGGCCTCAGGCGCAGTGTGTTATGACAAACACACCTAATAGATAATAGGATGTGTCACACTCAGTCGGGCTCACTCCCCAAATCACGCACAAACACACACATATATACAATACATACAAGCCTGGACACAATCCTGTATTCATCGGAACTTAAACCTATCTTTAAATTATGAACAGACGTATAAAAAGGTTGGCCCCGTGGGAGCAGACAAAGCTGCAGCGGAGGCTAATGGTGGGTAAATATGTAGCCCGATGAGTCAGGCCTGTCACAGGACTGCTATTAGGGCTGCTGGCGCACACACAGGCCGAGTATTCAGCCAGCCCAGCTACTAAATCTGTTTTGACATGGGGACGATCACATACAGCCGTGTAGAGACGGAGAGGAAGAGAGAGAGAGAGAGAGAGAGAGAGAGAGAGAGAGATGAAAGAGGGAACCACAGCCGGCCAAGTTATCTAAAGAGAGAAGAGTCAAGAGCCCATGAGTGCCAACCCCCAAATGCAAAGTGTCTACTTCCACTCAATGAGAGCCAGTTGTGGAAATAACGTGTGAGAGTGAAGATGCAGTGTGTGTGTGTGTGTGTGTGTGTGTGTGTGTGTGGTATTTAACTTTAATCTTATCATCCCTACCAACGCTGTCACTTAAGATAGACCTGCTGGAGGTCTGCTGGGGTAAATAACCGAGTCAAATGTATTTTTGTCCCCGTGATCAAATCTTAAAAGGGACTATGGATGAAATGTCTTTTGTTTGTATCACTCGAGCCCCAGAGAGATGTCACATTATATTGTTTATTGGTTGTTATCCTTTTATTTATAAGTATTTTATGAACTAGTATGATGGAATAACCACTCTGTGTGTCAGTCCTTGAAAATACTTTAAATACCTCCGTATGTTAATCAGGGTTCAGAGTTGAAGAAAAGCTGCAATTGAAAATAAAATTATATTCAGGCAGGAAATCTGTGACTTTCCAGATGTTGTTGCTCTCCCCGGGACAATAATTGATTGATTATTCTCAACACGTGCCAAGATTGGTGGACGGTTGTGTAAGAAGCCTTCGGTGAATTTTAAGCAGCCGTTTACAAAACGTAGAATATGTGCGCGTTTGCCAAATGTGATGTTGTGTGAATTGTGTCGCATGCGGTGCCAAGGGGGGGGGACATTCAGAATATTACCAACACACACTACCGTTCAAAAGTTTGGGGTCACTTAGAAATGTCTTTATTTTTCAAAGAAAAGCATGTTTTTTTTAATGAAGATAACATTAAATTATTAAGAAATGCACTCTATACATTCATAAGGTGGTAAATGACTATTCTAGGTTTAAAACAGATTAAATATCTACACGGTTGTATAGAGGCCCATCTCCAGTGTTCTAATGGCACATTGTGTTATCGCCTTAGAAGACTAGCGGAGGGGTAGAACTTTTGAAAACCCTTTTGTTATGTTAGCACAGCTGAAAACAGTTATGCTGGTCAGAGAAGCTTTTCAACTGGCTTTTCTTTTGAGCTTGAAGTCTGAAGAACACAATTTAAAATAAAAATCTTAATTTCTAACCTTGTCAATGTATTTACTATATTCTCTATTCATTTTGCAATTCATTGGATAAATAAAAGTGAGTTTTCATGGAAAACACAAAATTGTCTCGTTGGGTGACCCCACACTTTTGAACGGTATATATTAGAAAACAGGGGAAAACATCTCGAGGCAGAACGCTCGGCCATTCATCCGCAATATTCACTCTCAATCTCACATTTAATTGAGTGGAGTGAAGCGTGGCATTCCTCTGAGAGTGAAACCTGAGCCACTGTCCATCTCAGTGTCTCACCTGTGTGCTGAGGCTGAATGTTCCTGCGCCTCAGGCCTCTCTCCACGTTGCCACTGATACTCGCGCTGAGCGCTATGGAGCAGGTCAGAACCCCAATCACCACCACACAGGGCATTACGCCGACACACACACACACTCACACACACTAACACGCACACTAACGCACAGGTTCTGGCAAGTTCAGTCTTCTCACACGTATGTGCAATCAGTCGCAGAAACCCGTGTATGGCTTCCCTCCGGAGGTGTGTATTCTGGTTGTGAACAAAACACACACACACACACACACACACACACACACACACACACAAACACGTCTCGCGGGGTCAGTTGCAGTCGGTTTCCATCCGATTGCTCAAAGACAACCGGCTAGTGTTGGAGCTGGGGAATGATCTACCTATCGGGTACGCCGGGCAACTTTACGCCCGCCTAGCTGCGCCCTTCTACACACGCCACGCATATAAATCAAGCGTGACTATAGGCTGAATAGAGGACACACACACACACACACACGCTGAGGAGCACGTAGGAAAGTGAACTACTGAGATCATTAGAAGCCAATGGAATGAGTGGAATTTGTACTTTTTTTCCTCATATTCACGGGTGAAGATTGTACCTGCGAGAAGCACCTGCGGTACTCCTTCTCCGGCCCGGAGCAGCGGACGACCTGAGGAGCAGCTCTTCCTCCGTCTCGGCCCGACTCCGCCCCCAGGTGCGGCGCGTGGGGGTGCTGCAGCGGGTAGATGTCGCCGCTGGGTGTGACGTGGGGGTTGAAGCGCGGTTGGAGCTCCCTCTCTCTGTGCATGGGGCGGTGGAGAGGAGAGGAGAAAGGCGGAGCGGCGGCGGGGGAGTTGGGGCGGGAGAGAGGAGGGACGGGAGGAGGCGGCGCGGTGACGGAGTTCCAGTCGAAGCGATGGCGGTTGGGGAGGAGAGCCGGCGACGAGGAGCGTGAGAAGACGGGAGGAGGCGGGGCTCGCTCTCTCGCCCTGCCGTGCTCTGCGTGGGCGTGCGGGGGGCGGTCGGCGTGGCGGTGCGGGTTGCCAGTTGTGGTGGTTGTCGTGGGAACCTCCTCCTCAGCAGCAGGCTCCACAGAGACCTCATCCACCTCACGCCTCCCCGCTTTCCGGTGCTCTCCATCGCCCCCCGTGGCCTCGTCCTCGTCCCCCTTGTGGTCCGCTCCGTCTTCATCGGGCGCAGGCGATGTCTCGGCATCGGTGCTGTTGGCGGTGTGGCGGGCCTGCCGGTTGGGGCGGTGCAAAGGCAGCGAGAACGGGACCCTGCCGTACCCAAACTGACCCGGACGGATGGCGGAAGACCTGCGACGCAAAAACAAAAAGGAAGAATTAAACAAGACGTATTTAGAAAGGAAGATTTACAGGTGGATAGAAAGATCCAGAAGCAGTGCGAGAGATAAAGGAAACAGTCCCTGAACATAATCATGACCGACGTTGCAGAGCAAGGCAGCGTCTGTTGGTATGACAGAAGCCAGAGGTAGTGATCTAATAACACTTATGGGCAAAACTCCAACCTCCAACCTCCAACACTCGAAACAAAAAACTCTGCTGCCTAAACAATGTCAGCACTGACTAACGGCACCTGAATGGATGCCGAGCATGAGCGTCATCATAATGGAGCTCTGAGGAATCCTTCACTGAGATCCGAGAGGTCAACGCCAGGTCATCTGCACGTTTTATGCCAGCAAGGCAGAATTCACTTCCTGTGTGCACGAGTCATTTCCCCGGAGAGGACCAGCACATGTCAACGTTTCCCTGAACTGGAGATGAGTTACTCCCCTCTGACATCAGGGCAGCAGAAAGTCTCTACAGCTTCCACAGGAAACTGAAAACGTACCTTTTACGACTATATCTGGATTAAAACACAGATTTGCACTTCAGTGGCACTTGAATAGCTCTTATTATGGTACTTTTGTAGTTTGACTATGTTGAGGAAATGTTACTTTCTGTATTCTTGTTGTTCTTAGTTTGTACTCTAGGTTGAAATGCACTTATTGTAAGTCACTTTGGATAAAAGCGTCTGCTAAATGACATGTAATGTAATGTAATGTAATGTAACGATTTGAATGTCTCTCTAGGGGCTGACCTTTGATCGTTAAAAAGAGGTTAACACTGAGTTTTTTGAGGTGTCTGAAAGCGTTTTTGTTGCTGATATCGGCATAAAAAACATCTGATTATGACGCATTGGCCTTTAATTTAAAAGAAACAAGAATTTTGATCAAAAATCATTCAGAATGGGAAATTGTACGGATGAAAAATTAACTTTGCTGCCTCACTCACCTCCTCGCATTCAAACCCTCGCGCGTGTGGCCGATGGACCTCCTGCTCCCGCCTCCCGCAGCCCTCGGTGCTCCCGGATTGGTCGGCCTCCTGATGGTGCGTGCCGGCTGGTTGTTGCCGTGCGAAGGCGCGTGATAGGGCGATCGGTACGAAGACCCGTGGTCTTGATTGGTCGGGGACATCTCTGCCTGGTAGAACATCGGGTTGGGATTGGCCTGGCCTGGTACCGGATCCCCTCCTCCCCCGGGGTTGGCATTCCGATACAGAGACACCCCTTGGTTGTGATTGGTGGAGATGGGCGGGGAGTGATACGGCTGGTTCTGCCCGGGGTAACGAGGAGGGTAGTAGGGGCGCCCAGGTGAGAGGACCGGACCTCCGATGCCCCCGGGCAGGTAACCTGCCCAGTTGGGTGGAGGGTGGGAGATGGGAGGTGGAGGTGGGGGTGGTAGACATGTCCTGCTCCTCTGGGACAGGCCGACGCCGCAGGTTTGCGAGCAGTCAGACCACTCGGCCCACGCCGCCCACACGCCCTCCACAGGCTCCGCCTCAAACACCTGTCGGGACCGCCTACCTGTCACCTGGCACACACACACACACACACACAGATATTAATATTAAGAAATATGACAAAAGCAGATACCTAACTGAAAGTAAAGAGCAGAAAAGTCTCTGATTGTTTTTTTATTGAATAATGACTAAAATAATTAACTAATAACTAAATAGTTGCTGATTATTACCGTCGCATTGAAAATGTTGAAGGTAATGTTTTGATCGCCGTGTATTTGTATGCGTGTGTGTTATTCGCATAAGTCAAGAAGTATTGAACCGCATCGCATGAAATTTGGTGGGATGATTGGTTATTATCCGGGGACCATTCGATTAGATTTTGGGATCGATCGGGTCAAAGGTCAAGGTCATGAAAAGGTCAACATCTTCTTTTTACCATAGCAAGGTGAATTTATATCCAATTGGCATCCAAATAATGCCTACATGTTCAGAATTCAATGCTCAATCTTGTGATATGCGACAGTATGCGCTCTACCGAGTGCTCGTTCTAGTTTTACCTGTTGCTTGACATCCTAACCTACATTTTCAAGAATGGATTTATCTTCTGATTATCTTGCTGACTAATGGATTAATTGTTGGTCTGTAGCAGATTAAATCTTCCAAGAGCTCCTGGTGGCGTCTTCATTCTGACCACAACTATTTGTGTGGTAATTACTTTGAATGCGTCTGCGCTGCGTGTTTCCTCATCATCTACTGGTTTTAAACAAAGCTCATCTGTTGGTGAGGTGACCGTGAGTGAGTCCATGGTTTAATCCAGCCGTCTGGTTTCACATCTAACAAAACATGTTGGGAAAATCTGGTTTAAAATCAGTATATGTTTTGTTTTAAAATGTTAAGACTGAATGAAATCGTGTTGAGCAATCAATTAGAAGACGTTTTTTTAAAGTTTGTCTGGTTAAAAAGTGCTATAACTGAATTGAATGTGCTCTGACTTTATGTAACCTCAACCCTTTTGTAAAAAAAAGGTTAAAACGGAAAATCGTGGCATTATTTTAAAGAAGTACTAAACTTTTTTTGGCCACTACCAAATCTAAAATATCTGGAAGGATTTCTTTCTTCACAGTAACTTAGTCTGCTGTTGAGCTCCAGTCTCACGAGTTTCCTTCCTCTGAAGCCAAAATATAAATCCTGAGTGTTTCATAGTTCACTCGGGCTTTGAGGAGACCCGGTCACCTGCCAGCAGCTTATGAGCACAACCATAAATTCATATAAATGCGACAAGACCGGCGCTGATCTGGTTGTGCGTGTGTGTTTGTGTATATGCAGTTTATACATGTATATAATACATATATGTGTGTTTGTGAGAGAGAGAGCATGCATATGGGTGGCAGGTCAGGCTTTGATGTCTTCCTCTGTGGCTTCAAATACATGTTTCTCCTCTCATTTCAGAGCTGGAGCGTCGGCCTCGCTGGCAGAGCCACAGACATCAGAGCTGAACAAAAGTTTCCATTCAGAAAGAACCACAACATAAATCTGCACTCCACTTTTCCCCCTCTCTCTCTTTGAGTGTGTAAGTGTGTACATGGGCAGAAATATGCACGTAAACATACCGCACAAACTGTTTGTGGGTTTGTGGAGAGAGAGAGAGAGAGAGAGAGAGAGAGAGAGAGAGGACAGGTGTCAGAGGTGCGCTGCTGTGTGTGTGTTGCTATGCATGTGTGTATTATAAAGAGTTCCTCTCACTGTGAAATGGCAGGAAGGTGGGAGACGAGTAAAGAAAAAGGGGTAAGAGAGTGTGTGTGTGTGTGTGTGTGTGTGTGTGTGTGTGTGTGTGTGTGTGTTTCTAGTGAGGAGGTGTTGTCTGATGTAATGAGTGACATCAAACACACAGCTGCCACATAACTGGGACCAATAATGAGCTCCGCGCAGTGACCCAGCAGCAGCCGCCGCTGACCCGGAGCTACTGGTTAAACTCTGCCACACGGTACCGCCGGGCCTCAGGAGCCCGGACCGGACCGGAGCTGCCACTGCCGACGTGTTTACATTCAACCGAATCTTGTAATTATCCTCGACTCCAGTGAAGAGATCCCGTTTCCCAACAGGAGAGATGGGGGACCAAATCCACAGGTATTCTTCATCCCACATATTTAAGGATTAAGTGCTCATTTATAAATGTAACAACTTATTATGTATGTGTTTATATATATATATATATATATATATATATATATATATATATATATATATATATATATATTTTGTATGTTTATCTTTTTTTTAAATTATTATTATTTATTTATTTTAATTTTTTTTCTTTGATGTGAAGGAATAATCTGTTTGTGGAAAATGTTAAATAAAAGTTATTAAAAAAAATATGTTACAATTTAATCTTGTCAAACCTTCAGCAACAGAAACAAAAAGTGAACCCAGCATTGACACGTCAATAGTTTCTTCCAACAGTTATCCTTCATTTGGAGTTGATGGTGTGAGTGTAACTCTCCCTCTGTTAGCTCTGTTTGGGTCTCCACCAGCTCCTGAGGGAAATATCTGGATTTGTAGCGGCTGATGTTGGAGTGTGTCCCAGCTACTCGCTAAATGTGTCTAATGTTCGGTCCTGAGGAGGGTAACATCTTCTAACACTATGAGTGGTGAGTGAACTTAAAAAGCAACACTTCTCCCCCACGGAGGAGCGAAACCAGAAGCTCCATGAAGACAGAGGGGAGATCCAGGTGATAATTCCCTTGAGCTTCTTCATCCTGATCAACTCTTCTCACAATGTTTTCACATTGTCACATTTTCACATGGATATTATAGAAATGGCTATGATAGCGGCTTGAAGCTAAATGCATTTATATAAACCGAAAATGCGAAAAAATACATGAACCAGTGAACAGTCGATCATGTAAAGATGTTATCTCTCACAAAAATGTGTTCCAAAGTTTAGTGGAAGCTGATTTGAGGCTTCAGCAAACTGAGTTCTTCTTTTTAGGACAAAGTAGCCTCTGTGTTTTCTTAGATGGTGTTTCCTTGCTTAGCTGCAGTGGAGGGATGCTAACACAAATAGAAACTGAGACTAAAAAGACTGGAAGGTGCCCACCTAATTAGACTGACTCCAACTAGTGAAGGCCCACGTTAGCTTTGGCTGAAATTCTGAATGTATTTTTGCAAAGTATGAGGCCTTTGGATTTCGTCTCCCGTCTCTTCCATCAGGTTTAGAGAGGGAGCACCGTGGTAGCTGGATGTTTACAGTGCATGCCACATAACCAGCTGCATCTCATTCATCTGACTCTCTCCCACGGTTACATTCTGCCTCTTCACGATCCAATAAAGGTCAAAACGACAACAAAAACAACCTTTAAAAAAGAAAAAAAGGGAACTTTTTGCAGCCTGTATAAAAATGTGCAGCAACCGATAACTGTACCAGAGGGCGTATGGGCCAGTTATTGTAGGACTTGACATCCTGTCAATCTTTCCTTAAATGATCACTGTTCATCCTTTTATCATGAAGCTGTTGCCTCACTCATAACTCTTAATGACTCACCTTCTTCTTGGCTGTCTTGACCACGGAGGTCGTGACCACCACAAAACCCCACAGGACACAGAGCCTGGAGGGATGGAGAGCAAAGGGGAACATAAGGGCAGTGTATTTTAACAATATTTTAAAGTTGTTCCAGAATTGTTCCATGACCTAGAAGTTGAATGTGTGTGTACTCTGCCAACGCACAGAGACTCCTTGTTCTCTCTTCAATGGTCATCGGCTTTCTTCAACATTTTTCTCCAAATGTAAATGGAGTTGAATGTGTTGACACACCCGATCGTATATTCCAGTGACCTAACTCTACTTCAGCAACCAATGATGCCACTTTGTTTCCCACTACGGCCGGCGGAGGGTTCCAGGGTGAACACGAGTTTCTCTTCCCCTTTAGGGTCCACAGGCAAACATCTCAATCTAGTTGGAGAGGCGCTAAGAAACTAATGGATTTAAACAAGAAGTCTATTTCTTCTTTATACACCACGGGATGTGGCTTTAACACACACACACACACACACACACACACACACACAAAACTACCAGACTTAATCAGTCACAATATCTCACATAGTGTTGTACTGTTGGATTTATTTGAGCTTTGCTGTGGTTTATGATGAGGGGTGGTGTTTAACGACTCTTTTAATTTGGGGTTAGTTACTTAAACTTGACATGAAACTACGTGAGGATGCTTTGCCCACTAGATTATCTTTTGAATAGTGTGATAATGAGTCGTCAAAGCTTCACATTTCCCTTAAAAGGGAAACGTTTAAGATAAATGATCAACTTGTTTTAAAGAACCAGCAGTTGTCGCAACAATCTCCATGAACTTGCAGACACAAGTGCACAAGAAACAAGTGGAATATCACCTCTTCATCTGCCAAGAAAATAGCCTGAACATAATACTGAACGACTTGGTACGATGGACCAAACCATCACCACAACCACGAGTCCGCGAGCCCCACGCAGGCAGGGTAATTGGTGCCTTCTCCCCAGTGTGGTGCACCGCCGTGGTCTCGAGCTTCCCCACATCAGACCACATAACTACTCAGAAAAAAAACTCCAGACAAAGGTCCCGCACAGCCCGGCACAACAGAGCCGCTCAGGCCGAAGTAAGGACCCCCTACCCGGGTCCACGTTTTCCTGGCCGCTACTGTGGCACATTGTAGAATAAACAGAGGGGAAGAGAGAGGGAGACAGAGCTATGCGACAGAGGGGAAACTCACAGAAATCTGCCCTGAGGAGAAAGGCTTAAACCTAAACCCAGATGTCTTCGGGTACATTCCTATCACAAATCCTGCGCAGCGCGCAACAAGAAGCGTCGCGCGTAAAAGTCCAAACTTTGCCGCAAAACCAAAAGCACTTCATAACTTCTGCCGGGCTCCGTGTCAACAGCATGCCCGCTCCACTGAGGATGCAACCCCCCATGTGATGCGGCGTACCAGCGGACTGGGGCAGGCAGCAGGTTGCAGCTGTAAAAGTCAAAGTTTTACCTGCATAGTAAACCGAGCCGCATGCTCCTCCAAGAGTCTCCCGCAGCAGTCCTCACTCCGATACCAGCTATCGATTATCAGTCCAGGGGCAGTGATCGGGTTGTGGTGTGTTCCGGTCTGTGTTGGTCCTGAAAGAAATGTGGTGAAATCCTGCGAGGGCTTCTTCAGCGCGCTCTCGCTCTCTCTCTCTCTCTCTCTCTCTCTCTCTCTCTCTCTCTCTCTCTCTCTCTCTCTCTCTCTCTCTCACACACACACACTCTCACTCTCCCTGTCCCTTCCTCTTGCCACAGTCACTCCCCGTGATTTTAGGAGAGTGGGAAGGGTTCTGTTGTTTCTCTCTCTCTCTCTCTCTCTCTCTCTCTCTCTCTCTCTCTCTCTCTCTCTCTCTTTCAGTCCCGTTCACTCGAAAACTTGTTTGGGGGTCCTTATTATAAACTGGTGTGACGCCTGGCAGCCATGGGGCCGGAGGGAAGAGAGGAGGGGGAGACAGGAGACAGAGTGAACAGATTACACAACTCTCTCTCTCTCTTTCACACGCATGCACCATACACTCTCACAGCCTCTCTCTCTCTCTCTCTCTCTCTCTCTCTCTCTCTCTCTCTCTCTCTCTCTTTCTATCACACACACACACACCTCTTTGGGCCCTGATTAAGCTAACTCTCTTCTGATCCCTCACTGTCAGCGTGATGGGCCTACATGTGCCAGTACAAACACCAATTGTTCTGTAACAGTGGAAAATAAAGGTCGGAAGCGGAAATTGATTTTCTTAATATTTCGCATACCTGAAATATGGCTGTTGACCCACTGGCAGCATGTAGTCACTCTGCAGGAGATATGTCTGCATGCTGTAAACATCGCTGTGTGTTCTTATAACTGTTTAATCACATAAGTGCTTGAAAACAGACGTGCAGATAACTACACCCAAGGGACAGCGACTTCTCAGCAGGAATGATGAGTCTGTGTGTGTGTGTGTGTGTGTGTGTGTGTGTGTGTGTGTGTGTGTGTGTGGGCTGTGAACTCTTCTTTGGTTTGAAGCAGATGTTAAAACTGCCTGATGCCAACTTGTTTACACATCTGACCTTTTTCTCGCTCTAAAACAGTCGGTTGGTGAAGAGTGACACAGAGTCGGGGAGGAAAGAATGAAAAGTTCTTCAGGAGACGGAGGGAACGACAAAAGTAGTGGGAAGTGAAACTAATGTGGTACTAAAAACATTGTTTACGACTGAGGAGATCAGAGCCCGACTCATCAGCATAACATCTCCCACCCTGCTGCCACTGAGAGGCGAGATGGTGGAAATGTGAGCGAGTGGGAGGGCGGGCGTGTGCGCAGTGAGTTATGGTGGAACACACACTCGGGGGCCGGGCCGTCCCCGGGCCGAGCTGCTGCTGCTGTTCTTGGACAGGCAACCTCCGACACGGACACGGCGATGGGGACGGAGATTTAAGACTTCAAAGCCCGCTGCGAGCCAACAACTTAAAACGTAAACCACATTACAGAGCGGGCTCAAGATCGGATCTGTCAAAATACAAATTAAGGTCGAAGGCGTACACCCAGAATGATGAGGGTGGATTCCAGAGGTTAACGCACATGCATAGACACATATAGCCGGGTCGGGTGTGTGTGTGTGTGATTAGTGAAATGGATATCTCTGTACTTCTAAGCAGCATGTCTATCAGTAACTACAATTAGCCAGAGGTCATTGCCACGGCCAGCAGTGGTCCATGACCACTTATAGCCCTCTGCTCCACTCCTCCCTCCCTCCCCTCTTTCTTCTCACTCTTTCTCTGGATCCCTGAGAAGCAATAACTAATGTGTTGCCCTGCCGACACGCAACACCAACCACAGAATCCTGATTAGCAAAAGGTCCGTATCAAGTAGTCATCACAACATACAGATGTGTGTGTGTGTGTAGGTGTGTGTGTGTGTGTGAGTGTTGGTGTGGGTGTCCAGGGAGGTCCGTATGTAGCAGCAGATCTGATATGCGTCTCGGTCGGCTGACTTGAGTAATAGCCCTGAAGATCGGAGTAGCGGGGCCCGTGGGAGTGATACATCACTCGAAAAACTCCTTGCATGTACACACAACCTGCCTCCAAAACACACACACACACACACACACACACACACACACACACACCGGCCTCGGCCCCAGTAAGCCCCGCGACCCTTTAACTGTTAAAGTTAATGAGGCCTCCGGGCTTCTCTGCAGGCTGTGAGGACAGCAGCGAGACGGAGTGACTGAAATGGGTCGGGCAGAGGGGGCGGGTCTGAAGACCCATCTGATGGTTATCATTAATAACCTTCCCAGAGGCCCCAGTCATCCCAGTTCATGGAACAACAGTAAAGACAGGAGCGCTTAGTGAGGAGTCTCAGTGTTTGAAGGAGGAGAGGGTGTGTCCATCCAGCTGTGTGACGGTCAGTTTGTCTGATGCTCTACCACGTCGGTCCAGCTCTGTGATGGGTCGGCCCAGACGCACCGAACCGACATCAAAGAACCAGCGCCGACAAGGGCCGACTGTGTCTCGGCCAATAAGTTGCACACCGCCAACCGCCAATAGCGCGTATGTTTTGCACCTGCCTGAGAGGAAATAACTCTCCATACCGGCAGGTAGCAGAAGTCTGGTTTCATCCTTTAAAAAGAGAGACAAGACGTGGATACATCGTCGTTGTGATGAATCAAAGATGTTCACACCACTGTGGCTCACGCTTCATCCCAGATTGTAATGTTGTATTGGATTGATCGGGGAAACCGTTCATTAGATTGATTTCTCTTTGGACTGAATCAACCTGATGAAGCGCCAACGGTGACATCACAAGCCAGACGGCATCCCATCATCCTCATCTTTAGACCAGTGCGCCACACATGCATATCGGCTCGCTGGTTATCCAGTAGCAATGGGGTTGGGTCAACATGGAAGGCAAACAAAGCACAAAAAGGTGAAAACACATGACGGATTATTGAAAAATGTAGGTATAACATGTTTTTCCTTTTCCTTGTTTGTGTTGTCTGTTTTTGTAAATATGTCAGCCGTCTGCAGCCCACATGAGCATCACATGACCTACGTTAGCTCATCCTTCACCAGCGCCTTCACACTTTGCCCGTGCATGTCAGAAGACTCTCAGATGCCAGAGTACGTTCCCCGCTTAAGGCAGCCGCATGTAGTTCATCATGAAGCGCAGGAAGGTGACAGACTTTAAGCTGAGATGGAGATGGATGGATACTACATCTGCAAAAGGCTGCTGACTAGGCAGAGAGGCCCGACCCGGCAGGGCAGACGGCCTCAGAAGCCTCGAGTAGAGACGAGAGAGAGAGAGGCTGACAGGCGGGGAGACAAAGGGGGCGGAAAGAAAGGCAGGGGATGAAAGGGAATGGGAGAGAAAGAGGTAATGGCAGATTAGACGGTAACTGAGCAAGTGTAAAGGAGAGTGAAAGAGAACGAGTGCAGGAGGGGGGTGCGATTTGTCTGGCTCGGATGGAGTCAATATTTGCTCCATTCCACCGATCCGGTGCCACGGTCCGATCAAAGCAGCGCATGGTCGCTCGGAGAAAAGGCCGGAGAAGAAAGCGGCAAAACCAGAGAGCTGTGTTTCCACAAAACACCTTTTAGATCTGTGAGACTGTAAGGGGGTCGTCATGTTGGATGATAATAACGAATAAACGATAAAAGATGTAGATAAGGGGATTGAGGAGTGTAGCGCTGTAATGAGGAGCTACAGTCGACCCTGGCGAGACTAGGACATGCGAGGGAGGGAGAGAGAGGGAGGGGGAGAGAGAGAAAGAGAGAGAGAGAGAGAGAGAGGGAGAGGGAGAGGGGTCAGCTCAGTTGGTTGGACCATAATTGGCTGAAATAACCGTGTTCCAATTATTCACACAAAGAACAATTGTTGCCCTTTCAGAGAAGCTGCTGGGCCACTTATGTACACATATCAACAATAAACAACAGCGTATATGTGTGTGAACGGCATGTAGGATACGGCTTGGCACGGTGCAGACATGTTTGGCAGCGGACACACGGAGGAACGACGCAGCTGCGTAATAAACGCTCCGCTATGTTTATGGTCCGCTGGTTTTAGACGGCTGCTGGTTTATTTAGACTGCTGCTGGTTTATTTAGTTACTGCTGCTGGTTTATTTAGGATACTGCTGCTGGTTTATTTAGTTACTGCTGCTGGTTTATTTAGACTACTGCTGCTGGTTTCTTTGGCGTACTGCTGCTGGTTTATAAAGCACTGAATAGTTAAGAGCCTTTACATATAGTTGAGTTGTTCTGCTCCATGTATCTGGAACAAGGTCCCTGAAAGCTGCAGGTCTGCTGAGACTCTCTGAGACTCCCTCAGACTCCCTCAGACTCTCTCAGACCCTCTCAGACCCTCTCAGACTCTCTCAGACTCTCTCAGACTCTCTCAGACCCTCTCAGACCCTCTGAGACCCTCTGAGACTCTCTCAGACCCTCTGAGACTCTCTCAGACTCTCTGAGACCCTCTGAGACCCTCTGAGACCCTCTGAGACCCTCTGAGACTCTCTGAGACTCTCTCAGACCCTCTGAGACTCTCTGAGACCCTCTCAGACTCTCTCAGACTCTCTCAGACTCTCTGAGACCCTCTGAGACCCTCTGAGACTCTCTCAGACCCTCTCAGACCCTCTCAGACTCTCTCAGACTCTCTCAGACTCTCTCAGACTCTCTCAGACTCTCTCAGACCCTCTCAGACTCTCTCAGACCCTCTGAGACTCTCTCAGACTCTCTGAGACCCTCTGAGACCCTCTGAGACTCTCTGAGACTCTCTCAGACCCTCTGAGACTCTCTGAGACCCTCTCAGACTCTCTCAGACCCTCTGAGACCCTCTGAGACCCTCTGAGACTCTCTGAGACTCTCTCAGACCCTCTCAGACTCTCTGAGACCCTCTCAGACTCTCTCAGACCCTCTCAGACTCTCTCAGACTCTCTCAGACCCTCTCAGACTCTCTCAGACTCTCTCAGACCCTCTCAGACCCTCTCAGACTCTCTCAGACTCTCTCAGACCCTCTCAGACTCTCTCAGACTCTCTCAGACCCTCTCAGACTCTCTCAGACTCTCTCAGACCCTCTCAGACCCTCTCAGACCCTCTCAGACTCTCTCAGACTCTCTCAGACCCTCTCAGACTCTCTGAGACCCTCTCAGACTCTCTCAGACCCTCTCAGACTCTCTGAGACCCTCTCAGACTCTCTCAGACTCTCTCAGACCCTCTCAGACTCTCTGAGACCCTCTCAGACTCTCTCAGACTCTCTGAGACCCTCTCAGACTCTCTCAGACTCTCTCAGACCCTCTCAGACTCTCTGAGACCCTCTCAGACTCTCTCAGACTCTCTCAGACCCTCTCAGACTCTCTCAGACTCTCTCAGACCCTCTCAGACTCTCTGAGACCCTCTCAGACCCTCTGAGACTCTCTCAGACCCTCTCAGACTCTCTGAGACCCTCTCAGACCCTCTCAGACTCTCTCAGACTCTCTCAGACCCTCTCAGACTCTCTGAGACCCTCTGAGACTCTCTCAGACCCTCTCAGACTCTCTCAGACTCTCTCAGACCCTCTCAGACCCTCTGAGACCCTCTGAGACCCTCTGAGACTCTCATACTTGTCTTACTGTGTGTTGTATCGCAGCCAGCATTTCAATTGACTGCTGCTGATAGTAAATTCCTGTCATTCATGAGATCTTGGTCGACGATGACAGATCTGACATCAGGAATGTTTTGTCATGACTTTGAGATGGCTGTGCCGGACTTGATGGAAACAAGTTGTGTGGACTTAAAAATGGGTCAATGGAAGGAGAGCAGCAGGCTCCAAAGTCGTTCTTTTAATACTGCTCCTACCACGAACAGTAATAATCACAATGGTTCAAAAAAGGTGCGATATGGGGAAGACTACGCAGAATTATTGAGATGAGACTCGAAAGTCTATATAAGAGTTCATGCTCTGCAGTCTCAGTGAGGCTGTAGGCAGGAATCATATTGACTATGTTCACTGACGTAGTTTAATTATGTAGCATGTTGGCAATTTGAGGCAATTTGATGCAAAGTACAGCTGAGGCTGATGGGAACGTGATTAGTTTTTAGATTATAGCATAAAAGGAAAAGTTCTGTGATCTCTGTGGAGACCTAACTCAGCTAAAAGGTTATTGCAATTAAACATCTCTACTAAATGTCATAGCAATATATCTGATAGTTGTAGAGATGTGTGTTAAAACTCTAAAAATGAGATTATTTGTTCTCAATTGTAATCAGTTAAAAAAGAAAAACAACCAAAGCCTGAAAACACTCAAAAGTTTCTTTACCTACTTATTTATGTACATAAACCCTTTTCAGATTAACCCGCTGTGGCAGCTCCAGGGCAGAAACGTACCGTCCGCCCATATTGTTGTGTGAAGGGGCCCGAGTGTCTTCACAACAGAGCGCAGAGAGGATCATAATGCAGCGAGAGAGAGAGAGGCCCTGTGCGGTCGCTCGATACCGAGTCTGAATGTTGCATATTCCCACACAAATTAGCCTTTCATCAAATGAACAAATGACGACTGAAACAAGGTGGATTTGGGGAGCCTCTGTGTTCGGGGCCCGGTGGCCGTGGACTGGCCTTCTGGGATTGTAATCCAACCTCAATAGAATTGTTGTTCATTCTACTATTTTGTATTTTTGTTTTATTTTACTATGTAGTTTTATTTTCCTCTGTATGCCATTTCCTTTGAATTTGTGAGTTTAAAAAAAGAAAAAAGACGGTCAAACCCTGTTAACTACAATCACAGCTTGTATCATTTTTTTTCCTCAGGTTTGATCAATAAACATATATAATAAAAAAAAGAAGAAACAATTCTCCCTCAATATTCTGTGATGTCTTCATACTGAGTGAAACACAGAAGATTAAAAAAATAACAACAATGTATCTCAAAGAGTATACATCAAAAAAAAATATATATATATTTTAACGAAAGTCAGATGAGAAGACTCCTCCCACATGTCTGTGATAACCTGCGGGGGAACTTGTCATTTTGACGCTTTGGTTTTTGGATGCCGACTACCAACTATTCATACGCTCATTTCATGTGTTTATGTGACTCTTGAATGATTCCCCCTGGTCACATGACGTCGATTGCTTCTGTGGGTCCTCCTCTGTTGCTCTCCCGAAGGTTTCTTCCCTTTTGTCCTTCAAAGGTCAAAGGTCAGGGGTGTCGTATGTGTACAGATGGTAAAGCCCTCTGAGGCACATTTGTCATTGGTGATATTGCGATCCAAAATAAACTGAATTGAGTCGAGTGTTTATGCTAAGCTAAGCTAACCAGCTGCTGGCTGTATATTTAATGAAGAGACATGAGAGCGCTTCCAACTCTCTCCACATCAACATCTGAATCTCGGCAAGAAAGAAAATGAGCACATTTTCCAAAATGTTGGACTAATCCTTTAATTTACAACAGCTTTAGACTTATTAACATTCCTTTAAAATAAGAACATTTGTCTAAAGAGATGATATCTTACACACGCACACACACGCACACACACACACACACACACACACACACACACACACACACACACACACACACACACACACACATACACTGATGAACTGGTGTTAAAATATTAAACTACAAATGAACATTTGGCCCCACATGAAGTTGAAAGGTATCTGAAATAAATAATTATACAGAAATATACAGAAACCACCATGAAATATGTGTTTATCATAAAGCCCTGCAACATTTCAAACATCTATGTCAATGACTTGGTGGTGTACTGCAGCGCCTCCTCCTCCTCCTCCTCCTCCTCCTCCTCTGAACTGACCGCTCTGTCTCTCCTTCTCTCGGCCAGGTTTAGGTTTCAGTGCCCTCCACCAGAAGGAATCCTGCAAACAACCTGGGGTCAAAGTGTGAGGTCGGCCTCTCCTCCTCTTACTCCCCGAGGCCTCACTAGTCTCCGCTCAACGTACTGGGATGAGGAATGGGGGATCGAACGTTTATCCAACATTCCTGGATCCTGCATGCGGAGCGGATCGCGTGATGCTGAGCGTCTGTATGAGCAGCTTCTGCTGCGGCCTCGATAACAGCAAGAGTTGGAGAGGAAACAACGAATCGGCTTCCTACCGTCAACGTTATCTTTTACAACTTCTGTTTTGCAAGTAATCTAATTTAACCAAATCTATTTTCCATGTGTGGAATGACTTTCCAGTCAAAATCATATCATTCGGATTTCCTTCTGATCCTAATTGTTCTCTTCCCGCTATCAGTTTTCAACTTTAAGTAGTTCACTTGTTTCTGCATGTACGCCCCCCCCCCCCCCCCCCTCAGGGTTTCTGTCAGCGCCGCACTTCCTCGATTCTTCCTCGATTCTTCTTTGAGTCTTCCTTGATTCTTCCTCGATTCTTCCGCGAGTCTTCCTTGATTCTTCCTTGAGTCTTCCTTGAGTCTTCCTCGATTCTTCTTTGAGTCTTCCTTGATTCTTCCTCGATTCTTCCTCGATTCTTCCCTGAGTCTTCCTTGAGTCTTCCTCGATTCTTCCTTGATTCTTCCTCGATTCTTCCTCGATTCTTCCCTGAGTCTTCCTTGAGTCTTCCTCGATTCTTCCCATAGTCTTCCTTGAGTGTTCCTCGATTCTTCCTCAAGTCTTCCTCGAGTCTTCCTCGATTCTTCCTCAATTCTTCCTCGAGTCTTCCTCGAGTCTTCCTCAATTCTTCCTTGAGTCTTCCTCGAGTCTTCCTCGATTCTTCCTCAATTCTTCCTCAAGTCTTCCTTGAATCTTCCTCGATTCTTCCTCAAGTCTTCCTTGAGTCTTCCTCGATTCTTCCTCAATTCTTCCTCGAGTCTTCCTCGAGTCTTCCTCGATTCTTCCTCAATTCTTCCTCAAGTCTTCCTTGAATCTTCCTCGATTCTTCCTCGATTCTTCCTCAAGTCTTCCTTGAGTCTTCCTCGATTCTCCCTCGATTCTTCCTCGATTCTCCCTCGATTCTTCCTCAAGTCTTCCTTGAGTCTTCCTCGATTATTCCTCAAGTCTTCCTCGATTCTTCCTCAAGTCTTCCTCGATTCTTCCTCGAGTCTTCCTCGGGTCTTCCTCGAGTCTTCCTTGGTTCTTCAGCAGCCGTGTGGACCCTCAGCTCTTGGGCGTCCTTCACACGGCACAAAGTCATGCATGCAAATTCAAAACGGATGCTTCCCTCCCAAACCGTCCCTTCTCCTCCTCCTCCTCCTCCTCCTCATGCGCAGTGAGCTGCAGCCAAACGGCAACCGTGAATATTAGTGAATTTATTTGCGGTTGCTTTATTCTTCTCGCTTACTAAACGGGCCGGAGCGTCAACACGACCTCTGACCTTCCCCTGAACCCGTAAACTCCTCCCTCCTGAGAGCAATTCAGCGGGTCGGCAAAGAACAATAAACCGAAGGCCTTTATTCGCAGAGAGAGAGACTTTCTTTTCTCTCACCTCTGTCCGCTCCCTCTCCTCTCGGCATCCCCCACTCCGAGGAGAGCAGGAGAGGGAGTCAGGGCAGCCGTGTGTGGAGCATAGCAGACATATTTGGGAGCGGAGCGAGGCCAAGCTGAGACTGCACACTCACTGTACCCCACTGTGTGAGTTATCTGAGTGTCTTTGTGAGTGGGACTTCCACAGTCCCCGGCCCAGTGGGTGTGCGTGCACAGCATCTATTACCTTTCAATGTATGTGAAGCAAAGAGAAGCTCACGCCTGCGTCTGAGGGGCGAGCTGCACGGCGAGGGATTAAAGTGGAGACCGTCTGACGGGCCGAGAGAGCCGCCAGATCAAATACGGAGCAACATACCCCAAAACACTCTTTTGTATAAACTGGGAGTTGAGAAGGAATTACTGGAACCAGAACAGTGACGGGGAAGGAAAAGAGAGCGAGTGGGAATGAGGGTTGAACGAGGGCTGCGCCTGTCGGCCAGGCCGTGTGGGTGGCCTGAGGTTTGGGCTTGAAGGAGACATATTTCTAACAACTTCATTCGGCTGTTTTACGTTAAAAATAAATGTTTTGCTTGATTGTTGCTTGGCGCTGTGAACAAGCAGATGAGTCTCCTCCCAGCTGTGGTTGTGTGCGTGTGTGTGTGTGTGGTGTGTGTGTGTGTGTGTGTGTGTGTGTGTGTGTGTGTGTGTGTGTGTGTGTGTGTGTGTGCTGCGCTGGTGGCATTTAGCATGAAAAACATTTACCCGGCACACCTGTTGAACCGAGCAGAGGGATCCTCCCTCAGGTGGTAGTTTACGAGCCCCTATCCGAACAATACCGACTTAAACACACACACACACACACATACACACACACACACACACAGAGCCGATTGGAGGTGAACTATATAGCTCCAATTCCGTATGTGTGTGTGTTGGAGAGGTCAGCGAAGGGTCTTGACTGCGGGTCCCTGTCACTGTTTGGTGTCCCACAGACCGCCTCCCATTGTCTTCAGTGACTTCACATTTATGGCCACCTTGGCAGTGATCACTCAAACCCCCCCCCACACACACACACACACACACACACACACAATGCACAAGGACACACTCTGACGCACACACACACACCATGCATGAGCACAAACACACACAATGCATGAGCATACACACACACACCTACACACACACAAACACACACACACACACACAGACAAAGCATGAGCACACACACAATGTACGAGGACACACTCTGACGCACACACACACACACACCATGCATGAGCACAAACACACACAATGCATGAGCATACACTCTGACACACACACACCTACACACACACAAACACACACACACACACACACAGACAAAGCATGAGCACACACACAATGTACGAGGACACACTCTGACGCACACACACACAAACACAATGCATGAGCACACACTCTGACACACACACACACAATGCATGAGCATATACACACACGCACACGCACACACACACACACACAATGCATGAGCACACACACACAATCACACGCACACACACAATGCATGAGCACACACACACACACACACACACACACACAGAGGGGTTATTTATAACGGGGGAAAGGGAAGGCAGCCGGCCTCACAGCTCCTATTTTGGGCGTCCGGCCTTCAATCAGCCGCTGACAGTTTCTCGGTGATACCAGAACAATACGAGCCGCCTGTTTATCTTCCTCCGGCCTGTCAGGCTGTGCCTCCCTGCCGGGGTCACCGCCACCCCGCCTCCCTCCAGGAAAACAGTCATCTCAAAATCTGTCATTTCACATCTGCCCAAAATGCGTCTCCATTAGGAAATGTCTCAACCCACTGATATCCAAAAGTACTTCTGTGAGAAACATCTCCAGACATCCTTTTGTGAAGCGTTCCATCGACTGGAAATTAATCAGCAACTATTTTGATGGCCAATATTTTCTTTCAAGACATTTCAAACTTTTGCTGGTTCTCAAATGTGACAATGAATATTTTTTGGCTCGGGTTTATTGTTCGGACAGAATAAAACATTTGAAGACGCCGACTTGGAAACATACACAGCACTGATTTTTAGACATTTTAAAGGAAAAACAATGGATCATAAAAGAAGGAAAATAATCATAAATAATTGACAACAAGGGAAAAGACAACTGCCATCAAACTGATTAAAAAGTTGCCAAATCCTGACTGCTGCAAGCATGTGAGCTCAACGTCCCTTTGAGCTCAGAGAAATGAGAAACAGATATTTTCTCATGTGAAATAACAAAACGTCAACATAAAAAATACCCAAGAAGAACTCCATCACTCTTAGAAAGAAGCTGCCTTTCAAGAGATGGACAGTCCTTTATGGTTTTCCCATGAGGACTTTGCTCTTATATTAAACGTCTGTAGATTTCAATCTCTGCCTCCTTAAATTAATTATCATTATTGTCTCGCAATATACAAAAAGCTTTTTTCCCTTTACTGTCCCCCCAGCAGCTTTTTCTCAGTAAACCCCTTCGGCCAAAAATAATTTCCTATGAACTCTGAACGACTCCACCAGTTGAATGAAGGATTGCTTTGTGTGCGTGTGTGTGTAGGTGTGTGTGCAAAGTACAGATAGTTTGGGTAGAGGGTGAGAGTGAAAGGGAGAAAAGAGCCCGATGTATCTATTGAGTCAAGATGTCGGTGTTTACTGGATCTAATGGTGTGTGTCATCACGGCTACTGTGCAGCTGACTGGTGGCCGTGCTGCAGGAGAGCCATCACAATGCATCTCGATACAGTCGATAACAATAAACATGCGAGTCAATTCACCCACTCTCCAACATTCTTCTCTTTATTTCCCCGTTGTGGTATTCAGACATATTTGGATTTACCTGTGTGTGTTTTCAGGGATTTTTTTTTAAATATCGATGGATTACAATTAAATTTGGTCCAGATATGCATGTCCTTGTAACTGGCCGCAAACATTTCATTCCCTCGCCGTCTCACTACTAGACAATAACCCACTGTAGCATTTATATTTATATATGTATCACTGCACTTCCTGCACTAGTTTCACAGCTACTGTACATAGCCACTCTGCATTGTGTATACTTTAAGTCACTTTCTAAAAAAAACTCTTGAACTGTCTGTTTTGTACTGCACTGTTTGTTGTGTGTTTTGTTTTGTTTTGTATTGTTTTGTGTTGTAATGTATAATTTGTGTAACACACCGAGTCACTTTAGCAAGTAAAAATCCTTGTTTGTGCAAACCTACTTGGCCAATAAAACCGATTCTGATTCTGATTCATATACAGTAAATTAGGATATTGACAGAAATCTTAAATGGCCATGTCAAAACCCCAAATATCGTTATGCCTCACTCAGGTTACAAAAGAGTGAACTGGCCCTTTAAGCCCAGACTGTTGAGTCTCAGGTCTTCAGATGGGCCTGAGATTCCCCCACCGAGCATAAATAGGAGCATCCCGGCAGTAAATAAATGTTAGTATAGAGCAGCATCTTGAAAGTAAACGTTGTGACCGTGACCTCGGTGGCTCGTAAACATGGACATCCTGGAGTTTTAGTCTGCGCTCGTTTTGACTCTTAATCCAAGGTGACCCGTGTCTGATTCCCAAGGGAGGAGTCTTCTTCAACAGGCCTCACCTTTCCTCTCCGGCTGATCCCAGGAAGAACTAAACACACAATCTACTCCGCCGGTTCACGGCCGGCTTTGTTGAAGCGGATGCTTTTGTCCGGTCATCCCCGTTTATTCTCTCCGAGCACACACACACCTTCCTCTGAACCCCGTGTCGCTGTGTGACGGATGTCTTTTCCATCCTGCTGCCCTCCCTCAATTAAAAAGGAAGAAACGTTCAATCTCTTTGACCTTTACCTTGACTGGGCTGTTTCCACTAAACACACATGAAAAGGGTCCTGACACAGCTGCGGCTCTCCTATTCTAGTCAAATCCCCTCTGTATCCTCCCTTTATCAGTCTTTTAAAGGTATGCCTGGTTTCTATTCTGACATCATGACACAGACATACGCAAGCGGGAGGATCGCCTATTTATTGGTTTTGGCAACCAGATTGCAGCTGTAGTGGCGTAATGCTGATATCAGACAAGTCAGAGATTTTTGATATACTTTTATTACAAAAGGTAATCTCTCTTCAGACCAAGCCAAAGTACACCAGCTTGGACGTGTAAAACAAACACTTATTACACCAGTGCCTCATCTCTAATTTCGTCCCGGGACTTTTCCATCAGAACTCATCCAAGTTGCTCCTGGCGTCTCGTAGCTGTGTGAGGGAGGTCAGCACCTCCTCCGTCGGCCTCCTCCCCAGCTGTTTGCCCCCTCTGCACCTCACACTCACTGTTCCAGTCTCGCTCTCCTTGTCCCCCACCACTGGACACAAAGATCATGTCGACATCATCGTCATCAGCATCGCTATGGTTACATCAGGAGCAATAAATAGGTTGTCTCAGGCTTAAGTACATTAAGTAGCCACAGCTTTCATCCAACTATCTATCCTTACCAAATATGTAGTTGTACTGGGCGAGCTGAGCAGAGCGGATCTTCTTATTTAAGGTGGCTCCCTGATCATCATTCAAATGGGCCATGAAGCCGGCTTCACAGAACTGCTGGACCACCTTAACAGAGGAGAGGCACTAGCGTTGAGATGGTATCTGTGCGGCGCTTCAGGCAGTAACACGCAAATCAATAATGGCAGAAAGAACACAAGTCAGAAAGACTTGCTCTGCGGATGAACCAGGAGATCCCACACTGACCAGTTTGCTGTACGACTCACTGCTGCCCCCTACAGGAACCACCATGACCTGCGCTGGGGACAACCACAGGGGCCTGGGAGGAGTCAGAAGAGAGGTGATGCGTTTGGGGACAGCTACCGTCCGGTAACAGCCCGACTAAATACATCCCACTACACCGTGGTTATTTACATCTTCTCACCATTTCCCTCCAAAGTTTTCGGCCAGTATGGCGATCATTCTCTCCAGCGATCCCAGCACCGCTCTGTGGATCATCACCGGCCGGTGCAGCTGTCCGTCCCGACTGGAAGACAGAAGACAGAAGGTTTCCGGAAAAGTCTAAAGGTTACCATTGGAGTGAGTGTTGGGTGACAGGACAATATCTAATAGACAGATACTATAATAGTACTGTTTGTCATCAACAGGGTTCTTACACATGTTGACCAGTGGATTTCCATCTCTTTTCCATGACTTTAAACCAAATGTCCATGACTAAACTGAAATCTCAGTTTATACATGAAAAAGTGAGAACATTTAGTATTTAAACAATGTGAATTCCAAAGCATACAGTATACATTTAATGACACAAATGAATAAGAGACAATATTTTATTTAAAGAATAAACATTTGGTTCCCGAGCTATGGCCATCAAACCTTCACGATACGGTGTGTTCACTTGCAACACGGGAAAAAAAAAGGAAAATTGCGCCGCCGGTATGAGAGCGTAGTCTCTTTCTAAAACATATTCATTATTTCAAACTCGGTGTAAATGAACAAGTGAATATAACATTTTCATGACTTTTCTAGGCCTGGAAATGACCATTTTAAAATTCCATGACTTTTCCAGGTTTTCCATGACTGAACGAACCCTGCATCAAAGTACACACACACACACACACACACACACACACACACACACACACACACACACACACACACACACACACACACACACACACACACACACACACACACACACACACACACACACACACACACACACACACACACACACACACACACACACTAAAATCATTATTAAATAAAGATCCCATCAGATATCTTGACTCTAGCATCTATCCTTTAATATTTCTGAGATTATTAGGCCACAATGAAATGTTGCAAATCACTTGAAAATATTGTTATATTTTTGCATCAATGTGATAAAGTATCTGATATTTTATTATTATTCTGCATAAATGGTTTTACAATAAAAGTAATTATGGCAAGAGAAATACTGATTTTGCCATTTGAAATGAAATATCCTGTGAAACACCATAAACAGCAGGTTGGGACCAGGCGGGGGGCGGAGCACACAGAATGCTGGCCTGAAGACGGCCAATAACAGGATCCATCTTTCATGATCACATTAGGTCCCATTAAGTTGGATTTGTGTCACTTTAACTTGATCACTTCCAGAACATCCTACACAGGAAGGGCTCGTCCCGCAGTGAGCAGATTTAAACAACAGATGTAGGAATATTTAAGAGATTGCGAGATTGCGCAGAAATGTATGACTCACCCGACATATTGAAGGTCAAATCTGATTGGCAGCTGGAAGTCCAACTGGATCGTGGCACACTGGTGCTGTCGGCCAATAGCGTCTTTGATCTGAATGTCAACCTAAGAAGAAACGTGAAGCAGTGCGCTGGCGTCAGGCGTCAGGACAAACGGTAACACATGTGACTCCAGGAGGAGCCGATGGGCCAACACACCGGAGCCAAGCGGAGCGGAGGAATGTTTGTTTGTTAGATGGAGCGCGTCGGTGTGGATCCAACCCCACCCTGACCTACCTCCACCCTCTGGGCCTCCGAATTAACTCGATTAGGCAACGTCTGCCCGAAGCCGACTTCCTCTACGCGCTTACCGACTTCTTGCGCAAGTAAAAGTCAAACTTGAAATCGCCCCGAGGAAAAACACTTACTTTAAGTTAGTCATTATTAGTAGCTGCAAAAGAACACCGGTCACATCTCTGGTGCGTTTGGTGTTCCTGTGGTCGAGGACAATGTGAACATTTCCTCCTCAGAAAGGTCTCTGTGCAGAGCCAGAAGGACAACACCAATAAACTGACTCCAGAAGGATCCTGCAGATACATCCACACACGTTTATACTATAATGTGCATTTTCTTTCCAAGAGTTGAGTGAACAGATTGATACCACTCATAGGCCATTAAATATGAATTAGCTGAAACATGTGGTGGAAATCAACCTTTTTAATTTCCTTTAGGGAAACAAACGTGATGTGAAACACTCAAATGCCTTTAAGCATTTATTGAAAAGATAACTCGATAACAATAATCCAATTGAATGTCTGGAGCTCGTTCAACAGCTGGTTCCGCGGTCTAACCCCAAGAAAAGGTTTCAGAGTCTGATTACACGTCAGGTTGTACGTGTTGTTTCATGTTCTGGATGTTAGCAGATACGAGGCTTCCTAAATCCAATCTGAAGCTCTTCACAGGGTTCTTACACATGTTGACCGATGGATTTCCATGACTTTTCTATAACTTTTCCATGACTTTTCTATAACTTTTCCATGACTTTTCTATAACTTTTCCATAACTTCAAACCAAATTTCCACGACCAAACTAAAATCTCGGTATGAACAAGAACAATTTAGAAAATCTTCTGCTTTTTTTGAGCGTCTTACTTTAAAAAAACATTAATTATTTCAAACTCGGCGTAAATGAACATGTGATTATAACAACATTTCCATAACTTTTCCAAAACTTTTATGATTTATGTTTTTTCCATGACTCTTCCAGGCCTGGAAATGACCATTTTAAAATTCCATGACTTTTCCAGGTTTTCCATGAGCGTACGAACCCTGGAGTGAACATGTAGCCCGTTATCTCAGCTAAACGTGGAATATTAAGTCCAGCGAGTCACGTCCACCACGCCTCCCTCTGCTGCTCCGCCTCCTCAGACAGCCTCCGTGTTGTGCTCTAAATACATTTAACGGCTCTCCCAATTTTCAAACCGTGTTTGTTGCCGAGTTACTCAGAGTGTTCATGAACGCACCGCGCCCTGCGATTAACAATATTTACTCTCACGTGTGAAAATCTGTTTCCTGCATGTCGCCCCTCCCCCTGACCTTTGGTCCGTAGAAGGCGCCGTCACCTGGATTCAACTCCCAACGTTCACCAAAGTGCTGCAGACTCTTCTCCAACTGCTACGCACACACACACACACACGCACACACGCACACACACGCACACACATGCAATGTTCAATCACAGTCCATTGAATCAGCTTAAACTGTCACTGTGCCTATTTAAAAAGGTGTCAAAGGGGATTTAGAGATAGACATTTACACAGCAGTCCGGCACAACTGAGAAGTGCCCCTCGTATAACTGATAGTGGATATCAATACACCACGTCCTGGAGTTTAAAGACTAAGACGACATATGATCTTGCCAAACCGCCCTAAAGGGTGTGTGAATGTGTGTGTGTGTGTGTGTGTTTACCTGCTCAGCATTGTCCCAGTCTGCAGGCTCCCCGAGGAACGGCGCAGGACGTGTGGACAGGAGGCAGTGGAAGGAAAAGCCAAACACTTGATACACACTCCTCACAAAGTCCAAACAGGCCACGATCTCCTCTTGCAGCTGTGAAGACAGAACGACACGTTGAAGACGAGGGCAACAAGAGGACATCATAATGAGGGGGGGTTCAAATCCCCACCAGGGTCAGGAAAGAACAAGATCTGACAATTTATTTTGCGTAAAGCGTATATTAAATCAGTATTTGAGAAGCTAACAGACTGATGATTATCCTCTGGACTGTGATCTCTGAGTCGCTAATATAGAATAGAATAGAAATATACTTTATTAATCCCCAAGGGGAAATTTTTCGACACAGTAGCACCAATAAACTAAACACACGAGAATAAAATATAAATATAAGAAAGAAAGAAAGAAACTGACTGTGCATAAACTATACAAAGTGAAATATAATTAATATATATATATATATATATATATATATATATATATATATATATATATATATATATATATATATATATATATATATATATATATATATATATATATACACACACACACACACACAACTTATATGCAAATACAGCAGTGTAAAATAAAATAAAATATATAAAATAAAATAAAATAAATCATGGGACGCTCCAGAGCCACAGGTCAGGGATCAGGATGACCAGGCTGTCGAGGCACAGTGATGCACATGTGGAGGTGTACTGCTCCAACAGGACAAAGACCTTCAGGCGGTGGCCTCCTGGAATGTCTCGGGGGTTATTTTTACAGCCCATCTAATCACTGTAATACGGTCCCAAACCCCCCCCCCCCATCGAAACACAACGCAGGCTCGTACGCGTTCCCTGTACCTGCTCAGGTGTGCAGAAGATGTGAGCGTCGTCCTGGCAGAAGCGCCGGACACGAGTGAGACCGCCCAGCGCGCCGGAGAGCTCGTTGCGATGCAGCGCCCCGAAGTCGGCCCATCGCAGAGGAAGCTCCCTCCACGAGCGGACACGCTGCTCGAACATGAGGCTGAGGAGAGAGAGAGAGGAGAGAGAGGAGAGAGAGGCTTAGTCGGCGTGGACCGCTTTCTTTTTTCTCTTTGGAAAACCAGTTTGTGCGTTCGGCCTTCGAGTGATGACATTTCGGGCGACTTTGTGGCGTTTAAGGGCTCAGACTTGGTTTTAGGGTTCAGGTTCGGGTCAGAGGGATGGTGATGAGTCGTGATGGCTGAGGCAAGAGGCAGGGTGCTTACACATGTTGACCAATGGAATTCCAGGACTTTTCCAGGACTTTAAACCAAATTTCCATGACCGAAATGAATTCTCGGTGTATACATGAACATTTTAGAAAATGTAGTATTCAAAGAATGAGAATTACAAAGCATACAATACACCTTAAATGAAACAAATTACATTATCCCGACCGCTTCCTGAGTTACTGTTGCTATGCCCAGCGAACTTTCCAGTTAAGGTGCGTTCACTTGCAACGGGGAAAAAATAATAATTGCGCCGATAGTATGAGAGCGTATGCCGAATTAGATTTTGAGCGTCTTCCTTTCAAAAACATGTGAATTATTTTAAACTCGATGTACATAAACATGTGATTATAACAAATTTCCATGACTTTTCCAAAACATTTGTGATTTAAGTTTTCTCCATGACTTTTCCAGGCCTGGAAATGACCATTTTAAAATTCCATGACTTCTCCAGGTTTTCCATGACCGTACGACCCCTGAAGAGGCTGAGGAATGCGTCGGGCCAGTGAGCTTCCCGACAGACACCAGTACGACGCTGTGTGTTCACCAGTGTGCGGGACAGTTCATGGGCTTGAGAGCGTAGGTCTGGGAGCCCTCCGATGTCACCGTGAACATGTTCTCGCTGTAGTGCTCCCAGTGACCCGAGCGCTCCCATAATGCCGTGCTGTACAACGTCGGAGTCACGACCTCGTCGAATCCCCGCCGTCGGTATTCACTCTGCAAGACATCAGGAAGGAAGGACGTGTGAGACGACGAGTGCAGGACGAGGTCAGACTGTCTCAACGGTTACTGAAGGCTAATAAGAGCAATATCCTGCGAGTGACATGAACATGCGTGTCCCCGGGATCCAATCACACGGCATCCTTTGTTTTGTCAATGCGTGTGTATGTGTGAGAGATGTTGACCATGACGATATTACACTTTTAACCCAATGAAGGAAACATTCCAAATGAATCGGGACTTTCTGATTACCATAACCAATAGTTTGGTTATGCATAATCAAATTAAGACGTGAGGTATTTGTGTTTTATTCGCTCAGCAGAGCTGAACGCGGTTATAAAGTTTCACCTCAATCAAGTGGCTGCAGGTTCAACAAATGACATTATATAACTGAACTCTGCATTCCTCCTTTCACAACAAAGCTGAGGCAGCTAATGGCTGGCCAGAGTCAAAACTCAAGTTAGGAGACGGAGTAGATAACGCATGTGGATTCATTTACACTGACAGCATCTGCCGGTTTATTCGAGATCCTTGCTAAATTTAAACAACAGCCACAAGACAGAAAGATAAGGTGGTGAGTTGGAGTATTTCCGGACATTGAGTATTTCCGGACATTGTAGTGAAACGTGGGAGCGTCTCAGGCTGCAACTGCGGCTTGTTAATGGGAATATGAAGGAAAAGTTATATTACTTAAAAACTTTTTGAAGTAATTCTGCTCATATTGTTCTCTTAATAAGACAGATTATTGTAGAGTCAGTGACTGAAGAGTGTGTGTTCACCTTGATGAAGTCCGTGAGGGTGTTGTAGATGTGGGCTCCTTTTGGAAAGAAGAAGCAACTTCCTGGACTCACGTCATTAAAGAAGAAAAGCTCCTGGTCCTATGAACACATGGCAATAACCATCAGGAAGCAACTCTCATCCCATTTGCATCTCATTAATGCACCTCTCCTAATGTAGAGGTCGCCTTACTGTCCCGATGCGTCTGTGGTCCCTCCTCCTCGCCTCCTCCTGCTCCCGCTCCCACTCCTCTTTGTCCTTCTCTCCTGGAAAAGCCACGCCTAACAGACGCATCAGACCGGAGCACTCCGTCTGATTGGGCAGGGTCACGGGCGACAGCTGGGACGTAATCGATGCGCAGGGAAAAGACGTTGGGGAGAAGAGGGAGGGAGACGAAAACAATCAGCCAACAACGAGGTGGCCAACGAGGAAAGGAGAGCGGGGGTCGGCCAGAAGAGGGAGGGGGAACCAATGAGTGATAGCGAGGGTGATGGATGGTGATGTGATTGTAAAAGGCCGAGAACAGGAAGCTGGCCCCCACAAACACAACATCCTGCTGCTGACATTTACAGCCTGGCTGCCATGGCATCCCAGTGGCAGCCCAGTATGGAAGCTCCTCCCCCTTCCTTAATCAATAAAGGCAAGGACATTTCCCAGCGTGACCTCGCTTGTGTCGCTCAGAACGCACCGCGCTCAATAGATTCAAATAAAATGTGTTTACGGATTAATCAAGGCATCCTGTGTGAAATTTAAATTCTTATTTTTGTATTATCTCTTTGTTATTCTTTTTTTTATTAAAAGATACATTATCTGCAGAACAATAACATGTATTTTTTTTTTTTACTGACATTATCTTCCTGTAATTATGACAACTAAAGAATACAAATTAACTTTATAGTTATTAGGAACATCAGATATGCCATATCACAGGTAGATATTAAAACAGTAATATACAACAATTATACAATTTCAGATAATGGCAAAAAAATCCCAGAAACAGCCACAATACCAACACAACAAACAGAAAACAATGTATTATCTCTTTAAGAAAATGTATCATTAAATAGAAAAAGGAGGTAGAGCTATGATAGATAAAAACATGGTTAGCTTCCGAGACACTGGCTCAATTCCTAAGATGAAATAAAATACGCAAATTTAGGAGCGGTTGCGCAATAAAAATGTACGGAAACAAAAAGGAGAGAACTGAAAGTGTAAGAGTACGTAAAATCACAAAGAGCCAGTTACACACACCTGGAGTGTCTTGAAGACTTTGAGGAAGCCGGTGTGAGGGAGGAGGGGGCCGTCGCAGACCCCGACGCTGTCGCCACACCTGAAAAAGACACTGCAGGTAAGTCCAGATCAGGGGTGTGTGTGTGTGTGTGTGTGTGTGTGTGTGTGTGTGTGTGTGTGTGTGTGTGTGTGTGTGTGTGTGTGTGTGTGTGTGTGTGTGTGTGTGTGTCAGGGTTCTTACACATTTTGTATTCCCAGGACTTTTCCATGACTTTTAACCAAATGTCCATGACCAAACTGAAATCTCGGTATGAACATGAACATTTTAGAAAATGTTGCGTATTGAGAGCGTACGCCGGCTTATATATTGAGCGTCCTTCTAAAAAAAAACATTTTAATTATTTCAAACTCAGTGTAAATGAACATGTGATTATAACACATTTCCATGACGTTTCCAAAACTTTGATGATTTAAGTTTTTTCCATGACTTTTCCAGGCCTGGAAATGACCATTTTGAAATTCCATGACTTACAAACCCTCTGTGTGTGTGTGTACCTGTAAACTGTGATGGTGGGGCCGGTCATCTGCTCCTCAACGAGCTGCAGTCTCAACTTATCGTTCTATAAAGAACACACACACACACACACACACACACACACACACACACACACACACACACACACACACACACACACACACACACACACACACACACACACACACACACACACACACACACACACACACACACACACACACACACACACACACACACACACACACACACACACACACACACACACACTTAATGTGGACCGTTGGACAACAGAAAGGGGCCCAGACTCAGAAAGAGACACGGGGACATTATAAAACATCAGCGGCATGAAGAGGAGCCGCTCCAACACGTCAGACGCGTACACAGTTCAGTTACAACAGGTCAGACGGCCTGCTGTGAACACCAGGTCTTGTTTTCGGTGTCTCTGACCTGGAAGAGCTCTCGGACCTCCTCCTGGTTCAGCTCCAGGCGGGACAGAGGCAGCTTGAGGCCCGCAGCCCGGCTACATCTCTCCTCCACGTCACTCAGAGACAAGGCGCTGTGCGTGGATGGAAACGAGGTCGTTACGGCAGCACGGAACAATGTGGCGTCCACAATCTGAAGAGAACCGACGATTAAACTAATAGTTAGCATCAGGGTTCTTACACAAATCGACCCCGATGGATTTCCATGACTTTTCCATGACTTTAGACCAAATTTCCATGACCAAACATGAAAACTGTAGAACATTTTGCGTATTGAGAGCTACCGCTGGCTTATATTTTGAGCGCCTTTCTTTAAAAAAATATATGAATTATTTCAAACTCGGCGTAAATGAACATAACTTTTCCAAAACTTTTGTGATTTAAGTTTATTCCATGACTTTTCCAGGCCTGAAAATTACCGTTTTAAAATTCCATGACTTTTCCAGGTTTTCCATGACTGTAAGAACCCTGTAGCATGTTAACACAGGAGGTAGAAATGTAAAGGAGCCGGTGACTAACTGCATTACTGCAGACAGGGCAGCCAAACATCATCACAGAAATACTCAGGGATTATTTTGTGTTCCAAACCAGGACAGATGATATTTAGACAGAGACAAAGAGACGGACATTTGGGGCGACTGTGGGTGGTTAGGTCTGTCTTTCAGTCAGGGGGTTGGCGGTTCAATCCCCACCTTAGTCGATGTGTCCTTGAGCAAGACACCTAACACTGAATTGCTCCCTGTTGCTGTGTCTATGGTATATTACTGCAACATGTAAAGTTTCTTTGAGTACCTTAAAAAGGGCTATATACACAATTACATGGATTATCATTACCTTCGCATAAAAAATGCGGAAGGTTATGTTTTGATCGCCGTGTATTTATTTATATATTTGTATGCGTGTTACTCTCATAACACAAAAAGGTATTAAACCGAATCGGAAATTTGGTGGGATGATTGGTTATTTGATTAGATTTTGGGATCAATTGGGTCAAAGGTCGTCATGAAAAGGTCAAAATCTCCTTTTCATCATAGCGCGATCAATTTTTATCCAATTGGCATGCAACTAATGCCAACATTTTCATAATTCAATGCCCAATCTTGTGAAGGTATGCGCTCTACCGAGTGCTCGTTCTAGTTATTATTATTATGATATTGCACGTGGAGTTCTGTGCCCATATAATAAACAGCTCACCTGTCGTGGAGTCGATGGTCACAGTAAAGCCCGAGCTCCGACGCTCCTTCTCTGTAAACCTCGGCACCGAATGCTTCCTGCAGCACTCCTCCCAGGACGCACGCCCCCGTCCTCCACGCTGCCTACGACAGGGAGGGGGCACAGGAGGTGGAGGGATTCATTATGTATTTGACACAGTGCAAGAGCTTCTTAGCTGCAACAGTTGGCTAAAAGCTCAATTTCAACTGTAGTTCCTGAGCAGGACACAGAATAATAACACTGTTATTAACAATTTAAATGAACACTGTAGCATACAAAGAAGGCGGTACATCACGAGACATGAACAACATCAGCAGCAACACCTCGTGTCCAGGTGTAAATGTGAACATTTGTCATGATTTAGCCATCTTGAATTTAAACTCATCCTTTAGCCTGGGAAACACAGACCCATCTTTGAATGACTTATTCTAGTAATATTGTAAACACAAGATTAACAAGACCTGGGGGTCATATTGGATGATTGTATGTGACATTCACTTTCTGTTCCAGGTTTATTTATAATCTCTTGGAGACACATTTAGTCCTTTCCCGACCTCAGGATGTTTTTTATTTCAGTCAAGAAGATAAACACTTTATGTCATCAAGATTGAAAGGTAATGTGGCATAGGAGGCACACACAACCTGCAGACAAATTGAAAGAACAGAAACATTGTTAAAATGAAAGAAAAGCGGGATTACCCTTCTTCCCTCTTCTGTGTCAAACCCCAGTAGGCGCAGTTCACAGTCAGCCTCTAGGGGCCGTCCGAGCTCCCACAACTCCCCATTCACCTGACTGACCAGAGCTCCTTTCACACTGCAAGCAAAGATACAACAACCCTGATGCATCACTTCAGTAAGAACAAGCAAGAGGACACAGTTCTGTGAAGTGCATTTACCGGACACTCTGAGCCACAAAGAGAGGCGTGGTGACTCCAGCGGCTCCCTTCACGCTGCGGCCATCGGCCAGCTGGATGCTGAGCCGAGTTTCTGGAGCTTCAACTCTCCTCTCGTGGCCTCGTTTATCCCTGAGGGACTCAAAGATTTGCACTCGCTCAGATAAAGCTGGGCACACCTAGAGAGGGCAAGAAAAGAGGTGAGATGAGGGGATAACAAGTGCAGAACAATCCAACAGCACAACACAATACCCATGAATTTAAATAAACACCTCTCTAAACAAGTTGCAATAGAAACTGATTATGACCTTCATAAAGGTTGGATTGAATGCTGGGCGGTTACAGTAGACGGCAATAGCTTTAACTAGGTGTACCTAATAAACTGGTCACAAAGCATGCATTGATACAGACATCAATATTGGGATGAGACAATGTGATTAAGCTTCAGGGGTGTCTTCCTATGCATTATAATGAAGTGGATGACACAATAATGAAATGCCTTTAACAATTAGTTTAACACTCGTTCGGTAAATGTCTTTATAGTAGCTTTACCGCCAACAATAGTCACTTTTCTTTCATTTGTAAGGAACCAAATGAGAGGGAGAACCAGGAGGCAGTAAAGGGTTTAGTATAAACACTGCACTGGTTCTGGACTAGATCACAGGTCAATCCAAACCCAGTACCGACCACGTCCTGCGCCTCTCACAGTGACACTGAGCTCGAGACGAGGAGTTCATCAGAGCACCAACAGGCTTCAGGCAACACGACTCCCTGAGCAGACAGCAGTTCTTCTAGCTAACGCTAGCTGTAGTTACTGCAGTCATAACAAGCCGCGCGCACCTTGCTGTACCCCCTGTGCGCGCGAAGTGCCGCACGCGCTGCCGACCGACAGGTAACCAGCCGAAACAGCTGCGTCACCGCCATCCTAGACACACCTGCCTAAACAACCGCGCTCGTGCCCACACATCCCACACTACCGTCGCCCTTCTCTGCGAGCGGCCATAACACCGGAAGCGCACGCGCGAGACGGCAGCGGTGACGTCGACGGCGTACAAGCGATTACGAAGCAGCGTGCGCGCGCCCAGGCATCCAAACCAGAGCGCGCGCCGACACAAGGAGCTGCACATACGGGGCATCTGCATCCGTTTGAGGGCTAATAGATGGACGTTAACAGCTAAATCCATGCACATCGCGCTGGTTTTCACCGACACGTGGTCTATTCTTGGAGTGATCTCAAGCTGACGCATAACACAAAACAACCACCGGACACCCGCGACACGGCGCCTGTAATTCAGTGATCCACTAGTATGCAACACAGTAGTATGAAGTCTGTTTACGCAGCTTCAGCATGACGTCATTCTACAAGGACCCGCAGTCCAACAAGGAGCTGCGTGAACGCGTTAAAGCCTGCGGGTTCAGGGTCCCGAGAGCTTTGGTGTAGATTAGTAAGTAAATTGAGAACATCCAACTTAATATATTACACATGTGAGGGGTCCTTTAAATATGTAATATATTAAGTTAGAATCATCTTCACCGTAACTATTGTTAACACATGATTACCATGTTAGAGCCTTCCCTGTGGAGACTATTGCAACACATTTTGAAATATTAACTTTACATCTGAAAGCCAGGATATGTTATACAGGGTTCGTACGGTCATGGAAAACCTGGAAAAGTCATGGCATTTTAAAATGGTCATTTCCAGGCCTGGAAGTCATGGGAAAAAATTAAATCATAAAAGTTTGGGAAAAGTCATGGAAATTTGTTATAATCACATGTTCATTTACGTCAAGTTTGAAATAATTAATGTGTTTTAAAGAAAGACGCTCAAAATATGAGCGGGCGTACGCAATCAATACACAAAATGTTCAAAATTGTTCATGTTTTTACCGAAATTTCAGTTTGGTCATGAACATTTGGTTTAAAGTAATAGAAAACCACTGGTCCAAATGTGTAAGAACCCTGGTTATAACAAGTAATAACTGTCAGGTGGCCAGCTAGAGCCAGTTTAAACAGATTTGTTGGTGACCAACTTAATTCTGACCAGGGACGGAAACATTTTGATTGTCACCATTTTCAGAATAAGCCAAGTTACAGGAGGTACAACAACACATGGCGACGCTGGTTCGATGTAGGAGCTGAAATACCGGTGAACGGCCACTTGGGGGCGCTACAGCACTGCAGAAACGTGTGTACATCATCTACATAGTAAAGAAATACAAAGTATTATTAGTTTTAAAATACGTTGAATTGTATAAATAAATAAATAGATACTGTACAGTCCAACGGCTCTAAACACGTGGCTAACTAGCCACATCGAGAAGCCAATCAATTATATTATATAGATATTGACAAATGGGACCACCTTCAAGGATGTGATATATCACCGTCAATGAAATTAACTGGACAGCGCGCACGAGCTGCTCATCAAATGACTGTCTAAAAGGAGAGCTGGTGGTTTTATCTGTATTCAACATTAAATACAGATAAAGCTATCTGTATTTAACCATAACGCTGCATCTGTTTTTAACATTAAATAGATAAAAACCTAACTTGGCTGTTAAATTAACATTAATTACCTAAACATTAACATATCGTAATATTTCACAGTTAACTGTGAGTATGGCACATGGGCCATAATGAAGTATTTCTCTTGGAATTTCTAGTCACTGAAAAGATCCATGCTTAATGCATTTAGTAATTTCTAATTTACATATTAACTATAAACGTTTACTAACAAGTGTACAGTTGATGCTTAAGTGTTTTTCCGTTGTTGTGACTGAGGTTATGGCTGGCCATCAAACAGTCACGATGTATTCAGTGAATGCAGTAACTGGATCCCATGTACTGTGATGGTCAATACCTCGCTGTTAAGCAGACTTCACTAGTGTCACTAAGTTAATAAATGGCATTTCTAAAATGTGGCTTTCCAACAACAGTCTGCATCGTAGATTGAACTTTTTTTTGCAATAATAAAAACAAAAAACAAGCTATCTTCTCAAGGAGGTAATGAGAGAAAAGTTTAAGTAGAGGTTTTTGCAAGCAGGAAAAAAGTAATGGAAAAAGAATTTCTCCTGTTATTCAATCAGAGCACCGACTGCTTACAGTCACCGTGACCCAAAAACAACGCGTCCGATATACTAATAAGTATGTGAGGAAATGGCTGCAAGGCAATCATTGGCACTAAAAAAAATGTCATCTTGTGATTTATAATATGCGTAGTGTAAAAAACAAAATCCATAAAAGATATGAAGATGTACTCGGCTGTAAAATAATGCATATATTCGCAATGACAATCATAGAATGAGTGCATGTTTATCACACCAGAAAGGATTGGACACTCAAAGACCGGGGATAAAGCATCATTGATGAGAACAGCAGGAGGAGCAGTTAAACGTATCAAATATACACAGACCATCAGCTTCGTCACATCTTCAGTCAATTCCAAACTTGTTAGAGGAAATGGATAGAGCTTATTTATAGGGACACTTGAAATGTTGAACTTGGTAGGAGCTTCGTAAGCAGGCAGATCTTTACAACAGTGACTCGAGCGTTCTCCCCGTGAAACGTGAACACACCAAACTGAGTTGATATTTAGCTGCTTCAGTGAGTGATGAGATAAAAAGACAGTTTACAGAAGGTGGTAACAGACTTGTATAACATTCAGTAAAACATCAGAGCGCTGATGAACCGCCGACACCGTCGTGACAAATACACTCTTCGTGGTTACATTTGAACAATGTATCAAACTTCTTGTGGAAACGCTTGCAGGCGCTCAGTGCATGTTGACGTGACTGTAAAGGAGCACAGGAGACAACAAACCCCACGATCGGACAAACACAAGCAACATGGCGCTTTGAGCAGCAACACCCAGCATGCACCTCTCACTGTCAACTACGTCATTACGGCGAGAATCCCTGCACAAGATGGAGGGTTGCTGCCATTGTGATCACACTTTTTGTTGTTTTTTTTGAGAGGTGCACAAGTGTTTCTGAACAAAGCCATGTGAGCACACGATAAGCACAGGGGCCTGAGGGGGGAAGCATGAAGTAAGCAACAACAAAAAAAGAATGAAAAAAAAAAAAAGAGGAAGGGGCCAAATAACACTTGAATATCTAAATAAACCATTTTCAAAACTCCTCATTATCTCAAATCGTCGTCACTCCCCCGATACCATTTGTGAGCGCTGCTGCAAATGGGAAATTGCCAATTTAGTCTCATAAAAAAATACAGCGCAAAAAAATAAAAAAATGCATTAAAATGTTAATGCTTTATGAAAATGGCAGCGGTATTAAAGGAAAACAATTACTCTGAAAACGGGGAGAAAAATCAGCTGAGCAGCGCAAATTAATTACAACAGCGCAATTCAAGTGATATATATTGACCATATAAAATGCCCCCCCACCCCCCATCCCCAGTTGAATTGAAACTGGATTTTATTCAAGTCAGTACATGTGGAAGTGGAGCAAGAGTGTGGGTGGAAACTGAAATACCCCCCCACCCCCACCCACCCCGCTGTCCACTACGGAGAATCTGATGAGTCGGTCTAACTTTGACCTTTGTGTTGGGAATAAAAATACATCATTATCATCTTCACCCTCCTCTTCTGCGTGGCGGGTTCAAAGGGAGGACAGAAAGCTGCGACAGACACGGCAGAGAAAATCTTCTGGAGCTAAAGCTTATCCGAGGCTCGATTGACGATCAATGTCCTCATTAACAGAAACAAGAGCTTGAAGAAAAAAAAAGAAGCCGTTTCATCTATATTTACAAGCTTAGAAATATATACAGTGGGAGAGATGGGAGGAGGGGGAGGGGGAGGAGGAGGTCGAGCAAGAACATCATTTACAGCAGGTACTCGGCCGCCACACAGGTCTCATCACTTGAGTGAGAAACACCATGCGAGGACACACGGCACACACACCCAGACACTCACAAGAGGTTACTTTGGAATCTGAACAATTAAGGAATAATTTGACATTTTGGGGAATGCAGTTATTGAGTTAGAAGACATGTCTGTTAAATGTGAACTGTGGAACCACAACAACGTGTCATTTTTACACTTGCAAGCTTATTTCCCAAGATGTCAAAATATTGCCTTTTCTTTCTTTCCTGCGTGTCCCTTGAGACCCATACCTCTCTGTCCCTCTCTGTCCCTCTCAGTTAAGTAACCCTAATGAACTATCTGCATCGCCGTCCTACGGATCGAGAAGTGGTTTGTGAAATGGAATAAACGGGATAGGTTGAGGGTTGTTACACACCACTCTGCACTACGAGACCGATAACCTCACAGCTGCACCGTACAGTGCAAGATGATTGGCTACCGAGCTGAAGCATGACGAATTAATCCACTATTTACACACAACCTATGGTAGTTTTAATTCAAGCTAACTAACAGAGAAATGATATCTGGGCTCATACCAGCAGGGCTAACACACACTCTGCGCTTCAGGGCAGGGCGCTTGCGCTTCTCCTTCCGCCTGCGTTAGACGACCACTTCAGTAGCGCGGCGGTAGGAAGGGTCTCTTCTGCGACTGGAAGGGACCACCTGTGAAAGGAGGGCCGGACCGCTTGCCCCCCCGGAATCCCCCCATGGGGCGATCCTGGTCAAACTGGCGGGAGGGGGCTCGGCCCCGCAGCAGAGGTCTCTGTGCGATGTGGCCCGGGAGCATGAGGGGTCGAGAACTGGGCAAGTTCAGGAGGGGCACGGGGTTAGAGGATGGGTTGCGGTTGTGACCGGGGGGGCTAGCGGGGGGCTTCTGGAGAGAACTGGAATGAGCCGGGAGGCGAGGAGGGAGATTGTCGACTGCAGGGGAATTGGGCGTGGAGGGAGAGGGTGTGGAGGATGTGGGCGAGTGGGGAGGAAGAGGTAGATTCAGAGGCTCCTTCACTCGGCCCAGTAAGGGGAGGGAAAGCCCAGGGGTGCCTGGGCGGTGGAGAGAGGGTCCATGACGGGGTACAAACGGCTCTTTGACGGTGCCGGAGCGGGGCAGCTTAGGGGGCTCGCCGAGCAACGATGCCATGAGGGGTGGAGGACCCATTTTGCTTCCTCTGCGATCTACACCGTCAGATCGGTGAGCATGGGGAAGGGGGCGGTCCACAGGGACCAACACTCCCCCAACCATGACAGCGCTGGGCAAAGAATGGTGGATGGGCGGAGGGGATGGGCGCCGGGGCATGGGAGGCGGAGGGGGTCGAGGGATCGGGGGAGGGGGGCCAAAGAAATGGGACGGAGGAGGATGCTGCTGGAGGAACGACGGGGGGGGATTCTGGTTGTTATCCGCGTGGTAGGGCATTTGGAACGGAGCGTGGGGCGGAAGATGCGCGTGAGGATGGGACGGAGGAGGGTGGAGATGCGGGTGGAGGAGATGCGGGGGAGGCAGAGGCATGGAGGGGGGCCTGTCCTCGTTGCCAATGTTAAGAGGAGAGCGGAGAGCGTGGTTTGAGGGGGGCGGAGCTTCCATGTACTCCTCCTCTTCGTACCACATCGCCCCCCCCGGCTGACGAGAGTCTCGGCCCGTCACCCGGATGCCCTCCACCGTCTTGATGCGCTCTCCAGCGAGGGGCCGGTTCGAGTAGCCCAGAGTCTGGATGGGCGCCCCTTCAGTGTAAGGAGACACGAGTGTCTCAATGCGATGGTACTGTCCCTCCCTCCCATCCCCGCCTGGAGACTGTTCCGCTTTCCCCTCCCTCTTTCCACTCAGCCCTCCGTCATCCGAGCCGCTGCTGGCCTTACGAGAGCCTGCAGACGGTCTTCTTTCTCCAATCCCTCTGTTGCTTCCCGTCATTCTCAACTGGCCGTGCTGTCCGTCTTTCTTACCCTTCGCTTCCTTGCTGGGGGAAGAGGACACCTGCTTCCTCAAATTCATCACGTCATCTTCCTTTAGTTTTGTGCCACTCTTTTTTACAGCTCCGTGCCGCGAAGAGGAGGAAGAGCTCAGCAAGTCTCCATTGCTGCTGCTGCTTCCCGATGGGGTGATCACAGCGTCCCAGGGTTCACTGCGGTAGGCGGTGGGCGACAGGTTATGACCTCCAGATGACCCCAAGGATTCTGGCACACTCCCGGGTGTGTCCATGATCTCGTCCTGGGTAGGGGTGCCAGCAGCTTCGTCTCTCACTGGGGTCCCATCCACCCCCTCGGGGCTGACGTCACCTAGAGCGAGACTAAACCCGGGATTACCCTGCAGAAAGCTGTTGATTTTTGATTCTAGGCTGGGAGGAGAAACCGAAGGAGCTGAGAGGCGAGGAGGGGGTGGAGGAGGAGGAGGTGACGGCCGTCTCCCTTTCTCCCAGTCTCTGGTTCTCCCAGGTGTGTCTCGCTTGAGGCTGTTCCCCAGAGCGGGTTTTGTTTTTGGGGTGGTTGGGGTGAGCAGGGTTTTAACTGCTGAGGATGATGATGATGATGATGATGATGATGATTCTGGGGAGGTTCGGGTGGGAGGAGCCGAGGTGGCGTTTGTCACGCTTTGCAGGAGAGAGGACAAAACTGCACCAAGACAGAAAAAAAAAAATGATGACATAAGAAATAGTTGATTAGTAAAACTTCATGAATGAAAAATGTCATAACAAATCGACGAGTGGGCGCGTCCTACCTGGTGTCTTTGTTTTCGATAGAGCATTAAGGATGCCTTCAGGTGTGATATCAACACGGGACAGGAAGTTGGCCAAGTGAGGGCTCGAGGACGTTGCTTTGGAGGCTGCCGCTTGGCCAGAAGGAGTGGTCGGTGTTCCTGGAGACGGCCGCGGCGACGGGCTAGCTGCTGGGAACATTTAAAAAAGACAGAGGGATGCAGACTATTTTTAATCTGTGGCAGGCTACAGTTGTTTTTAATCCAAATCTGTTGCTAAACGATATGAATCGTTTCTGTTAAAACAGGGTTCTTACACATTTTGGCCAATAGATTTCCATGACTTTAAACCAAATGTCCATGACCAAACGGAAATCTCGGTATAAACAAGAAACATGTTGCGTATTGAGAGCGCATGCTGATGTCTTTCTTTTAAAAACATATTAATTATTTCAAACTCGGCTTAAATGAACATGTGATTTTAACAAATTTCCATGACCTTTCCCAAACTTTTATGATTTAAGTTTTTTCCATGAGTTTTCCAGGCCTGGAAATGACCATTTTAAAATTCCATGACTTTTCCAGGTTTTTCCTGACCGTACGAACCCTGTTAAAAAAAGGTTGAATTTACAAATAGTTGCATTTCTAAAATTAACAATGAGTCGTTTCTACGGAGGGACAGACATTGGGATGAGTTAACTTTTGCTTCTGATTCTTTTGAATTTATTCTTTGTGATCAAAACAAAGTGACAATATCAGCAAAAACATCATAATTTGTCATAACTTGTGACATTATCAGAGAGCTTTTAACTGCAGGTTTGAATCCTTATTCTGCTCATCTTCCTCAGACCCTCTTACACACCTGTGTTCTTCATGGCGGATGTGAGTGAGCTGAGAATGGAGCTGATCTTTCCCAGGTCAACCTTCTCCAGATTCATTCCCATCGTGGTTAACGGGGCGCTTTGAGCTGCAGCGGGGGTGGGAGTCACCGCTGTCGCCGTGGCAGCAGCAGTGGCGTTGGTCTTCAAGGCTTTCGTAGGCGTGGTGGGAACCTTTGGCGCCGCAACTGGCTTTGCAACAGCGGCGTCCGTCTTGTCCGTCTTGTCCTTCTTGTCATCCGCTAGTAAAAACAACCAAAGAGACGATAAATGTTCAAATCTGAAGCACCACGCTACAACAAGGCCGCCTAATATGACCTATAGAAAACGGACATTTATCCCCCACTACAACATTCCTGAGCCACTAACCCTCTTTCTCCGTGGCAACGACAGCGTCTTCGTCGGACATGTCCATGTCCTCCATGTGGCGGTTGTCACTGGGCACATCTCCTTCATCCATGGCTTTGCCGTCCAGCTCAGGATCCACCTGGGCTCTGCTCGAGCCCAGGCCCAGGTAGGGGGAGTCAGAGCCGGTGGGAGAGGGGGCGTCTTCGGAGGGCGAGGGGATGGGAGAGTCCTCAGGTCCAGGCAGAGTCGACTTGAGGGAATCCAATTTCCTTTTCAGGCTGGCCACACGGTTAGCGAAGGCATTGTACGCCTGAGCCGAGCGGCAACAACAGAAGTGAGGAAACATAATTAAAAAGGAGATACGAGGAAGATAAAAGGATGTTCAAGCCATATATTGTCACATTCAGGCTGATTTCTGAGATTGATTTGCCAACGGACATTATTACAAAGCAACATAGGAACAACAATAAATCTGTGAACACTGTTTTATTATATAGAGAAACAAATACCAAATCATTCTTCGCTGAATCATTTTCATTTTGAATCCACAAACTCACATTGGCCACAATTTTAACCTCCTTGTACTGCATCTCGTAGAAGATGTCAGCGTTTCCCAAAGCTTCCAGCAGAGGAGGCCCCGTTTTCAACTCCTTCTCCATGAAGACGACAAACTCCTGCAGCTTCAGACTGCCGTCCTCAAAGTCCTTGGCAAACTTGTTCCCTCCGGCCTTGTCTGAAAGAGCAGACAAGTGATGAACGAGCTAAAAAGTAGATGTGCGTATACACATTTCAAATGAGTCAATAAAAGACAGTCATTACAAAATAAAATACGGATCACTTTTCACAATCTTAAATATAGCTTCCATTTCACTACAAAGCCAGACTTCTTTTAACACATTTGGACCAACATCAATGGTTAAAGAGTCGCGCTCAAGGCATCACACGCATTACAAAACTCTACCCGGTAACAATAATCCACAGATTGTAAACCCAGGGTTCTTACACATTTAGACCGATGGATTTCCATAACTTTTTCATGACTTTAAACCAAATTTCCATGACGAAACTGAAATCTCGGTAAAAACATGAAAAATGTAGAACATTGAGAGCGTATGCCGGCTTATATTTGAGCATCTTCCTTAAAAAAAAAAAAAACATACTAATTATTTCAATGTGATTATAAGAAATGTTCATGACTTTTCTAAAACTTTTATGATTTAAGTTTTTTCCATGACTTTTCCAGGCCTGGAAATAACCATTTTAAAATTCCATGACTTTTCCAGGTTTTCCATGACCGTATGAACCCTGTAAACCGTCTTCTTACACACTACTTTCTACTAGTGATGTGGCATGAGGAGGACATGTCAGGTATGTGTTGTTTAAGACGTACAGTGCACAGGATTAGGATATAAGCGAGAACAATAAGTGTGTGATGATCTAGAAAAGGCGCCAACCTTTAAGTCTCTTCAGAGCCTCCGTGCTGCAGACATCGACCCTGAGGGCGTCCAGCTGCTTCTCCCTGAACTCCTCTTCTGCGACTGCTTGCTTGTATCTCGACAACTGCTCAACGAGGGAGTTGGGCTAGAAAAGTAACAAAGAAATAAGTTACATACATTATAATGCTTCAGATAGTTTCCAAGGTAACACAATACAACAATATTGAGCAAGACTTACTGTAAACTCTGCTACAATCTTGGACTTCAGGGCAGCTTTGGTGTTGGCTGGGGCTAGAGAGTGAGAGACGAATATGAACTAAATAACTCACTTATAACTGCAACTGTATAGTTTGAAATATACAAGTATGAGGCTTCATTTTTAGGAAGTTATTTCTCTTTTATATTTAAATTAACAAGCAAAAATGTTGAAGTACCAAACTGACCAGTTGCCGGTGGAGTCTCCTTTTGTTTTTCCTTTTCTTTCTCTCTCTCTTTTTCTTTCTCCTTCTCCCGTTCCTTCTCCTTCTCTTTCTCCTTCTGCTTCTGTCGCTCCTTTTCCTTTCTGTTGAAGCCAGCTTTAAACTGAGCAATGACCTCTTCAGGGTACACGCTCCTCTCCTCCCAAATTGTAAAAATCCTGTCCACTGCCTTGCGGACTTTCCCATCTCTGAAGACAAACGGAGAAACAAAACATCTCAGAACTAGAAGACCTGGGAAAGAGACGTCTCCCTAGTGTTCAGCTGGATTTCCTTGGACTCACCTGATAAACTGGGCCGCATTAGGAAGGACTTCTGCAAAGGCTGAACGAAAGACGATGGCGTTCTTTCTCTTGCAGTTCTGAATCACATCGTTCGCGAGGTAAAAGAGATTCAAGCGGTGATTGTTATCAGCTGAAAAAGACGGAAAGAAAAGTTTGAGCTCATTTAGAACCAGAGATGCAATTATCATACAGCTTGTGTTTTTGTAAAAAGTGTACATTAACATTGGTCAAAAGCATTAATTAATGATGACAACACTGGTTCAAATACAAGATAAACCAATAATATCAGCTCTAAAATGTCACCAAACTTCAGTATCAGTCATACATTTTCATATCCAAAAGAAATACAATATTGGCAATCAACCAATGATTCTCACCGCTTCCTAAAATAGATTCAGCACCCTGACTTTACGAGGCAGGATTCAATTACAGTCCGTAAGCAGGACTTTGGGCTAAAAAAAGATCTAAACCTGTCACATTCTGTTACGTTTTAGCATCTTAGTTTGTTTGTCCACAAGATTCATTTGTTTTGTCAGAAATAAAAACTGTCTATGCAAAGAAACGTACATATATATTTATTAACTTAATTGAATGACCAGCTCATCAAGGCAAACTAAAAAGACAATATGCAGTGAAGAAATATTGTATTAATTATCTAAGGGAATTAATATTATTACCATAGATCAAATACATCATATCAGCATATACTGAACTATGCATACTCTCACCGTTAAGAGTTGACGAAACTAAAACGGTTTTCAGGATTAACCATAAAGTTACGTTTTTGAAGAACAAATACATATTTATGTATTTTTAAAACACAAGGATTTCTATACAGTCACAATGAGGGGTAATCCTCAGTCGGATGGAGTCGGACCGAGGCTGATTTTGACAAATGTGCCTCAAATCACAAGAGGGCGACACGAGTAGTACATACATACTCTAGTATAAACAACAGATGACTGAACCCGATTCAAAGTCAGCACACTCTCATGCAAACCCACACACACTGCATGTGTCACTTGAAAACACACGGTATGCATCACTTGAAAACACATGGCATGACACCCAAATGGTAAATGTGTTCAAACAACAGTATCTGTACTTCTATTCCACCATTCAATGCCGTAGCACCTCGCAAAACTCACTTGAAAAGCTGCTAAATGACATTTACAACTATCCCCAGACTATGCAACAGCAACTCCATTGAGGCCCTGAGCATCTGCATGTCAAACATGAAACATTTTAGAAATACAACGACTCAATCGCATTATTCATGCCGAAAGAAGTCAAATGTGTGCAAAAAGTTACATTATTTTCTCACTTAAAAAAAAAAGAAAAATGCTGGAATTGTTTTTGAAATCTGGCTCTCATTGTTGTGATCGTCCTGACGAGTGCTTTTGAGCAGAACACTGAGGGCTGTATTTAATACAAACTACGTATAGTAATATGCTAACGTGCATTTTGCCTAATACTATTATAAAGGAAAATATTTAATAATCAATTTAATACTGCATTTAGTTTTGTTCTACTTTAAAATGTATTGCTGTAAAAAATGTTGTTGCGCATTGGCTGAAAAGGGATTTCTCTAAATATAGCTTTAACCCAATACTTTTAAAAGACTAAATCAATGGATTAAATGGTTATAATGAAAAAATAATATATATATATATCTCTCATGTGTTGAAAACAAAAGCAAAGCAAAAAAAATAACATTTCCTTTCTTCAAAGTACTGCTTGCTCCCTTTATTGGTCATTGCATGTCATTGCAAAATGTATTTGGGTAGAAATTATGTTTATCATTTTTGTAGTAAATGTGACAATAATGTATGGTCAATTCAGTTTATCATCCCAACACGGTGCATTAACACGACACACAATACGAACTATACTGAATCTATTTAAGGTGCATACTGCATTTTTATAATTCTCACTGAGTGAAGAGTCTTTACAATTCATCCATTAAGGCTACATCATATTTTACTTATTTATTATACCTTTACAGTGTTATCTTTAGCTCTACATCACTCTGCTGCTGTTATGCTGCATATTTCTCCTGTGTGATTAATAAATGGGTCGTCTTATTTGATCTCTTCACAACAGTAACATTGTAGATGTAAAAACCATCGTACCTTAAGAGTATTGCTCAAACATGTTCATTTTCTAAGAACTAATACTAAAGTTGAGTCCCAAGTATGGAAAAGACAACGTACGCATGTTTGCACTAGTGCTTGAAGATATAGTGCAGGTATTTATAATTTATAATCTTCCATACAACTGCAGCTCTTTCTCCAACATAGAAGAGCTTTTGATGTCTTTGGATCATCCGCATTACATTCACAAATCATAAAGCCCAACTTTGGAATTAAATAAAAAAAATTAAATGACATTGTAGAATTCAGACAAACTAATGAATGTCGGCCGTATAGGAGAACAAAAGGGAATATGCGTTATCTGCTTTGGAAACTGGTTTGCATGGATTGTTTTTACTCAAAACACATCCACGTGATAACATTTTGGAGGGGGGAACACACACACGTTGTAGCCTACAGCCAACAATAAATGATGATCAGTAGATCGACTCCTGGTTAGTTGGTGCTGCTGATCAGATCACAAAGGGTGAGCCGGTGCCGTCAGCACAAGCTTTTATCACGTGCCGCTTTATGGGTAATGACTCGCAATGATAACAAATGTCTACGTCACTCAATCCCAAATACATTTGCAGAATTTCTTCCAGTCTTTCATTTAAGATTTATACCTGCAAACGTGTAGCCCTGTCGGGGGAGCCACAATGTTTGTATTCTTCTGATAATTGTTATCAACGTTTAACATTGAGTAATATGAAGGCGTACAATCATTTTGTTTTTGTTGATGTGAGGAGAAAACAAAAGCCTTTCAACCCCATTTAAATGCATTTAATACAAAGTATTTTTTAACAAAATGTGAGAAACACTGAGCTACAGGGTTATTTGCAATTAAGATTTTAAGTTCTTCAGGACACAATAAAACATCATTATAAACTTCAAATAATAATTTCCTTTTTATTGTTTCACCAGTCAAATTCGAAAGAAGCCGTTTTAGAAAACTTCCAGGATTCCATAAGTGGATTACTTATTTGGCTTTTTAAAGTTTGTACTCATGTCACACCGTTATGTTCAAATCAGGTTAGGATTGGAGAAACAAATATGTAATAAACATTTTCATGGTGAGACTGTGGGAACTGTACTTTTGAATCTAGATTTCAAATCAATGTCCATTTTAGAGTGTTTGAGCATTCAGGTTTTTCCACACAAATTTATCAGCTTCCATAAATCTAAACAACCAAATTAGCATCATGTATCAAATGTAATCCAATATCTTGTGTTAATCCTACTCCAAACCAACTAGGTAACATTAGGTAAACATGACATGGTATAACAGCTTTGAGATATTAACTTCACTTCTTTCCAAAAACAATTGGGAAACCAAACCTTTCAAAACCTATAAGTAGATACAATATAAAAGCTCAAATGATAAATAATGCCTAACATCAAACATCAATTACATTTATTTCCGCATTCACCGACACCAACGGCCAATGCACAGAATATGTAGAGTCCTCTGTGCCTCTTCGTTCTGCCCACACGCAGCTGAGAAGATGATGAAATCTAGTCATTCAGTCCAATGTTTGACAAGCCAGTCCTCATTTAAAACAACCATTCCTCCACAATCGCTGAGGATTCACAATTTCTACAAAATAGTGTTTGAACATCTTGGAACCTATACCTAGACAGCTACAATCCTTTTGTAGTTTTAAGTTTAAAATGCAAACTAGCAACATTGAAAAATATTGCAAGAGGACCAAAGCAAGAAACAACATTCCCATGTGAAGACGAACCAATGAACCCATTATACTGTAGTCAAAGCTAAAAAGAGTTAGCAGTCCACTGTGTTACCTCACTTTAATTAACTATTTCACAGACCACATTGTTGACTGTGGAAACTATATCAACGACATTCGATGCTGTATACATGTTGCTTAGGTATTGAAAAGTATTTTTGGAACGTGATCTAATCATAAGAGTAAAGTTCAACCCCTTTTCACCATTGGACAACTTAAAATGCTGCATGCAGGACTCATAATATCTCACAAGGAGAGCTAAATGGAGGACATGTGTCGTCATTGCCGTAAGATGGGCCTGAGTCCTGTTGTAAAGTCTATAAAACACAACAGTGATAACAATAGACTGGTACAATGTTGCCTGTCAATAGTATACAGTACAATTGGGATTTCAAGTCATAATTATGAATAATATAGATGACTTTGAACAGATTTGTGAGGTAAAGAACAACTGCTGAATTATTGACTATCTGGTGACACATTGTGCTTATACAATAACACCAACAGGTTAAATAGCGTGAACGCGTCTGCTTGGTCAACATAGGCTATTATTGTCACTATACCACTTATATTTACTTAAGTTGAACTGCAACTAGATGGGAATGATAATAATAAACAGTAGGTTGGTAAGAAACCAATATTAAGCAAATGGAGGAAATATGTTAGGGTGCTGCTGTCAAGTGCATCGATATTTTTTTGAATTCGGATTGTTTATTTACATTGACGATATAATTCGGTTATAATGTACTCTATATATATATATATATATAAAAAAGCCACTGCATCTCACACCAACAGTCATGTATGCAAGACGACACAGATTCACATAAATAAACACCGACTAAAGCTGTGTATATATGTATATAAATATGTATCACAATCCAACTGAACACCTGGTAACCACCTCTATTTCAGGAGCTCGTGCGAAGACACCTGCTGTGCAGCGCATGGCTGACGCGCTCGCGGGACCAGGATCAGTCTAATCCGGACCTGCACCGAGGAGGCCCGACTTGTAAACAGTGCTAGCTAGCAGCGACACGTTAGCTTAGCTCCCCGTCAGCGGTTCATTTAAGTGGCGAAACCAACGCTAGCCTCTTCAAACGCGCAGTTTAAAAAAAATGTTTTATGTGATAATTGACATCTCAAATGGTTGTTTAATCCAGCGCGGTGTGGCCTCGCGCTTCCCGCGGAGCCACAAGAGGCTGAACTCGGTCGCGGCCGAATGTTCCACACCGTTCTCTCCCGGCTCGGTTCAGACACTCACATTTTCTGAGCCACTTCGTCCAGTGGCGCACGACGAGGCCGTGGTGCTTCTTGTTTTCAATGCACCAGTTGGATAGCGCCTGTATCGACTCCATGGTGTTGGATACTCCTTGAAACCGTCGGTCTAGAGACGCTTCCAGGCCAGCGCTGGAGCCGCGGGCTCCGTGTCCGCTTGCAGCCCCTGAACCGGCCGCCATCTTTACTGCTATGTCTGCTGGAGGCTCGCGCTGCCGATGCGCGCGAGGGAGAGACCGATATGAGCGCGAGAGAAAACACGCCCACGTTTATGCCACTTTATCATGAGCGCATTACTGTATTCACGAGTGGACGTCACCGAATACAACATGACATATATTAAGTTGTCTAATGAGCCGAGTCGTTTCCAACTGACGGCAAAACCAAACAGAAGTCAGTTGAATGTAGTTTATTTAAGGCTGTGACTGTAACGTTAAGAGAACATTGTAACGTTAGTTACAGACGAGCTGAATATTTGCTAGTTTCTCCACAAAACAATTGCCATTGGGAAGTTTAAATTCAGTAAAATATACTGGTAATTATAATTAGACTCGGGACAATGTTGAAACATGACCCAAAAAACCTGTTGGGTTTACACTAAACAAGTGGTCATTCACTGATGTGGCATTTATTATGTACTACTTTCACTCATACATTGTTTATTATCATGTGGATTTCGGCACGAGAGTCTAAACACAAAAAAAAAGCTTTGGGAAAGTGATTTAAAATCACAGAGCAATCCATCATATTGTAATATGACAAAATAGCCTACCAACAAAATGATGAACACTGACAGGCATACAGACACATTCTTGCAAAAGCATCCACACAGTTTTATTGTTTCTCCGTTTCTATGTTCAAGTCTCTTATGTCCGTCTGTCCTCAGATAAAGGCAGCCCGTCAGTAGTGAGGACCACGTGGCTGTGAGGGTGTGAATCGTGTAGACGGGGGAGCTATTTTGAGTTTTCAGTCATCTGGGTTGTCCAACACACTCTTGCTGAGGGCTAGATCCCAGTAGTGTTCTGTGCCGTGTTTCTTGAAGTGTTCTCTGGCCATGTTCTCTGTCGGGCACTGCTTGAACTTCATCTCTCCAAAATTACGTTCTTTAGCTGTGCCCTGGAGAAGCAAGAGGATCCATTAGAGTTGAATGAGATCACTCAAAATCACATCAATATATTTAAGTCAGACCGGATGTGTTAACACTTACGTTCCAAATTAACCAGCACTTGTTGTTCCTCTTCGTATCATCATCAGCATCTGGATCTAAGTAACAAATAAGAGTTTAGTATCCCTGAAATTGGCACCAAGAAATGAAACACAAAAGACTCAAAGGGACGCCACTCTCACCATCTCTTTTACTGTTGTGTTCCTCCCATTTGATTCTATGCAACATCAGCTTCCTGAACTTTTTCTGGGATTTAGGGCCTGAAAAAAGAGAGAGAAATGTACATTTCAATTATGACTTTGATTATCCCACTGCTTTAATTTGTCTTCGGCTGGCAGAGAAAATAAAACCTTGCAGAACCTCAGCCATCTGAAATTAACATCAAACCTCAGAAATATAGCTACACATTTTTTTGAACAAGATGGGAAATCAAGTAGTCCTTCATGACGCCATCAGTAGTATAAACACATATGACCCTGTATACACTAGACTACAAAATACACACAAAAGCTAATTGAACACAAGAAGCTAAAACCATCACACCGTAGATGAGATGGAATAACTTTAAAGCTTTAAGTCATAACGACAAAGCAGAGGGGACTCAAATTGCAAATGCAAGACAACAAAACATTCGGGATGATAAACCAAACACCAAACATTTTCTAACAGAAATGAGTACAGAATAAGTAAAAAAAAAAAAAAAAAAAAAGTGATGCCAACTTTTTTAAAGAAAACATGAATGTGAAAGAGATCTAATTATCTAACACCCCTCTCCCCCACAGCAATTTACAAAATATTTAAAATGAGGTAGTTTAAAGTACGAGCTATTCTTTTTGAAAGAAGCAGAGAGCATTGACCGGTTTGATCTCGTCGGCGTGGTTCCGTACCTCCCTCCACCACAACAAGGTTGACGTCTCTGTGCAGAACGACAGTGCCCGTCAAGTACAGCTGGTTGGCATTGGCCTCCACTTTAAACTTCTTAGCAGGGTTGTGCAGGTTACGGATCCTGGACAGGGAAGGCAAGGCACTTAAATTAGACACTTCTACGCTGCAACAGACACACACACTCCGCTATACATTTGAACTGTACTACGTGCCCTCATGCTATAAATGCACACCTGTACACTGCAATGTGAACACCATCACTGAGGTCTTCTTTTAGCCTCTTGACGTTCTTCTCTTTCCTCTGCTCCGCTGTGAGCTTGCGGGCTGCATTGGCATCCTCATGAACCCTGCAAAGAAGGGAACACGAGTGGAAAAACAAAACAACATTTTTAAAATTATCAGACAAAGTTAAAAGGAATTTCCTAAATGACGAGAGTGTAGCGGTGTGTCGGTTAACCGCGTTACTAACTTCTGTCTCTTGGCCATCTGTGCTCTGACGTGGGCCTCGACCTTCGTGGGGTCCTGAACAGCCTCCGTCCCCAGCACTCTCATCAGGTTAGAGATGCGCACTGAAAAATGAAAGAAAACATCCGTTATGTGCATATCCATTATTGTAGTAGTTTGTAATACTAGAAATATGTGTATGTGTGTGTGTGTACCTTTGGGTTCTGGTGGAGGCATCAGTCCCAGACGAACCTTCTCTTGGACTTCTTTTTGTCCCTCCCTACGTGTCTGTCTTCGTAGTTTCTTCTGTTCTTTCTTAGTCAGGTAAACGCCCAGCGTTACCGGCTTATCCGTGTCAACTGAGAAAGAAAATTGTATATATAAATATTGTAACAATTGGAGTCAATTGAAATCATTAAGTTTATAAAAAGATGTGTAATGCATGGTAAGCACATGGAAGAATTGGACAAATTAGAGTCTTACAAATAGACAGATCAAGAAGAAGAAAACCAAAAAGTATATTACGGCTGCACATTGTTAAAACCTACTGCAGATGTAAAATACATTTTGTCCTCCAGACTACAAAAGCGTCCCATAACAAAGCCTAGGATCACGGTATGAGTCACTGAAAAATACACCCTATAATTGCAATTTAATTTTGTTTGCAACTTTTACGATTTCTTTTACAGTGGCCATTAGTGTTTCTTAAATAAGAGGAATAATGGAGAAAATAGTTGTCTGAAAACACAAATGATGAATTGCAAATTTATCATTTCTATTCTTAATGTAGTCCGACTTATTTTGAAATGTTTATGTAATTACCTATACTACTTAATACTGATTAACTCAACAGGTTCATTTTAATTTCAATCCCAAATGGTATCCCTCCGAGTGCACTTATACCTCATGAAATATTTATGGGACGGAAATGTTCATGGTTTTAACAAACATATGTTGGGAGCACCTTTAGCAGTGTGCAGACATTTCACCTTCCAGACACATACCTGGAGGGCTGATTTGGGCGGGATGTTCTACCAGATTGGTCACACCAAAGAGCTCCAAGTCGTCATATGATGTTTCGAGTGATCTTCATTAGATAAGAGGGGAAAGCATGCCAGTTAACTCCAGGAAGTTGAATGTACAGACTGCATTATCAATTATTATGCAGCTCTGCCACGGCAGTTAGAATGAGACAAAGGGCAGTTTGAACATTTAACTAAACATAAAACTAGACGTTTCTGGGTTAGCTGTACTTTCTTACATGTCTACGTTGTAGGGCAGGATGTAGGAGTCCCACCACTCAATGTGGGGCACCGTGCCGTCTCCAATCAGTTTCTTTGGGGCAATCAGTGCCAACTTGGTGGATGCCTGGATTCCTGTCTTCTTTGCGGCTTGGGCAATCTCATTCTGCAACCTTTCCAACTGGGCCTGATTGAGTTCAAGATCAATGCAGGAGGAACAAAACACAATTAATTAATTGAAATACAAATACTCAGAATGGAGAAAACTGCTGATATAAACACGTAGGAGCTGAAGCCAACCTTAGTTCTTATCCTCTGAGCAATCTTCTCGAAGCGCCCTTGATCATGGAATTTGAAGCCCCTGCGAAGGCGCTGAGCTGGTGTAATGGTCACACGTTGGTCGAAGTAGGATGTGGACTCCAAGTCCTCCCCGGGCTTCTCCTTCAGCTGCTGACGGAACTGCTCCCTCTTCACCGCTCGGATGTTAGCTACAAATATGGATGGGAATGAATTAAAGAAAGACATGGTAACAAAGATAAGACTGTGTACACAGGTATTGGACCACTGTACACATACCTTTCAGTGTTGGCATGCGGTGTGTGAGTTCAACCTCTTTGCCACTAGCATCCACAGTTCTTCCCTTGTCATCCAGAATAAGAGGGGTTGGCTTGTTCACCTCCCTAATTTCAACTTTCCTATAAGGGGACACAGAGAAAGCAGTCTATTTTCTCAATGACGCATCAACAAATACACGTCCTCTTTTATCCCCTCTCATCATAAAATCCGTACTAATGGGATATTACTTACGGTGGGGCAATTCCCATGGCGTGTAAATTAGCTAGTGCCACTAGGTTGTGGGGCCCTATGTTTCCCAGGGCGCCGAGGATACCAGGTTTCATGGCTAACTGGGACTGGATGCGGGCCTGAAGTTCAGCAGCCTTGCGGGCCTTCTCGATAGCATCATTCATAAAGCTGACAGCCTGCGATGGACCAATAGACGAGGCACCACCTCCGCCTGCAGCAGTGGATGTGCCGAGAAGCCGGGAGATTGGAGAGATTTCCAGCTGTGACTGTGATGTAAAAAAGGAGAATCCCTAAAGTTAGAGGAAGAAATGTGGCGTTATAAGAGATGTATGACACATTGAATAAAAAGAAACAAAGGTGGGGGATTAATTACTTGTGGTGCAGGGACTGCAGAGGAAAAGCTGAGTTGTTTCTTCCTCTCTTCTATCTGTTTTGTAGCTGCTTCCATCATCTGTTTTATCTATTTAGTACAAAGAAAAGGTTAGCCAATGCATCATAAAAAGGTATTTAGTCAATCTTTAGAAGTCAGGCATCTCATACCTGCAGTTTGGTGAGCATGCTAGGGGTCTCAGCTGGAGGACACGGTACAACCTCAGGTTCCTCTACCTCCTCGAAGCGAGGAACCCGTTTCCTCTTTGGTGCTGGCACATCTTTTATCTCTGGAACTTCTCGTACGACGGCAATTTCAGCCGTATCACCAAAAACATCCTGAGACCAAACACAAATATAATGTCCCCTTTAAGCCAAACGTGTGTTTAGACAGTTCAATAATATGATTAGACATATAATGATCATGCTTTTCTGATGTCAATAACATCAACACACCATATGTGTACATATATTTGTTAACTAATCACAGTGAGCATGTGAACAGGCAATACAATATTACCTCACTCTTGTAATACTGCAATCTAAATTACATCGCTGAGATTAGTTGATAGTCTTATAATTTAGAATACTTATAAGTAGAGATGCACCGATCAGGTTTTTTGGGCCGATCACCGATCACTGAAATCAGTGTCAGCCGATCACCGATAATACCGATCACCGATCACTGAAATAGTATCTGCCGATCCCATAATACCAATTACGGTGTTGATTGAAGCATTCTATTTATTGTGTAGCATTAATGCCTCGGACTATGAGGAAATACACATCTAAAGCACCTCAAACATTAAAGAAATTACAGATTTCTTTAAACATTTAGGACTTTTACTTTGAAAACTGTCCTAATTGATACATTACAATTGTTTGATTGCTATTGTAGGGGATTGATTTCAGATATGTATGGAACACATCTGCATTATTCATTTCCTGGAACTCTTGGGGAAATCTATATACAGGACTTTTTTAACATACAAAAGTCTGACTTATTTTTATAAACTCTTCTTTGGTACAGTAACAATGTTTTAATGTTAGCATAATTCAAGCTAAATCTCAGAAACGATCTATTAATATACAATATCAGTTCATTGTTTACTTGTATATGTTAGTGTATGATTTGTAGACATCTTATTTTGAAAAACGGATGTTGTGTCACGTGAATCCTTCCGCTAACAGCACTCGATCAGGAGCGCGCGAGGGTTTTCATAAAGTATTGGGTAACTTTATTAAAACCCTCGCGCGCTCCTGATCGAATGCGTATACCGTGAGCATCAGTCTATAGGGTCAGACATGTGAGTGTCGGTGAGTTGACCCAGAGGTTCAGCTCGGGGGACGGGGCGCCGCTCGCTGCGGGAGGATCCCCTCGCGGACCTCTCACTCTGCGGCACTCGGCGGGCGCTCCGTCTCAGTTGCGGCACGCGCCGACTGAAACGTCTCTGATAGTATTTCTCGCAGATGTGACGTCATCTGATCGATCGGTTATGATCGGCCGTTTTGAGAACGCCGCTCAAAACCGATCATGGCAATATCGCCCGATATGGATCGGTGCATCCCTACTTATAAGTGTACTTGATTAATAGAATAATTGATAGCTGCAGACTTGGTATGTAGAGGCAATACAGAGGTGGCCTGTTGACGTTTGTGATTGTTTGCTTACCTTGAGGTCTCTCTTGCGGTGCTTTTCTCCTGCTCCTTTGTTGCCTCGTGAATTGCGGCTTTCCTCCAGAGCTTCAAAAAGACATTCCACAAAACCTCCAGCAGATTCATCAAGAAAGGGACGTAGCTGGTCTGAAGTGGAAATGAGTGATCCATAGTTAGCACCAATCAGGAAATGTAACATAAAAGTGTGACAGTTCAGGCTGTGTAGTACACTCCATTAAATCATCCCACTTCACGTGTGGTAAAAGAATTAACGGAAATCTGGAAATTGTGGTTGTTCGCATTTTTCACGTGGATCAATATAAATTTTTTAACCATGGCTTCATCTTACACATAAATAAAATGAATGATGGTTATGAAGTTTACTTATCACAAGTTGTGTCCAGTGAAAAGGGCATGTTGTCCTAACTGTTGACTATCTGGATAAAACACAGCCGGTCTCAAATCGTTATTAGTTACCTGCGGTCTTCCTTTTGTCCAGTCCTTTTCCAACACAGTGCAAAGCAGCAGTAACTACTGTGGGCTCCGAGAAACCCAGGACCTTCTTCACAGTCCGCTCCACCCATGGCCTCATCTCCTCGACCTCCCGTTTAGGAAGAGACATCTTCCAATACTGCAGAACATCACAACATGTAAAACATCAGCAATATTAATATAACATCATACATATTAAAAACCCATGTCATTAGGGTTGTGTCTCTTTGGGACAGCTGTGTCAAACTGATATAATCCCAAACAGAGGTATTATTGTGTGTATAACATGTTCTTAAGACAATCACATAGAATACATTTGACACAAGAACCATCAACACAACGCCAAGTGGTAACAGATCAGAGTAAACATGGGCAACACCGTTTTCATTCAAAAACATAGCACACATTTCGGTAAAAAGGACATCCACAGTCAGTGCTGCATTACACACAAGTTGCATATAGCTAATAGCACCGTACTCTAGCTTTGAAGACTGTTGAATATGTTGTGGCCTCGTAACATGAGCACACAGGCAACGGTCTTATTACTTATGGTACTCAAAACAATCCCATTCACATGAGTACACCCCTATCTGTTGCCTGTCAGTAGACAGTTATGTTAGACTCTCTAAACACACGTGCTTAACAGGGTCAACACACAAGCAGAAACCCATTTACGTTACATCCGCCAAAACTCCCGTGCTAACGTCGTTACCGTTAGCACGCTGCTACCGGAGAGTAGGAGCTGGACCTACAAACGTTTCAATTACGCCATTATCCTCTATCTGACTTACGTTGTTTACGTCGAACAAAAAGTATCACTTTAAAAACACGTGAAATACTCAGACCTGGTAAGTTTTCTGTAAAAGTTTCTGTTTCGTCGCGCCGCTCACACGACGTTTGTTTGTCCCGCACCCGGAAGAGGAAATGGAGGCTGCGGCTTCTTCTTCGTGGCCGTTTCCGCGCAGTCGTTTCGGTCGGATAGCTCGTTGTTTCCCCCTAGCGGCGCACGAGGGAAGGGGTTTATTTCAAGGTAATGGTAACGCTAGAAATTGTGACGAAGCGTCAGGTTTCTTGTGAAATAAAGTTAGTATGAGATAAACATGAAACGGCTCTAAAAGAGGATGTTAAACAGTGAGATTATTACACATTATGAACTGGGTCAAACGTATGTTCTTCTATTATATCCATAAAACCAACACACACCGTTACATTAATCAAGTTGCCTAGCTCCTAAACTTATTCATGTTTTATATTAGTTTCCTCTAAAGTGTAATGTTGTCGCTATATCAATTTCAGCAACCATACAGATGATAGTATTCAAGAGAACAATGACCTTCAAAATGTATTTAAATGTGTAGTGGCCACTTTGTCAAATAGGTTTCCAACACAGCAGTTGATAACTTCAACTCCCCTGTAATCACACACCAACATATATGTATACAAAGAAAAATTGACACACTGTGCAAACTGCTCAAGGTCAAGAGTGAACTTTACTACTCAAGTTTAAACCACCAGATAATGCACAATAGCCCATACAAGAAAAACTAAGTTCACATTTAAATGTTTCATACTATAACTTCCATGCATCATATTATCAATTCATGTATTTAGTTATTACTTAGTATTCCATCATTGTAGCAGCTTTGGTTAATTTACTAACATGCTGAATTGTGTCGAGCCAGCCAAAGGTGTATGTTAGAGATAAAGAGTCAGCATCAACCAATAGATATTATTTGTTCTATTTATCGATGACGTCTTCTGTACAAGTTGTTGGCAAACATAAAAGCTGTTCTGTCCATCTCCAAAGTTGATATAAAATACATCATAATGTGTATTAACCTGAAGATGAACTGAATCAAACTGTGAACACGGTGGGCTTGATTACCTTACATTTCCACTAGCCCGCACTGAAGTTATGACTCAAGTCTAACAACATGGTAAAAGTCCAACCTATCAATAAACTCCTTTTATCACTACTCGTATAGTAAAACATTGCCTATTGCCTAACTAACCACAGACGTATCGTAAAAGCACTCCCCTGAAAACGTGGTATAATCAGGTGATCTCGGTTTACTTCCTCTGTAGCCCCTCCCCTTATTTTGTCTCTATCTTTGCATGAAGTGGGTCAACTGAGTGCAGTAGTATGAGCATGAACGAAGTCGAGAGCCTGAGGCGACTCCACTAGTCGGCCGATCAGCCCCTCCACTCCCTCTAGTCTACAACAATCCACGTCCTTGCTTGCACTCACTAATTGTGTACATCTGCCGTGATAAAGTGAACACAGCATAGCATGATAAAGTTTGCCAGATACGTTCTTTCTGAAGAGTCACAACAGTCATCAAGGTGTCAGCCTTTTATTAAAGCTAACCAGATTGGCATCAGGAGGATATTTGACACTTCTAGTTTCTCCACCACCTCGAGCCTCTTTGAGTGAACTTTGGACCCGGTTCACTTTTTGACCTTGCACGTGCATTTGCAGAATCAAAAGACCCTTGTAAAACAAGGCATAAAATAGAATGAGGCTTGTTTGTCTTATTGATTAATCTGTTATTGTTTAGGTGACTTTTAAGGCCAACATATAAAACAAAATGTATTCCAACTTTGCAAATGCGAATATGTGCCGCTTTTGTTTGTCTTCTATGACAATCTTTAGGTCTTCAGTTATCTATAGTTTGTTAACTGGTTGGATGGAACAATTTACTATATATATATATATATATATATATATATATATATAGAGAGAGAGAGAGAGAGAGAGAGAGAGAGAGAGAGAGAGAGAGGAGAGCAATACCACAACGCCTCACATATTTGCTGAATTTGCAGGCGGTCACTCGTTGATTTGAGTCCGTTCAGCACTTCATGAGACCGTAATTCCAAGATTTAAATACAAAGCTGTTTTTTAATTCTCACTCCAAATTTTTTACCTTCATTTTGTTAAAAGAACCTGGTTAAATATTTACATGCCATTTAAATTTGAGAGTAATGCCTTTGTCCGTTTGTAATCAAAACATAGCGTGCCAGTAAACAACACACTCCCGCCACCATCACCACAACCGCCCGTGGTCAACCTGAATTCCTCGTTGGCACCTCTCTCTCCAGCGAACTCTGTAATGACACCTCAGCACATAATATGACAATACCACAGATATTTCTATACAAGTATACACGCACAACAAAGCACACACACAGACACACACATAAACTCTTGCACCACTTGTCTGTGCAGCTAAAACAAGTGTTATACAGCATCATGGAGGCGTGTGGTGAGAGCTGTAAGAATCCATCTATTAAATCACTGGCCGGCGATGCCAAGTCCACTATTGGCAAAGCACTAATTGTCGAGTCTCACGTTAGTGTTTCCTTTCATTGGATGAGCAATTACCACCTCAACCTACTAAATCACGACGTGATTTGAAAAGTAGTAATGTTCATTATTGCCACTGCCCAGTGAATATTACGAAAGTGCATAATTTATTACTTCATTCAAGATATTCCCTATACGTTCCTTTACATCATTTTCTGATTCATCAAGTGTGTAGTTGTGCTGCATTTCATCATGATGACCCCGTTTTATTTAATTGTATCTGAAAGGGGCTGTAAATCATCTTGGAATTCATAATCTCGCGGGGCTCTGCTTTAATTCACACAAATGGGCGGCTAGGGCCTCAGTTTGTGTGTGTGTGTGTGTGTGTGTGTGTGTGTGTGTCAGGGAGCGCAAGTGCGAGCACTAAAGGCCAAGTCGTAGACTAAGAGTGCACGCTTTAACCTCCTACTTTTGCTAAGTTTGCCAAGTCTGCCTTCCTTACGCAGTATATTCCAGCCGGTATTTCCCATTTCACTCACTGTACTTGAATGATTGAGCAGTCGCATGAGAGGCCGTCATCGCAGCGGGCTCCCGATAACACATTCAGGCCAAAGAAACTGACGAGGATGTAATTTGCCTGGAGCTCGGCCGTGCCCCAACGGTCCCACACAATGTCACGAGATACACTGGCGTCCTTGAATATGTCGTCATGGTATCCCTCGTCTTTACCGTGTCCCCCGTTGGTGGCATTACAGTGATGGGGGTCATCACAGATGGTGACCAGAGCGGCGTCTTACCACCCGCGTCAACGCCCGTCATCACTGTGAGCTCCAGCAGAGCAGATATGACTTCAAAGTATCTCCGATTTCCATCCACCGGCTATACTCTGCAACTTTAATGAGCATCGAGGCTGTTTTGGGACTAGTTTGCACACAACAAAGTACTTTGGGTGAGTAAAAGCAAGTGTGTGAGCATGCTCCAACTGTGTCCGTGCGTTTGTGTGAGCACAAATGTGGGTAGTTGTAAAGTCACAGCGTGGCTTCACCTCACGTGAGTTCCACTGGAGTGCAGTGAGGGCATTGTGGGGGAGGGGAGTGTAGAATAAGTGAATAAGAGCCTCATTGTGTCATTCCCGTCATTATGCACATAGTTCAAGCTGCAGAACTGGACTGACAGCCTTAAACCATCAACTTGTTAAAACCAATAACAAGACTTGGAACCATTAAAAACCAACACACAGGGGATAAACGGGGCAGTAAATTCATTCTGTGCAATCCTATTGATGCACGCACTAACACGCTCCGTTAATCCAACGCATGCTGTTTAAATACCCAGAGAAGTGAAAACAACAGTTATGATGCAACAACAATCTCTGATTCAGTAAACCTGCTGCTGACCACGTGGTGTAGTACTGCTACAAATACAGCAGGAGAAAACATGTTTGTTTGGGGTGGCCAATAATATTGTTTTACTATAACGTGGCTGTAATATAGTGGGATGATTATACTTTATATCTAAACATTTAAAAAATATTCTAGGAAGTTAAAACTGAGAAAGAAAACATGAAAATCAAAATAAATGGGTGCAGCAGCTTAACAAAAATGGTGGAAAACAACAAATGTCATTCATGCTCCTCCAAAAACGGAGTGAGGTCATGTCTCCTCTCGGTGTCCTCCACACATCCTCCTCCCGTACCTTTCCTATTGCCCCTCGTTTACATCCTCCAGGGGAAGAAGGGGGGGAAGGAGATGGAGGGCAAGGGCTTCTCGGCTAAAAACTGCATGGATACAAGGGGGGGCCGAGAGGGAGGGAGGGAGGGAGGGACCGGGGAGGAGGAGGGAGGGCGGGCAGTCTCTGTTGTTGTAGCAGAGCTCACAGTCAGTGTGTCAGACAGGCCCATCACCAAATCAGCCAGTCAGTGTGTCAGAGCGTGCAGTGGGGAGTGGCACGTTTACGACTCTGGGTATGCGTGTGTGTGTGTGCGTGTGTGTGGGTGTGTGTGTGTGTGGTGTGTGTGTGTGTGTGTGTGTGTGTGTGTGTGTGGCATAGCTGAAGTCAAACCACACCCTCTTAAAATATGCCAATGTCGTGCCTATGTGCTTGTGTGTGTCCATGGCTGGGATGCGTGCAGAGGAGATTGTGAATGTTTCATTGTTTTTAAATCAGAATCTAACCTTAATAAGATTTATTATTTGATTAAATATAAAACTAGCAATTACTTAAATGAGTGAGCCATCTTTGAATTATTTTCTCGATTGAATGATTTCTTTAGTCTATAAATTGTAGTAAAAATATAGTGAATATTTTCCCAACACTTTGTTTTGTCAGACTGTAAATCCAGAAGCCAAAAATCAGCTAAACCTGACATGGGCTAGAGAATATTAGGAATATTTGGAGTGTTGGAGTTGCAGATAAAAAAAAAACACATGTATCACTAATCAGGTTTGTGTCCACAGTTTTGATGCTATTCAGTGTGACTATTATTATATGTAAAAATACAAAATCAAAATCAGCCAAAAAGGACCTATTGGGGTTTACAAGCACGTCCCTGGCCACACAAAGGTGTTCTCGACTGTTACCGGGCGCGGTGCGGAGATTCACTTTGACTCGACCCCTTCGCCTTCTGTGTTTTACTTCAGCCTGTTCGACTGCTCTGTGACGTTATAAGAATCCATTACCGGCTCTTCTCTACCACCTATAGGAGGTATTTACTCATTGTAATCTCATGAAATAAACAACACACATAGGCTATGTTTCGCTCTGCAGAGGCAGCTGGTTGGAGGATCAGCCAGCTCCCCCACTCCTGCCAGTGAGATTATGAGACTGTAGTCTCACACCCAGCCGCCCCTCCTTCTCACCCCCCCCCCTCCACCCCCACCTCCTGCCCACACTTCAAAACATAAAGTCTGTAAATCTGCACCCCACTGAGTCACACATCTGTTTAATGAGAGCCGCTATCCCAAACAGGAGTCTCACTCACACTGTTGCATATTAAATGAGGAAGAAGAAAGAAGGGTCCAATGTCGGCACACAATTAAATGTCTCAAAGTTTACCAGACGAGTACAACATTACAGACATGTCAGCTTTTCCAAAATGTGTCATTTATTAAAAGTTATTTTTTTCCGTTCATCATTCTTGAAAAAAGTACCCAGAAGAGTAATATCATGTAAAGATGAGTGGAGAAAGAGAGAGAGAGTTGAGTTTGGATAGAAAAGATCCTAACAGGATTGAGGGAGATGAAGGAGAGGGGGCAAGGGCAGACAAATGCAGCAGAGTTGGGGGAGGGGAGGCAGGGAGGGAACTACAGTCAGCTTTTACAGTTGAAGCGGCAAAAAAAAAAAAAAAAAAAGTATTCCAGACCAACCGCGTGGTCGTTGCAGTAGAAAACACACATGTAAATAGGACATAAACAATGTAAAAGAAGTGCAATTGGTTTCTCTGTCATTCCATAATTATATAAAAACAGGAGTGGGGTGGAGGACGCCCCCAGCCTCTGATCCAGAATCAGCGCCTGGCACCCTGTACCGCCGTGTCTGAAGATGGGATGAGGTAAGACGGTCTGCCTCCGGCTCGGTGGCGGAGGGTCGTTCCTCTCTGTACTCCAAACATAGGCAGTAAAATGGAGGCTGCCAGTGGCTCTGTGTTCAAATGTGGTGTCACTGTTTTTAGAGGAGACAGGAACGTGGACATTCCCCTTCTCCATGTATGTAAATAGTGTATGAACCACTCATATCAATTTAAAAAATATCTGAGTCTAAATATGTACAATACTTTTGCAATAGTCACATTACTAGAAAACCCTCCTACATTTAGAAGAACATTGTGAGCAGATTTCTCCTCAGACATGTAAATTAGAACTGGAATCAAAATAACAATAGCAGCAGTAGAGGGGGGTGCAAATAAAGATTTCCTCCCTTACAAGAATTATATTTTCTGTTTTTCAAGTTTTCAAGGGCACCAGCTTCACGTTGGGTCCAGTCTGTTCCTCGATTGATCAGGAGAGAACGAAGCTCCGACGGGAGGCTACACGTCAGGAGTATACGACCAGTAGTAGCCACAGCCGGGTTGTTAAGCAGTTCATGGATTGCTGATGACACTGTTGGTTTGTCTGCTGTGTGTACGAACTCAAGAAGTGAAAATGACTCTCATGATTGAATCTGCACGGGTTTTGTGAAATTCAAGCAAACAATCAAAATGCAGTAAAAACGCACTGAAAGCACCGAATGCTTTTCTGAACACATCCTATTTGGTAAAAAGGCACAGTAGTCCAATAGTCCAATCATAACGCTTCACTTCCTTATGATAGCAATAAAAACGACAAACTGTCAACAGCATCTTTCAAAACAAATGTCGGCAAGCGCACAGCAGGCCGTATTCAGCTGCCCAATAAATAAATACAAACATTAAATAAATGCAGTCTGGTCAACACATGAATAAATTAACTGTGGGAGTCGTACGTCTTTGAGCGAGCCGTGCTCTTTCTTCTGGTCTCTTCAAAGTCTTTCTGACTCTGATTGCTGGTCAGTTTGTGGTTGTGGACCAGGCAGAAAGACAACAACAGTCCGCCTCTGATTGCTGATCCCCTCCCAAAGCGCCCAGACCGTTGGTTGGATTACATTCGTGAGTTGATCATTCCCGCCCCCCCGGCTCAGATGACTCTGACACACGTACAGTATAATGCTGCATTCTCTACACTCTATTTCTCACATTTCTAGCTACAAGATTCTCAGTGACTCACACTTCCAGATCCTATCTACAAGTGAAGTTAACTTCAAACATGTGGTACTCACTCTGCAATGAAGTTACCTCATTAAAATAAACCTGGGAAGCTTTTATTCTCAATGTTGACATCATCTTTTACTAATTTTGGATCGAGTCCCTCATGTTCGATGTCTGCAGGAACAGTCATCTCTGAATACAGTGATTGCTTTCATGCGGAGGAGAAACTTTTATTTGCTCCTCGTAGTTCTTTAAACTCTCTCCCGTGATCATTGCTCCATAAGCTGCAAATAGCCTCTCAGCTTTGGGTGTCCTTCACTATCCCCTCGTGTGCAGGTTTAGATTATTATGTAATTGTGATGATCAACTCCTGATGTTCAAAATACTAGTTGCAATAGTGGTTTGATGAGGTTTTTTTTGGAAGATCCATCATTTATCACCTACAAGTCCTCCTCCCCTTTCTCCCTTTAATGCATTTATAATCATTCGGCCTCTCCTCTTTCAGCCCAGCGGTTGTAAAAGAGCGACGCTGCCGGCTCTTTGCTCGTTCAATGCATCGGGTCTACGGGGGGGGCACGCCTCGGGCAAAGGCGCAGGCGGGGGGGGAGGAGCCTGATTTGGACCGGGACGCGTCTCGGCGTTCCCACTCTGTTGTCCGGCAGCGGGCTGGCTTTGGCACCGGAGCGTCTTCTTCACATGTTGTGCGTGCTTGTAGTGTGTGGTGGAAGAGATGGAGCTGTCCTGTGTCTCTGGACTGCGCCTCCTCCTGAGTGGGAGGAGCGGAGCGGCGGGCTGCTTCTCGCTGTTAACGGCTACCGTTGTGCTCTCGTGGGGGGGGCGGGTCTTTCGCGGGGACAGGATGGGAGCGACGTGGACCCACGTCAGGCTGGGCTCAGAGCTCTGCCCGGCTTTGTATTTTGATTGCTTGCTCTGTTCCTCGCCGTCACTGTCTTTCCCCCGCGCGTCCTCGCGGAGCGGCGTGTCGCCGGCCACATCCGCCGACTTCCGGTTTGCATCGGGCGCCGATGATGGAGACGGAGTGCCGTCCCTTACGATACAATCTGTCTTCACTCTTTTCTCTTCTGCACTACGACGAGGGCAATGGAGGAGCACGGGGGAGGGCGTGGGAGAGTCCGTACCGGTCCAGCTGAGTCTGCGCTTCTGAAAAATTGGAAGGAGAGTAGTTTGCAAGTGAATATGTAGAATTACATGTGTAGAGATGATGATGGTGTGTGTGTGTGTGTGTGTGTGTGTGTGTGTGTGTGTGTGTGTGTGTGTGCGTGCGTGTGTGTGTGTGTGCGCAGGTAGGAATACTTGTCTTCTCACCTTGACGGGAATGTGTAACTGATCCTTGTGCTTGTGAGGCGGGGTGGAGTGAGACGTGTGATGGAGGGAGGCGGCGGGGGAGGCGGCAGGGGAGGCGGCGGGGGAGGCGGCGACGCTGGAGGCTGCAGAGACAACCTGAGTCTGGATCTGAGGAAACCAAAGCTTCAGCATTATCTCCACCTGGAGCAGAGTGTTCAGGTACTTCTCCCTACAAAACACAAGACAAGTAAAGAATAAGAAAAGGCAATACACATTTGAACTGAGAAGAAGTTGTTACTATTGTGTTATAACATTGGAAGAAACCTGGATATCAATCTAGATACAGCTTCTTGTGAAGCCGGGTGTTTCTATGCACTGCCAGTACATTCTGTAACTTTACCTACAAAGACTGTTCAATAAAACCAGGAGATGAGGCTTTAGATGGAAGACTACTTCACTCATCCTTTCTTTTATAATAGAATAGAATAGAAATATACTTTATTAATCCCCAAGGTTGAAATTTGTTGACGACAGTAGCAGCACCGATAAAACTAAACACAAAAAATGTAAGTATAAGAAAGAAAGAAAGTGACTGTGCATAAAGTAAAGTGTGCAAAGTGAAATATAACTCCAATTCATCATCATGTGCAGGCTAACATCGAGCTAAGATGTAGAGTCTAGTGAGGCAGAGGCAAGACAAGAATGAGTAACAGTCAGAGACACGGCGGGTGGATGGTGGGACAAAGTGGACGACGTCTCACCCGCTGTTGGGTCTCTGTAAAACACCCACGATCCTCTGGATTCGATCCATGGCGACGCTCTGCTGGAAACTACTCAAACCTGTCAATCAAATACAGAATCCAACACTCAGCAATTGCACAGCAAATTGCATGCACGTGTGAACATGCACACACTCTCTTTCCTCTCCGACACACACACACACACACAGACAGACACTCGCACACACCGCTTTCACTTGTGATATCAGTGAACTCTCGTGAGCTGATGAGTCAGCCACAAGACTGTCGCTTCACACACGCTGCACTTTGGACTCCATCAATAGGCTGCCTCAATACACAGCGCTGCACAGAGGACCGCTCTGGAGGCCGCACAGCTCGTACCAACTCATGGTACGCATCTACAACTTTGGCTGGCGGTCGGCGCGCGGGCTCGACTGTGAGCGGTGATGCACACACTGAACTGAACGGCTGCTGCTGTGACGTCATGCAACAAACACTGTACATTCGCAGCAATGCAAAGTGCACTTTATACACTATTTATACACTATCTGTGCAATATGGTAATTTGTGTGCCTTATTCTTGTGCAATACTATTTTCTGTGACTTATTTGTAAACTGTGACTTATTTGTATTTCTTTCTTTCTTACCTTGTAATCTTGTTTAGTTTGGAGGACCCAGAAATATAAGCTTTTCATTGTACAAATAACTTGTTATATGTGCACATGACATTAAAATATCTTGAATCTTGAATCTTGATGTGAGGATGTTTACCTCGATCGAATCGGCCCCTCTTCAGTCCGTTCAGCAGCTCCAGCATGGGCCTCAGGAAACCCTGTAGCTCAGCACACTGACAGAGGAAGAGGAAGAGGAAGATAGATTACTACAGAGTTCGGGTTAGGCCTGGCTGTCTGAATCCGTCTGCTTGCTCCGTCATCCCTCTCCTCATCTTTACCTTCTGAGCAAACAGCAGGTCTCCATGTGATTTGGGGATCTGGCTTGTCGGCTCTTTCTTGTCCAAACTGATGTGAGTTGCCTTGCTGCCGCTCTCCGACCTGTCGGACTCCTCTTCCTCTTCATCGCACGTCCACTGGGACCCGGGACTCTCCGACCCCCTGTCTCCGTTGGCCGCGGCCCCGCCCCCCCCGCCGATGATGACCGAGGAAGAGCTGTCCGTCAGGAAGACGTCGGCGTCGTCCTCGGCCTGCTCCGAGTCGCTGAACAAGAGGCTGTCGCTCAAGCTCAGGGAGTCGAAGGAGGGCTGGGAGGACGTGCTGCCCTGGGACTGCATCGCTGTCGGGGGAGAAGCAGAGCGTCGGGGTTATTCTAACAGTCAACTAAGCTTATCAAGAAACAACAACACAGACTTGGCTAAACACCTCAAATGACCAGCGTGCTACTAGAATGAGAGGCAGGGTAAATGAACACAGACACGTGGTGAGGAATATAATAGCCAAGAACGGCTTTCCATTTGGCAATAGTCTATTTCATCCTCTCTCGCTCCCAAAAATACTAACCCCAATTGCTCAAAATGGTGGGTATAGCAGTGCCCTAGTTTAACATGTTGCAGAGTGGGACTGGGGGTAGGCAGTGGGCACACAATGGTGGTGCATGTCTGGCTCCCATTGAGGAGATCGGAGACTGGAAAGGAGAGCAAACTGTGAGGGGGATGGGAGCGTGTAGACTCTCTCTCTCTCTCTCTCTCTCTCTCTCTCTCTCTCTCTCTCTCTCTCTCTCTGCCTCTGGTGCTCTCTCTAGCCCCTCCTCTCTGTCTCGGGCTTGCTCTCCATCCCCCCATGGATTCTCTCACACACGCACATGCACACGCTCACATGCACACGCGCACACACACACACACACTCACTCACACACACACACACACACACTCACACACACACCTCTTCCTCTACGGCTGTATTTCTGTATGCCGCTCATCGCTGCCTGCTCTCCCTTCAGCTCATCCAGTTCATTATGCACACGCCTGGTGCTCCTCTTCCTTTCGTCTTCCACGGCCAAACCCTCTTCCTCTCTTACTCACATTTTACTCTATATCTCTGGCCATGTGCCCCTCTCTCTCTCTTCCTCTTTTCTTTTCGCTCTCAGTGTAATCTCTGGTGCCGCTGGTCTTTGATCCCACCAACCCAGTGGGGGATATTAGAGGGGTCACACACCAACACAGCTTTTATCAATAATTGAAATTAAGTCTAAAATCACTCTCAGACAAAAGAGACAGCCGCTGAAGAGAAAAGGGCACGGACTACTCATTGAATTAAACATTATCAACAAGCCAGGTCTGTTTGTACAACACCACCAAACGTGGTGTACAGGTTATTAGTGTTTGGTGGCTGGCGTTCCTTCAGGCATGCTGCGTCCTCTTGAAACCTGTGTACACGCATCTGCAGGTAAACTGCAAACATGTGGTGCTTATGCCTATTTTTCCACGCTGTGCGTGTTCCAGTTCATGGCCTGGTGGATGGGGTGGGGATGGAGGTAGAGTGGGTGTGATAGGTGGTAGTGGTGGTGATGGTGCATTTCGTCGGTACAGTCTGCACAGGTATGCATGGACCATGAGGCTACGTCTCAGGTGTTGGCTGCCAGTCTGCGCACAGCCAATATTCATACATGCTGTTTAAAAAAATGTCTCACAAGGATATCAAATTGAATGACATCAAAGTAAATATGAAATATTAACCAAAGCATGTTTATAATAATATAATAATATAAATATGACTAATAATGATATGTATAATAATATTAATAATAAATGTAACAACGCTACGTGAGAGAAAAATAAGCTTTTGTCTATTATTAACCAATATTACCGGGGGCACATACAGGATACAGCGAGGCAGGAAATTCCTCTAGGCTAGCCGACAACTTCGTGAAACGAAACCATAAAACAAAAGAAAACGAAAAAAGCGTGATGTTAAAGGAAATGCTCACCTTTAGTAATGCAGGATAAAAACAGCAGCTGCCAGAAATAATCGTTACGGGCTCTATCTCCTACTTAGATACGACCGATCCGTCAATACACACGGAGCTGGAGCAGCATCGGGCGTCCAGCCTCAGCTCTCTATCTCTCTCTCTCTCTACCTCTCTCCCTCTCTCTCCCTCTCTCTCTCTCTCTCTCTCTCTCTCTCTCTCTCTCTCTCTCTCTCTCTCTCTCTCTCTCAAACACACACTGCCCCGCCGCCAGTTCATCTGTTTGTGTATTTGCTCGCTCTTTCTCTCGGCAGTTTACGAGCATTAACATGTGCGCGGATCCACGTGCCCATCTTTTGCGCGCATTCTATTGGCTGCCGGCCCGGCGGTGTCGCGCGCTATTGGCCGACCCTTCCAACCAGTGACCGCTCTGCTGGCCGCCGATTGGACAGCGACCCGGGGCGCTTACGGTCCTGCCCAGTCATGTGTCGCCCGTGCGCACCGTGCCGGGGCAGGCCTTCTCCGCCACGGCAAGCGGGTGTAAACACGAGCGCGCGCTCCGGCGTTGGCCCGAGAGACGCGCAATATGTTCGATGCATCAATATTGCAAAGAATGTGCACAATATTTATCACGCCGCCTCCTCACAACTCACGACCAATACATTAAAAAGGCCGAGCGTGCCAGAGCATAAGAAACCTGCATGCAGGCAACCCAGTTCAGAGAACACGCCGATGTGCCTAATAATAAATGCACATCAGCACCAAAGAAGCAGAGATTATCTTCGTCGTTCACGTCTCACTGAAAAACAGATATAACATGAATTGCCTGTGTGTCAATGCAGAGCGAGTCCGGCCTCCCCTCACAGACATGCCGTTGACACCCTGAGGGGTAATAGAGAAATAAAGTTATCCTGTGTATGGACTCAATCTTCAACATCCATAACCCCGACCTATTTGATTATATGACACAATTCCACTTTCATATTAATTAAAGTAATGATAATACCCCCCTCAGTGCCTCCCTCCTCCTTTATTCAGCCATACAAATAAGTCTCTTCAAGAGGTAAGATAAGATTACTTCATTTCCTCAGGATTACAACATTATAGTGGATAGTGAACATGAATAACATAAGAGACATAAGAAGAGAAACAAGATCAAAACAATTAGAAGACATGTGTGATCATACGGTAAAGGTATAATATACATAAGTCAGTCATCGAAAAGCCTACTTGAAGATCCTATAGGAGGAAACTTAAAAGATGTGTCATATTCAGGAGCAGGTCACAAGGCGGGGATACGCAGTATTGCCTGGAATAGGTTAATCGATTATGACATAATTATTTAACCCATAGGAGATATATAGACAAAAATCTGTTCTTGTCACATTTTTATATGTAGTCGCATTAACAGATGTGAATTTGCTGTGTTTTTTCAGTTGTCTTCATGTTAAATGGACACAAACACCAAATGTCTCTTAAAACGATGACATCGTACAAGGAAGGGTGACAGGTCAAATAATTAAAAAACAAAACAGATATTGTATTCTGTTCTAAACATATCATCGTCTTCTATTCAACAAGAACTAGTGACATAGATATACCGCCATGCAGCCAGTCTGTTTACTGGTCCATGAGTTATGGCCACACAGCAGCTTATCCTTCCTCTTAAGGTTACTACCGTGAACTGAGTGAACCCTGCTTGAAACGTGCAGTGCAGTAGTATTCCACCACCATACATTAACAGACCAAACACACACACATTCTGTCCCATGTACTCATGTTGCTATGTTCGCTCCTAAATTGCAGGTCAGTTATTATGCTGCAGCTTTTACTGGCATTTTTAGATGGGAAATACCAAAGCATGAGGAGTGGTGGATGCCTCTAAGCACCTTGCATGTTAGAGTCAGGGATATAGAGGCTTCCCATCCCCCACTATACATCCAACATACACATGAACTCACTGAACCCTCCCCCTCAACGTACACACGCACACGCACACACACCAAGCTGTGTCCTTGTTTGAGTGACATTGTCGGTCTTTGAGCCTTGTAACTGTGTACCGTCACGTACCTCAACACCAGGTGAGCACACCAGACCCTCTTTTTGTCAAAACACAATAAAGGTTAACCTTTAGTAATAGTAAACCAAGGGAGAGGTTTCTGTTTGTTCTATATATTACTGGGACTAGGTCGATAGAAAAAGCTGTCCAACCCCCACAGCATTCCTCTGCAGCACGTGAACCCAATGAACCTCTGAGTTCATGTGTTGCAACCCACCCCCATCATTTCCATCCTTCCATCTCCCTCTCGTCCCATCCCCCACTTGGTTTCTGTGTTGTGTGTCTCATTATCAGCCCCTTGTATTGACATGCTTGAGAATTCAATAAGAGTGAACACGTGAAGCCCATAAGCCTATGGATGGTGCTTCGTCAATGAAGTGGGTCAAAGAGCAAGGTGTCAGACTGGTCACCAAAATAGGGGGAAAACCGCCTGCTTCAGGTAGCTTAGTCAAGATGGAAATGTATCATCTGGAATAAAAACAGATGTGTTGCAGATGAAGTTACAAAACAGTCTCAATGATCTGTTGACTGCTGAGGCCGTGTCCTTACGGGACATGGAGGGCGTGCACATTATCATATGGTTTATGTCGGCACCAGACGGAACGAAGGGGATTTGGCTCAGGTGTATAGATTACTGATCTATAACTTAACCCAGAAGACGTTTGACTTGAAGTCTTACTCATTGTGAAAGAATGCAATCATTCATGTAGTGAAAACACACAGGAGTTCCTGTAAGGCCAAAACGCACCGAGCAGGTGTGGCCAGAGTGAGATACCACAAGAGAAATCTGATCTCCCCCCGGAAGACAGGGGCCGGTAGAGAGACTAACCAGTAAACTGGTTGCAGAGGCCGAGCAGCATATCAAGTTTCAACAGGGAAGCAGTGACACATTGCTGTGTCCTCTGCACTGCATGGGTCTCTGTCTCCTAATTACAGAAATGTTATCAATATATAATGAAACAAGATGAGTAATACGTCAAGTGTTTACTGCTATGGTGTCTGGGTAGTAGTCTGCAGTTTATATTTAGTAGCCACTATATGAAATGATTGTATTTATATTGTTTTTAATTATATATATATATATATATATATATATATATATATATATATATATATAATTTTATTTTGTATTTTATATTTTACTTTATGTACTTTATGCACAGTTACTTTCTTTCTTTCTTATATTTATGTTTTATTGTGTTTAGTTTATTGGTGCTATTGTGTCAACAAATTTCCCCTTGGGGATTAATAGAGTATATTTATATTATTCTATTCTTCTCTTTTTCAAATTGAAACCATCCGACTAGTGATGTTGTCATATGTAATGTCATACTCATTGAAGGTGTTGTAACTCTGTAATGATTCATTCTGCACACATGACATCTACTGCTCCTCTCCATCCTGGAGAGGGATCCTCCTCTGTTTCTCTCCTGAAGATTTATTCCCTTTATTTTCTGCTGTGAAAGGTTTTTTTCTATTTCTTGGGAGTTTTTCCTAATCCGATGTGAGGTCAAAGGTCAGGGATGTCTATGTGTAGGATTGTAAAGTCCTTTGAGGCACATTTGTAATTGGTGATATTGGGCTAAACAAAATAAACTGAATTGAAGTGTATTAATGTCATGTTTGTAATAGGCTATACTTTGAGCATAAATCACTCCACACATCAACGTCTCACTCCTTCTTCTGCCAACGCTGCAGCCGTTTCCGGCCGCTCACAGAGGCGGAAGCGGACGTGTCCGTCGGTATAAACAGAGGGATCTTCACAGGCACGTGCACGGATGGACCCCTAGTGGCGCTCAAGCACCGGCCCTGTTGCCCTGTCCATTTGTGACTCTCTCTCTCTTCAATTCCCCCTAAATGTGTTTGGATATCGGTCGGGGCATTTATTTGAGTTCTCACGCGCCCCCGCTGCGCCCCTCCATCCTCCTGTGAGTTTATTGTGAGTTTAAATTCTAGAAATCCGTGATTTCAAAGCCTCGTGCGTTTACTGACGTTAGACATTTTTAGAGAATAGAGAGAGGGAGAGACGTACAGGCATCTTTTTTTGCATTGTTGTATAAATACTATTTAGACGATTTCGAAAGTATATGTTGAATTTATTAATTCATTTTTTTAAATGTCACAAGAATTCACAGCTGGAAAATAGCAACTAAACTATGCACTGTCTCGGTGTCATGCTATCCATGTGCCACATTGTTTTGTGTGGTATGTTCCTCTTTGTGGTGTATGTTCCAGTTCTACAAAGATCAATCTTGTATGAGCATTGCAGAGGGTGAAAAGAGTAAACACAAGAAAAAACAACACTTGTAATAACTACTTACTAACTGACAACATAATGTGTTTCAGATGTTTCGTAGCAACCAATTACTTGTTCATGTTGCCGATGGGTGCCCTTTTTGGCGGGGTTTGAGCACCTGCCCCCCAAAATGTCTGCGCACGTGCCTGGATCATCTTCACATGTCGGAGAGATGCTCCGCAGCTAGATTTGTGAATGAAATCAGATGACAACCCCCACCGTGAAGACGCAGCCAATGGTGTATGTGAAGATTCTCTAACCACGCCCTTGGAACGCTGAGCGACCAATGGGAAGCTGGCAAAGGTTACTGCTGTTGCATAATTTGGCTGAAGCGCTTCACGTTTGAGCGAGTGTGAGGGGATGGAGAATAAATAAAAATGGATTTACAGTGCCACTAATTAGAATTTAGACAATACAATAAAGACAATCAAATACATCATAGTCCATCCATCCATCTTCTAGCGTTACCATGCTCAATGCAGTAAGTGACGCAATAGGGCAAAGTGATGTAATGTTGTGATGTAATCTAGATCAAAAGACCATCTGGATCTCCTTTGAGATATTAAAGGGAGAATCTACCTTAAAAACACAATTCAAATCATAATCAGTTTTCTTCCTATGAGATTTGCCCTCGTATTTTGGTGCAGAAAATAACGTAGAGAAAAAGAAGAAAACAATCTTTACCTTTATTTATTTACTAGAATTTTAAAATCTTATCAGTGCATCAGAACATACACTGGTAATGCAATCAGGTGGCAGTATGTAGACCTTACAATGAAATACTAATGGACTCACAGGTTTATATTTTGTAATGTAGCTGTGAGCCACCAGTTTTCATCACAATTACCACCCTTGTTCCATTATGTGTTGTATGTGGAGCAGTCCCAGGGTTTTAACATGGTTTTACAACGTTAGAAGGAATCATGCAATCATGTAAATGCAGTTTTAGGGTGGATTGTCTGTGTAAGGAGTCAGCCTATACATGTCACGTGCAGAGGGCTCCCTCTCCTGTTCAAATCTGAACAAGCCATCCTGTGTTAGGCCAGTGTGTGTCTCATTGAACCTGCATTAACTACACACACTGCATACAACATGCTCTTAATGTTGTGTATGACATCCTAACAGAGACAGTTAAACCACATTTGGCAGACCAGAGAATTTAGGATGGAAAAGTAAACCAGACCTTTTTCACATGAGACATTTTGAGTCGTCATTTTGAGTCGTCATCTGCACAGATGTTACTGATATCATTAATAATGAGCCGTGAGGCAGCGTGACACCGTGAAGACCCTGAAGCCACTCTATAGTCATTGTTAATGTTATTATTTACAAAATGTATTATGTAAAAAAATCAACAATCTAAATGTATATATACATTATACACTTGTTGTGTGTTTGATTCTCACATTAACATTATTTTAAAGTTATGTGTGAAAGCACATATGTGAAGCTCTCTATCTGAGTGGAAATCAATAAACCAACCTTCCATCAAGCTTGCTAATTTACAAAAAACAAACAAATGATATGACAAAATCAATGAGTATAATACACTTACACACATACATACTTCATTATAAATTAATTGGTTTAAAATAGCATTTTGCTAGGCCCGTGGTTCCCATGTCATTGAGGTGGGCCACCAGGGGTCACAAAATGATCACTGGGTAGAAAATAAGAAACAAATATACCAAATTATTTTGAAAAATACTATACTGTACTGTATAGACATAATAAACTATATAATGAAATTATAACGCTGCACATATCATGAAAAAACACACACAAGATATACAGTATATAAAACATGTCCTTCACATATGAAGAACATGTACAAGAGTGTATGAGAAACATCCCTCTTTCCCCGATTGTTTATTTGCTTTGTATTCCACCGATACTGGGAACCACACTGTGAAACATCCTCATCCGCTCTTCTCTCTCAGTCCCTCTTCTTCCTCGTCAATTCATCTTCATGAAAAAAACTTTCTCTCCCTCTTTTGGAAGCGTTTATCATTCAGACGCCTCTTCTCGGATTCACACATCTCCCCGTGATGTGCTCGCTGCATTGGTGTCAGACGGCTCTGATTCTCCTCCGCGCTGCATTGTGTCCTCCTCTCCGTCTCCTCAGCCTCCTTTATCCAGCAGCAAAAACACAGAATCAGTTCTCACACACTGGGCCCTCTTTGCATCCCGGATTTCTCTCCATCCCGGCCCACTCTATTTCTCTTTCTCTCTCTTTCTCTCCATCTTGCTGGCTGAGACCTGTTCTGGTGCCCTGCATGCCAGAGTGGAGCCAGCATGTAACATCCACACTGGCTGTTAGGCAGAGCCGTGGCAGGTGGGTTTGCTGGACCCAGTCCCCCCCCCCTGCCCCCCTCTATCTCTCCCTCTCTCTCTCTCTCTCTCTTTCTCTCTCACTCACTCCTCATCTCTATGCACATTTTTATTCATTACTGTGTATGTGCAAGGAAGGCTAACATGGATTGGTTGGGTCTTTTTATCCTTCTCATGGTTCAGTTTTTCCAGTGGACAACTGCCCCCGCTGCTGGTAAGGTCTTTATCAACTTAATAATCTGCATCATGTGAGAAGAGTGTTTTGTCGTGATATTGCTCTCCTAGAGTGTGTGAGTGTTTTGGTGTAGCTGTAGTAAAAATCCAGATTAACAATAGGAGTTCAGTCGTATTTGATGACTTCTTTAAAAATGCACTTTAACGATATTATTGATAACTGATTAGAAGTGATGAAAACACAACATGTGATAGAGCTATAGGACATTTTGGATATTTACTATACTTATATGTGTGAAGCATTTGACATGGTCAGATTTGAAAGAAAATTTAATCTAGAACTCCTGTGAACTGTGAAAGGAAAAGGCAAAAAATTAGAGTTTTATAAGTTTTCTATTTTTCTTTTTTCAGAGGAAGTTACCTGGAGCTACGCTGGTGAGTTCAAGTTTATTTGTAAGGTTCATCATCTCGTGCATAGGGAATTCAAAGTGTAGCAGAGCCTGATTGAAAAAAACACGTACATAGAGGGTAGATGATAATCTGGATAAATTTTACACATGTCAGATATAATGTGTGATCTTGGGCTTTATTATCAAAAGCTTTATAGACCAGGATCAAAATCAAGTCAAGTATTTATTTGAAGTAATATTGTCTGCTAATAACTACATAAATACATCTTAAAGTTTACTGAAAATAAGTCCCAAATAGCTCGTATGCAGACTTTTAAACCTGTATCTCTGAAACATTAATTTAAGCTTCTGTACATGGTGGAGGTTTTTTCCCTCTACTTCTCTCTCTGTCTGTATTAGTAACAGTTCAACAAGCTGGCATGAGCACAGCAGTCACACAGAGATGATGAAGGGGTGGAGGAGGATAGAGAGGAAGGAAGCAACAAAAAAAGGCAGAGAGAGAGAGACAGGCGGAGGGAGGCAGGTGCACGAGGACGAGGGTGCTATACAGAGAGAGGGAGATGGGACGGGGAGAAGCAAAAGCATACCAAATCATGCCCTGTATTGTTGCAGCGCACAATAACTGATGTGTTGATTGTTTTGTGGACGCACACTGGCTGCCTATGCCGTGGACAATGACATTGTGGGAATGAATGGGGCACACACACCACCAATCGGCATGCATTCAGGAGAGAAACACCGGTGGACAGTACAGAACACACAGAGGCTGTGACTGCAGCAGACTGGAGTCTATACATCTATACATCTATACATCTATACAATACATCTATACATCGGGCCTTTAGGCCTTAATACATGGAGGCATATTGTGCAGATATTAGTGGTGGAGTCATGGACTCGTTGCCAGTATGTCTATAGTGACGTGTGTTATGTGTTCAAATGGGTTTTATTTGTCTTTTTGTCATTTTATTCTTCAAATTACATTCACTAAGATCCATTCACATTCCATATGAATGAGATTGTGTGTGTGTGTGTGTGTGTGTGTGTGTGTGTGTGTGTGTGTGTGTGTGTGTGTGTGTGTGTGTGTGTGTGTGTGTGTGTGTGTGTGTGTGTGTGAGAGAGAGAGAGAGGCATGATGTGTGACGCAGCATTGTATGATGTGGCCGCAGTGGACAGTCCCTTTTGCTATGGACAATTCTCAAAAATAAAATAAAAATTAATTAATTAATTAATCAAGATAGAGTCGAGTCGGCTTCACATTTACATTTCATCCTGTTCTCACCGTGATCAGAGTCAATAGATGTGTGTGTGTTTTGATCCTGCCTGTATTCTGGACGGGGATGGCATGCAAGCGCGGAGGGTCAGAATGTTCACCCTCCGGTTACCATGGGGACCTCCATGGCGAGCGGTGGCGGGGCCACGGGACTCACTTTTGATGTTGGGTCATGGTGAGGGGCTTTACTGCGGAGAGCAAGGGGGTTGCAGGCACTGGGAAAGCAGTGGGAGAGGAGAAGCGGTTTACATCACTAATGTAAAGTCCCCCCCGCATTGTGTGTATGTGTGTGTGAGAGAGAGAGAGAGAGAGAGAGAGAGAGAGAGAGAGAGAGAGAGAGAGAGAGAGAGAAAGGCCTGATTGTATTACACGCAAGGTACAGTGCTCATATGCATTGTGGGGTTGATTGAGCGTCCCCTTTTTTCTTATACCTTTAACATAAACATACTTTGTTATTATTATAACCTTTAATATTTAAAAAATCTGCAGTTGAAAATATATGAATTATAGTTTTCTTTTGCAACTAATGACACATTTCTGGTCTGATTTCTAAAGCATTCCTCTCCTTGCAACTGGAATTCAGATTCTTTGATTCACATGTCACTCTCTTTTTCTCTCAGAAGCTTTTCTCCAACTTTCTTTTATTATGCAATTGGGGAGAGAAGATTCCTTTTTTACCCAGTGAACCAGAGACTGAATCACTCTCCTCTCCCTCAGTTACTTTCTCAATATCTATCTGTCCTTTCTATAATTACATTTGTCTTAATTCTTTTTAAATAGAGCATATTTTACGACATATTTTAACACACTATACACCAAAGTACGTTAGCTAATACTAGACATTAGCAGATTATTACAATAACCGAAACCTTTTTACGTATTTTCAAATGAAAAAAATACATAGGTCGTTATCTTTCTGAGAGGAAGTTTCAAAAAAATATTATTATTAATATTATTATTTATCAGTTGTTTTCTTATGTAAAAATGTGAAGTTGGATTCAATACACAGGAATCAGTTTTAAAATGTCTTCCTGGGATTCATCAAGTTTTGTGATTTCAACAGTCAGTTGAACATCTTTAATATTTAGCTATGCGATACACTAATTACATATGTTTTCAATACGGGAAATAGACACTTAATTAAAGAAAAATCTACTTTCGATAGAATTTTTTTTTTTTTCTGATCTCAATGCCCAGCTAGGTTAACACAATTCATATTACGTAAAGCAAGATTACATTCATTTTGTATTAAAAATACAAATAAATAGCATTACATTTATTTCATTATTTGTGATACTTTAAGGATCTGTAGTTTAAGAGGCTCATTTATTTCTGTAATTTATCTACAATTATTATAAAGATGTCAGAGCATCTGGATAATAGTGAAGGACCAAGTTTGCTAAAGGTAAGATCAGGCCCAAGTCTGTATAGATTGTGTTTGGTTATCAGTGGACGTGGTTGTTTAAGGAGTATTATATTATATATAGTATATATATATATATATATATATATATATATATATATATATATATATATATATTAATATAATTAATTTCATGCGAGGTACACGTCACCTGCATTTACATTTATTTACATTTTGGTCCTGATAGTCTGATCCAGAGCAGCATTTATTAGAGTTCAACTAAATATTTATGGTTATGGTTAGAAGTGATTATTGAGACAATGGTATCCATGTTAACCCCCCCCCCCATGTGAAACCAGTGTTGATGGGCAAAAGGCATCACTTGTGTGACAGGTTCATTCTGGATTGTTGAATTTAATGAGAAATCTCAACATTTTTGATTTAATAAGATTCCACTTGTTTTCAATGCAGCTTCAATGAAAGGATTGTTAACCATCATTAGCAAAGAGAGCATTGTTCAACCTTTTGAACCCAAATGGCCCAAACATAAAAAAAACATGTTTATTTTCTTATTGTATGTGTTACGCAATTCACCACCATTAGGCTGTGAGCCTAAATAGAACCTGGGTAAGTGTCTTATATAATTAGAGACCGATCAAAGGAGACTTTCACCGAGGGACCGGAAGCCAGTCGGCTGTGTGATTTGGTGACATCATTGTTTTCCATCTTTCCCCCCATCAAAGGCTTGGTGGGTCAGTCCGAGTGGTCGCAGTATTTCCCTGACTGTGGTGGCACTTCTCAGTCTCCTGTTGATGTGGTTACCACCTTGACAAAATATGACCCCAGTTTGATCCCCCTGACCCCGCTGGGCTACAGCCAGCACGGCAACAAGCCCTTCACCATGTACAACAATGGACACACAGGTAACTATGGCAGCCGGCGCCGAACACGACCCACTCCAGGGTATCGGAGCAGCCTCGTGCCCCATCTGTTTGCATTGCACCATCCTCCATTGTAACCTGGCAGAAAACCTTTTACTTTTAAATCCAGGAGATGCTTAAACTGTTAAGATTAAGATTTTTTTTGTAAATTGTGTTTATTCTCAAAAGCAGAGTATACAGTTATAAATTAAACACGTTATTTTTAATTTTTTCACCCATCCCAACACAGAACAAATCAAACAAATCGCACTGCTTAAATTTTTGAAAAAACATATTACACTATTAATAGTATTGTATAAGTATTGCACAAAAGTAAAAATAAAAATAGTGTAGGAGGTAATACAGTCTAACAGGAACCAGAAATGAGTGAATTATTGCTATTATTAGTTCAGCGTCTAGACAACTTAAAAAGCTTCTTTTCCCTTCCTGTAAAACAAAAAAGATATATATTTTTTAATTCATCAAAGTATTTGATAATCGGACCCCAAGTAGATTGAAATTTTTCCGGCCGTCGCCTCAACGAGAACTTGATTTTCTCTCATTTTAAGAAGAACACCAGATCTTTGAACCACAAGGAGGAACTGGGAGGGCAAGGTGACTTCCAGTCCAGTAGGATTCTCCTCCGTGTACTGAATTTTTAAGAATAAAAGCCTTCTCAATTTGTTCTGGTTCAGCTGTCTTTCCCCCGTCAGTTGAACTCAGGGCGTCGGCTCTTGTTTCGCTCCTCTCTCCATCAGCGGTCATTGAGCTACCCGAGTGGATGGGGGTGGGGGGGCTGCCCTGGCTCTTTACAGCTGTGCAAATGCACCTCCACTGGGGCAGCGGCGGCCCGAGTCACGGGGGCAGTGAACACACCGTCAACGGACAGAGTGCAGATGCAGAGGTACGTTTAAATATGGCTCATTGGGAATATATAAACACTGTAACAATACAGTGATGACCAGAGCAAGGGGGCAGTCAGGGTCAAGCCTGCATGAGAAAACTCCATTTAAACTGGTCCCAGATTTCAATTTATAGATTCTCGAATATAAAATGCTTTCATAGTTGATATTTACTGAGAGATGTGCATCCGTATTGTCCACCTGGCAGCTAATACACATTTAAAATTACATTTTTAATCAATATTTCACGTCAATTCATTACTTTCTATCTTGGAATAGTAAAGAGTTGTAACTAAACCTGGAGAATAAGTCATTATTCTCTTCTCTTCACAATGCCTTCTTGTTCACATTTTCTGAACTGGTCCCCACCTGGATTAGTCTGGAACGACATCCAGACCAATCCACGATGGGTCCTTAAGGAGCTGAACCACCATTAACCTAAACCCAACAGAAAATAAGACATGAAAACAGGACCAACGAACCCAACACACACTAAACCAACATTAACTGTTGAAACAGGTTGAAGGCGTGAAGGATTATGTTTGCTTTCATGCGATAGTGCAGCTGAAGCAACAGGAAAGGGAACGAGACCCCAGGCCACTCGGGTAAGGAGTCGGTCTGACTGACGGCGGTCCGGCTCTGCAGGTGAGCTACTGGGCGCCCAGCATGAGGTCATTCAAAAGACTCAAAAGACAGAAATCAGGAGTTGGTGGTGAGAAAAACAAAATCAGCAACATAACAAAAGAGAGGACAAATATTAGTAAATTGGTTTTGCATGAATGGTCTTATTACATAATGAGACAATTAAGCTCATTCTCATTTTCATCCGTCTCCTCGTTGTTTTTCATCGTTCATTCTCTCAGAAGGCCAACTGAGGATACACCAGGACGCCGCTCTCTTCCTCCCGCGTGGGAACGGACACACTAACGGTGTTCCTCTCCTCTCTGCAGCTCCATGTGGTGCACTACAACTCTGAGCTCTACGCCAACATGTCCACAGCGATGACGCAGAGCGACGGCCTGGCTGTTTTAGGAATTCTCATTGAGGTAATAAAAGCAAACGCTAATCAACAGTAGCATTAATCATATATTTGAGCAAAGCAATTAGCATTGAAGCCTGAGTTTTGGTTTCCCAGACGGGGGAGGAGACCAACCCAGCATTTAACAACATCCTCAACTACCTGAGCCGCATCAGACATGCTGGTACGTACGATGGAAACACGTTGTTTCGTTTGTCACACAATCACGTTGCATGTTCTCTTACTACTTAATTTGCGGTTTCTATTTTCCATTTTTATGGCAAATAAATCACATTGTCAATTCTTTACACTTGTTGTTGTCAAACATTGATGCATACTATCATTTATTTATATATACATTACCGTTCAAAAGTTTGGGGTCACCCAACAAGACAATTTCGTGTTTTCCATGAAAACTCACTTTTATTTATCCAATGAATTGCAAAATGAATAGAAAATATAGTAAATACATTGACAAGGTTAGAAATAATGATTTGATTTTAAATAGGAATTGTGTTCTTCAGACTTCAAGCTCAAAAGGAAGGCCAGTTGAAAAGCTTCTGTGATCAGCATAACTGTTTTCAGCTGTGCTAACATAACAAAAGGGTTTTTTTTAAATTATAACCCTCCTTTAGTCTTCTAAGGCGATAACACAATGTGCCATTAGAACACTGGAGATGGGCCTCTATACAACCGTGTAGATATAAAAAAAAAATTTAAACAGGTGTTTCAACCTAGAATAGTCATTCACCACGTTAATAATGTATAGAGTGCATTTCTTAATAATGTTATGTTATCTTCATTCAAAAACATGCTTTTCTTTGAAAAATAAAGACATTTCTAAGTGACCCCAAACTTTTGAACGGTATGTATATATATATATATATATACACACATATGAGACCTCACATACTCATTTCTCATCCTTCCACCCACGGGCAGATCAGAAGGTGTTCATTCCAGCCTTCGACATCCAGTCCCTGCTCCCGAAGGATCTGGGACGCTACTACCGCTACAACGGCTCCCTGACCACGCCGCCCTGCCACCAGAGCGTGACCTGGACCCTGTTCAACGAGAGGGTTCACATCTCAAAGGCCCAGGTAGAAACACAGACGTCAACACAAGTGGATCACACGATCCACTCAGGGTTCTCCTCTCATGTAGACGTTGATTTCATGTCGGATCCCTGATGGATGTGACAAGAGAAACGGATCCAACATGGATGGAAATGAAGTCCCATGCTTACGTAGATCTGTATTGGAGCGGTGAAAATACCACACGTCGACACCACAGCACTGGTGCTTACCAGGGCACTTCTGTAGGGTTTTGAATCTTTAAATTGTTGGTCCTAATGACTATAACTACTTTTGCTGGTAGATTTATTGTCGCAGAAATACTTAGAAAAGCTATATTATTTTCATTTAGAGACCATTCATGCTACTAACCTAATGATTAATATAATAACGTAGTACACCCTTTCAAAGAGCAATGTATTTTTAATTATTAAGAATATTCAGACATTGATATTAGAATGTAAAAATATATTAAAATACTCAAAATAAATAAAAGATTTACATTTAGATTTGTCTAAAATGTTCACATTATTATGTACACAAACACGCATGTAAACACAACGGACAATATACTGGTTCCCAAACATTATCAAGTTCATATATTTACAGGTATATAGCAATTTCAATTCATTTTTGTGGAAGGTTTTATCCTACAAAAAACTTTCTTTTTAAATTTTTTCATGAAATAAGTATGAAGTAGAAGTAACATAAGGAATAAACTCTTAGTGTCCGACATGATTTGTGAGTCAATTTATGACCTAATATAATTACTGACATAATTATTCTCGTCACTCCCTCAATCCACTGTAGTGTCACAGTCCTGGGAGATAATATCCACCACTTGATACCGTGATTTAACATGTTCTCACTGAACCAGTGTACAAAGTGACTTTTATTATATTTACTAATAACTGCTGACTGCCTGTTGAGTTTGTACTGCTACTTACTACAGCCAATTACTTTCTATTTTAAGTATCAGGCCTCAGCATGACTGTAACTTGTTTTTCTCCTTCCTCTCCTCCACCTCTCCACCTCTCCACCTCTCCAGCTGCTGAGGATGGAGACGATACTTTACTCCAGTAAAGCCAAAGACCAACGCAGGATGCTGCTGCAGGACAACTACCGGGCGACGCAGCCGACCAACCACAGAGTGGCCTTCGCCTCCTTCAGTGCAGGTTAGAGGGACAGAGCATGGAGGACGACACCATTCATCCTTATGTTAACTGCTAACCTGACATATAACCACATGTTGTGTTAGGAATCATTTGCCAAACAAATTACTTCCTGAGAATCATTTCTAGGGGATTTATTGGTAAAATATATGACATACATATTCTCAGAGTTTATCCTTTCGGGTTGCACAAATTTGAAGTTGCAAAAAGTCACTCCTGCTGAGACCTCCAATGCGTTAGCCCAACGGCACATCTGAACTGGTGGGTATAGTGTCAGCCCGCTGGTATGCAAACCCCAATAACAGGCTAGTGGGTAGCCATGTGGAGCATAGCAATTAGTACAATCCATGAGAAATGTGGGAATATTAGGGATTAGGAGTGACTTTGTCTGAGTGAAAGAGCCTTTGGCCGGCAGGAAAAGAGAGAGGGACAGAAAAAGGGGGAAAGGGTGGACCGGCCAGGGGGACTCAGTGTTTGTTTGCCAGCTGATTGGAGAAAAAGTATTTGCAGAAACGAGACAGTGACTCCATTGTTATCACGAGAGTCTAACTGAGAAAAAAGAGAGAGAGAAAGTGACACAGAGAAGGGAAAGAGGGAGAAAGAGCGTTATCAAAGACAAAGGAGGAACAATTTGTGTAGAGTCGTCATTGTAGTGAAGGACTGAACTGGAAGACCGGTGACATCAGCACAGATCAAAGGCAGCACGGCCGTCACGCCGAGCAGCGGACCGAGATACATGTCTGTGAACCAAACGCATTCTAATGATTCATCTTCTGTGTTGTAGATTCAGGGAAGGAGCTCTCCTCCGGTAAGAACACACGAGCCTCTGCTGTCGGGCCTGATGCTTTGACCTGAATCACATCCGTACTCTGAATAGTTCTGCAGATGTTTCCTTTCCCTCGGCAGGTGAAGTCACAGCCATCGTCATCGGCGTGATGTGTGGCTGCGTGGGTCTGGCGGTGGTCGTCCGCTTCATCGTCAAGACGATACGGTAAGGCGCCACGCGGTGGCTGGTTCTGCCGGTGGCTGGTTCTGGTTTGACTGGGTTCTGGTTTAACCGGGTTCTGGTTTAACTGGGTTCTGCTTTGACTGGGTTCTGGTTTAACTGGGTTCTGCTTTAACTGGGTTCTGCTTTGACTGGGTTCTGGTTTAACTGGGTTCTGCTTTGACTGGGTTCTGGTTTAACTGGTTTCTGGTTTGACTGGGCGAGCTGCGGACGGTGGCAGCTGTCGGTGCGGAAGCATCCCGTCTCTTCTCATTCTCCATCTCCTCTCTCGGCAGATTTTTTACTCTCCTCCAGCGTGAATCAGTCGTGGTAAACAGGTGGTTTACCTGATCTCATTACTGACGGTGTGACTTGACAGATAATCCTGAAGCGCAGATCTTTGATCAAAACCACGACACACAAAGGGTTATTGAAGAAAACTTGGAATATGAATATCAATTTTCAAACAAAAACTGATATAACTTAGTCGGACCAACACAGGTGCATGGCTGATAGTCCTGTCTTATAACAGATATATTGGTATTGTAATATATTTCAGCCAACAAGTAACAATAAATGCCAAAGATGTTTGAGGAAATACAATATGTCCACTCTGACATTTTGTAAAAGCATCCATTCAGCAGATAATTGAGTATTAAGTCCATCCTCATTGAAATACATTGATCATAAATTGATATACAATGTGGGTCAAGGAATCTCTTCAAGCATCAACAAGAAGAGTGTCGCCGAAAAGACTCACACAATCACTCGATGGGACTTCATCCATCAGCAGCTTACATTTTTGGCATCAACCTCAAACCAGTGTTGGTTGAACTCTAAAGAAATTGATTGTAAATCAATGTATAATCCTCTTTGTAAGGTCTCAACATCAAAGTTACAAGCAACTCAAAGATCAGCGCAAAGGATAATCTGACTATCTGACCTCTGCTGCAATAACATGGCTGTTCCTCAACATCTCCTCTCATAATCACCACTGGTTAATGAAAGTATGTGGTGGGTCCCCGGGTCAGTGATTTAAACTCTCCAGGGGTTCCCAAAGTCCCCGTGTATGTTCCAGTACGTGTTACCTCAGAGTCTTAATGTTAAGGATCAAAACATGATTTTTATTGTTGAATATGTTAAATATGTTGCATAGAGTTAATGTTTAAACTGAAGATTGGGGAGAGTGAGAGATTTAATTTTCAAATAAGACGACAGTGAACTGATCACAACCCACACCGGCTTTCATAATGTCTATCAGCCGCTTGCGATTACTTTAAAATGTCACCGTTAAGAGCGGAGGATGGCGAGAGCGTGAGTTTTGAACTCTTTGTATACACGGCCTCTTTGAAATGATAAATCAAAGATGTTCTCTCTGTTTTGGTCATGTGATTCTGTCTTTTGATCTGTGACAGCTCTACGTCTAGCTGGGACGTCCTACCCAGTAACCAGCCTGCTCCCATGTCAAGGTCAACATTAAAAATGATAACCTTTGACCTTTAAAGCCTTAACCTGTTAGAGTTAGATTCCTGACCACCTCTCTCTGCTTTAACCACCCATTCATAGTGAGTTATCCTCTCCTCTAACACCTCTTATTATAGTGTTACTGCTGCATTCATAATTCAGAGCTCCACTAAAAGCCATCTACTCACGCCCAACCCTGTGTATTCTTTAACAAATGAGGACCTCTGCTGGACAACACAAGCACCACTAATGGCGTACTTGAAGCGTCCAACAGACTCCGTGGGGATGACTGTTCCCTTTTCATGTTTCAGAATGAAGGAGTCAGAGAAAGATAACGAGAAAAAACAAGACATGGCTCTGAACCAGACACCTGAAGCAGAAAAGAAAGAAGAGCCCTCACCTTCTCCTCAGGCGGAGCCCAACTAAAGGGCCTCAGTCCAGGCTTCAGTCCAGGCCTCAGTCCAGGCTTCAGTCCAGGCCTCAGTCCAGGCTTCGGTCCAGGCTTCGGTCCAGGCACTCACATGACAATATAATACAACATCAGTTTGCTGGTGTAACTGTGTCAGTTTGCTGAGTCGTATGTTTGCTCTTGCAATGTCTTGGATGTATTAGTTCATGTAAATACTTTGTATGATATATTTTTTTCTGTTACACGTTTGGATGTTATTTGCCTTGAAACACAGGCACACTTTACTGTATGACATGTAATAGACTTATGACATATTTACCTGTGAATCCAATGTATTATTATGATTTTTATTTAGCCCTTGGACTTGAGCAATGACACACAGGAGGTATATTAAAAGGAAAATCCATGATGATGGTTTTAAGGGATTTAAAGTGCTAAGTATAGACTGATGCTGTTCAAAGACATCTCTGGACTCAATTTAGAGGATTATATTGTAAATTAATGAGTTATATTTATGTACATGCGTTCATTCAATTGGAAAACGTGTTTTTGTTGCCATATATTATCTTTGTCTGTCTTTCTTTTTGTTGTCGTATATAACTTGTCAACATGGGCACCTCATTAAAATACCGAACTTGGCAACCTCACCTGCTTTGATTTCTTCATTCATAATTAAAAAAATTGACAATAAAGTATTAAACTACAAAGATCCATCCACATTACCTGTCTTCTTATCTTGTCTTGGATATCAGGCCGATGACTTAAATAGCTGGATGGGACAGTGACAATGGGACCGATCTATTCAATTCAATATGTATAAACTATAAATCGTCTATGATGCAGTTTAAGGAGTTTTGACAACTTACGTTCTTTGTTGCTGCATTGAGAAGATGTACACTTGAATCATACTTCCTGTTCATTTTGTAGATTTTTTACTGAGTTGCTGTTACATTATTTTAATAATAAATATATATTCAGTAAATTTATATCAATATATTTCATTGTTACATTTTTGTTTTATGTGAAGCTTGATCTTGTCTTACATATAAAATAATGACCCCACAGTGAGGCCGCTTATTACAGTATTGAAACGCTCCATCAGATTCCCATCATTATCGGGACCAGGACTGAAACGGTCGAATCGCTGCATCATTAATCCTGAGAAATGTCTTAAATGTTTTTATCCATGTTTTTACTGTTGCTGCTGTACTGAATGATGAGTCGCCAACTTAATTTCGTTGCATGTTTTTTTTTACAATGACAATAAACTTCCTTATGCTCTGGACTCATGAAGAAACTGGGACCTCAACATCACACAGTGTAGTTCAACATGTTGTCTTTGTGGGTTTTAGTGTGTGCCTTATGTATTTTAACCTTCTGCAGCTCAAGGCATAACCTAATTAATTCAACTACTTTAACTAGACTGTGGGGACATTAATTACAGTCTTTCATTTGTCCCAGAATTGTGATTGGTTTATCTAAATTAGAATTTAATCTTAAATTTAGGGGTTTGTGAAATAATAAATTAGAGCATGTCCTTAACTGCATTTTTAAAGAAAAAACTAAATCAGGCCAACAGGAAAAAGAGACAGTAAAATGTATAAATAACTTGAATTAGCATTTATATATTTCATTCTCAGTTCTATGCATGTTTATAATATTTTATATTATTAGCACAATTTCTACTTCAGAGGACTGATGATTGTTTCAAACAGAATAAGAAACTACAAAGCTGTGTATATATATATATATATATATATATATATATATATATATATATATATATATATATATATATATATATATATATGAAACCAATATTTTTTTTGTTTATTTTACTTTCAAAAGAAATAAACTGGTTTACTATTATCTCCTGTTTGAAATGCATTTATGATGCCATTGATCACATTTAGCATTACATATCATGTTAATGTTGCAGAGTAGAATCAATTAGAAATGGGAAATATGTATTACCATATTTATTCAGATTGAACTCAAACAACTATCTAAATTGTCAGTCGCATATATTTTTTTACATTTAAATTTAATCTCAAACGATTTAAGTATTCACAAATTAGAGAATATAAATACAGAAGTGGTATAAAAAGACAGGTTACTGTCGATCTAAATGGAAATATAATACGTCTGGTGTCATTATTTAGATGTAACTCAGTAGACAATATACAATAAGCACATTTAAATTATTATTATTGTATTATTACAAAAACTGCGGGAAACTAACACACACAGAGACAGACACACACAGAGACACGGACACACACGTACACGCACACACACACACACACACACACACGCACACACACACACACACACACACACACACACACACACACACACACACTGAGAAGTCCACAAATAGCTCACTGGACTATAAACATGTATTTCTGACTGTAAGTGGATCCCCTTTCTGAGGCACAGCCGTGTGGACACATGTAACAGTGCACACACACAGTCCTCTGAACTTCAGACCACATCCGCTATAACAGGAAGTTAAAATGTGTGACCGAAACTGAAGGACTCTCTCAAGTGGAGCTATCAAGGACCTGTCCGACCACCGACGACTCCACTGCCTCCTAACCCAGGTAGAGAAGTTCCCTTTATCTCCCGTTTCATGGTTGAACTCCTGAATCTGCTCACAGCTGCGCGCTGCTCTTCTGCGCACGCTGTTTATTGGAGGGTGGTGTGAAACAGAACCAGTAAGACGTGAAAGATAACTGGGTGGGGGAAAGAGGTGAAAGGTGTCACATTATTTGTCCCGCAGGTCTGCTGCGCGATGGTTGCCCTCGGGGCTCTGCTCCCCCTCGCCGCCTGTCTCCTCGTGGGACGTCCCGCGTCGGCTAAGAACGACGCCCCGTGCCAGCTCTCCAGATGGAACAACGGCTACGACACGTTCATCAGACGCCACGTCCGCTCCGGCACTCCCGGGTCTCTGGACCAGAACCAATGGGAGGATTACATCAAGTTCAACGGGGGCTGTGACCGACCCACGCAGTCCTTCCTGCGGCCGAGCGACCTGGCCCGGGTGAAGGCGGTGTGCACCGACCAGGGCGGCGCCATGTACAAGGAGAACCTGTGCATCAGCCGCGAGCCCTTCACCTTCGTCACGGTGAGGAGCACGCCGAACACGTGCGGCATCAGGAGCGTGCGGGAGGAAACCAAACATCTGATCCTGGCCTGTGAGGAGCTGAGCAACCAGTGCCTGCCGGTCCATTTTGAGGGGAACGCTGTAGATGCAAAGCCCAATAACAACGCCAGAGGATGCCAGGGCGCACGCGCTGGGGATGATGCCCCCAGCCTCCGAATGGCGTGGCTCTGGTTGTTATTGCCTCTGTTTGTTATCGTTTATGGTTACCGACGTTAATGTGATAGATCGGACAATGAGGCTTTGTCACACGTTTCAGAAAAACATTCAAGCATTCAATATTTTTATATCTTTATATCAATCCCAAATCCGCAACACATCAACCAAATATGTTGAAAGGGAAAACATGTATGTGTTATATTCAACTATGCTATGCTGGTATTAAGGGATTTCATTTTATTTAAATTTACAATAATACAGATGTGTATTTTACTTGCATACATTTAGTTGCTTTGTAAAATGGATTACATTTCATTTTTATACATGTATGAATTAATATACAAGAGATTTTAAATGGATCGAGACATTTCTATAACAATGTATTTGCGTAAAATCTTATATAGATATTTGTAACAATTTCACTGAAGCATAATCTGGACAATCTATTATAGAAAAACAAGAGGAACCAGTGAAAACTCTGCAGCTATGAGCAATACACGTAAATGAGTGCTTCGTTATTACTCCAGAAGATAAATAACTCCATCCTGCTGTAACTGATGCTCTGATAAGATTTGATTTCCAAACCAAAATCACAAAAAAGACTGGACTCAAATCCATAATTGTTGCTCAAGAAGTGTGGTCCAGATGTACAATGCAAGTGAACAATGAATAAATGTCTATTGAGGTCACAGCACCTTCACAACTTGTGCCAATAATAAATAAAAACAATTCATAAGAAAATTGTTCATGACCTATTTGAGAAATTCAATTAAACTGTATTTGCTTTGTACTCACTTTTTAGTTAAATACCATCGCAGTGTTGGAAGTAGCTTATTGAGCAGAGTAGACAAAGGCATGTAGAATATTAAATGATCACTATTTCACACACACAATATCAATGAGCCTCAACGTGCTGATACAGTCGACACACACATGGTGGCAGTATTACACATATTGTTACCAAAAGACTCCAAAGAAAGTCTTTTCTATTATACATGTACATTATCTTTAGATGCATACGACCAACTGTAGATGTAGGCTGATGTTGGGTAGGTTTTAAAAAAGGGTTTATATGATCTACATTATGAATACAACATCTCTCTTGTTTCCATACAGATTATTGAATGTCTTTGAATGCTATAGAAGTCTACATTTACTAAGTCTCTATCCCTTAAACCTGACAGTTTAAATATAACCTCTAACAAGTCTGGATTAACCCGCTATGAGTATTACATTATTAAGAAGTTAATTAAGTACAGATTAATTTATAAATGCACCATAAGCACATTATCTACTGAAGTAATGAAGACATGAAAACTAGATTTTGACTCGGCGCCCCTCTACAAGATTATGTCAACATGCAGGTGTTGAAGTAAGGACTTGATCAATTCAGTTTGTGAATGCTTAGTGACCCCCTCCATTTGTATTTATTGAGTGTAGTTAACTGACGTCATTAAAGCATGCATTAGTAATAGTAATGTTTAAGAGCGCCACCTGCTGGACCACACTGACACCACTAAACGGTCACACTGCACATTTGCTCAACAGGTCCTGACAGTAAATGTCCCAAAGTTAAGACGAAAGTTTTGATTTCATCTAAAAAAAAAAGTAATATCCTGCTGCACTGAAGCTGAAGCCTGAGGCTGCGTTACCTGCATTGCTGCCTTGACCTTTTCTAAACTGCATGGTAACGTTGACCTTACCTTATACATCCATATCTTTAACCACAAAACAACTGGACGTTGTCACTCTACAGGTTTTGTTTTTAAGTATTTCCATACGGAGCATCAGGAGCAATGTTGAAACCTTGTTATGATGCAATCCTCCCGCCTGTCTTTGCTTCCAGTGCTGAAAACATTCCAGTGTCAAGTAACAATAACTCCACACTCTGTGACCACTGAAACTAAACCTTTGCAGAAAGTTAGTCTCACTCAGGAAGTTGATTAGAGATGACACTTTAGCATGCAAAGTTATTAACAAACTCTAATTACCAACACACTCTTTGCATGCATGCAGCTCACATTGTTGTTGGTGCACGTGTTTGATCTCACACAATCCCCTCGGTAAATATGCAGCTCTGATCTTGTGAGACTTCTGCAACTTTCCATTGGAGCACAGCGCATCTTTAGACATCCGTTCCCTCTTATCATTTTCCGCCTCGTGATTCTGTTACAGATCCAGGAAAATATATAAGTGTTTCTTTGTCAACAGTTCAGTTTTCAAATAGTGTTATGCTTTAATTTCCTCACACGCCGTGGGCAAAGTCATCCGATCACGAAGAAATGTAATGACGCACCTAAACTTACATAATTGTTATCATTCCTGTCCAGTGGCATCGGGGAATGACAAAATTATTACAAAACAATAAAACACATAATTAAGTTAAATTGTTATCAGTTTATTCTAAAGACTTTATGGACCCACAGTGGTCACATACAGTAACAGAGGTTGTCCAGTGAAACAGTCAACTACGGCCCTGCCTAGTCCATGACATCATAATAGTCTCTCTCTCTCTCTCTCTCTCACACACAATCATGGCTGAGGAAAAAGCAAAAGCGAAAAACAATCGTTGACTCGGGTCAAAGAGGAAAGGCAACGGGAGAGTGCAGAGTGAGAGGCGGTGTGAGGGTGGAGGGGCCGACCGATAGGATGCAAGAAGGAGGGGTGACACGATAAAAAAGAAACCCAGGGCTGCACTTTTAATGAACTGTTTTAGTGTTTTTTTTGTTGAAAAAACAACACATGGACATAAAATAAGGTGAAAAGCAGCGAGAGTCTGGGAACCAGCGCTTGTTTTTCTTCTCGTCTTTCCCCCAATCACATGTCAACTCCAGACTTCCATCCTCACAAACATCTCCATCTACTTCACATCTCCATCTACTTCACTTCTTCTGTCTACATATTTCACCTCCCTCTTCTAAATCCTTCCTTTCTGTTGTGCTCCATCTTCCTGTTAGACATAAAGCAATTCAGCATCATTCAGCCCATACAATGCTGTTTTACAGGGCCGTTGTCCGTCCACAACTCGGAGGGGCCCGCGGGCCCGTTAAACTGCAGGTGGCAGACAGAGGAGACAAACTGCAGAAAGTGAAGGGACGATCGGATCACGAACGACATCAAATCAAAAAGAACTTTTTAAATAAACGAGTTTGGCACAATTGCAGTTCTTGTCCTTCCTAATCTAATCTCTCAGCTTCCGCTCACTCTCCAACTCACAACAAATGAGCGCGATAATTGGAAAGACTCGAGGGGGAGGGAAGAGAGATTTGAGGAGTTTGGGGGTGGGGGGGGGTGAAGGACAAAAGGAATAGACTGTGAGTAATACAGGCGTCTGTGTGCAACTGCCCAGGCATCTGGAGGTTTAGTCTCATGTACACAAGAGACTGTATGACTCATGTACACACACTCACACTCACTGTCCACTCTCAGGCTTTAAACACAACACACCGTGTGGACAGGGACGAGTGTGTGTGGGCAGGATTTAAAATGTCTGACACACTGCGTTTGATTCTTGTAAAATCAGATTTTACCCAAAAGGATAATAAAACTGTCTGGTAGAGGAAGCATGTGCACACACACACACACACACACACACACACACACACACACACACACACACACATTCATGGAGACAGAGCTGCATTTACAGCATTCACACAAAGCTGGCCTTATCTTGCTGTGAAACAAGAAACTTTTGACCCCCAGAATATTTTTTTGATTATGATTTTGGCAAGCTGTGATTACCACATTACATCAACAATACACCAAACACACAGGACACTGCAGGTCTGCTCATGCAAATGTTAATAAATCTTGATTGTCTTTCCGTTTTATCTTCCTCGCCCTCATTCTCCGGCGCAGGTCGGTGGTTATCCGCTGCCGTCTGCGCTGCTCTAATCAAACCCACATGGGTTCAAAGGTCAGCATGCCAGCACCCCACAGGGCCGCACACACTTGGCTGTGAATGTGTGAGTCACTGTGACCGTTTGTTGTGCACGACAGTTGTGCATGTCCAACAGAGAAGTGGCTCATGAACATGTTGGCCCTGTGGGACTCCTAAAAATTAAACTTTGAGCCGTGAGGGATTTCTGCGTGTAAAATAATATTTTTAAGAGGCCTGAGGAGAAAGAACTGTGCAGTATTTCACAAGAAAAGAGCAGAGATTAAAGAAAAGGACCCCACTTTGCGTCATCGTTCTTTCCTGTCCAGTTAATCTTCTCTCACCACCTCAGATGTATCATATGACCCCTTGGAGAGGTCCTTCCCCCCCACTGGAACAGAAGTAAATCACAACAGAATGATACTGTAATCCGTGCACATCCTACCCAGTGGTTTCCTCTGAGGGTGATAATGACTTCCAGGAGTTGTCGCTGGGGAGGCCAGGGTCAAGTTCACATCTGGGATTACCCGGGTTACTGGGGTGAGACGTTTTTACTGCAGGTCATCTGGATGATGAAGGGGAGAATGCCACTGAAGTGTCACTTTACTCCGGACTGGTCACACACACTCTCAGGCTTTACCCTGCGCAGGCAAGCTGCTCCTTTAAAGAAAACTAATATCTGATTGTAACAATACTGCACCACGATACTAACCAGCAAATGTGACAGTTAGTAAGTTACTAATAGTTTCCTATTAGATCTAAATAAGTTCACATTGGGACAATAAATAGTCGACAGTGTGGGTGTTTCACCGCTATGGTTCAACTCTGTATCGTTTGACTGAGGTGAAGAAATAGGAAACAAAAAGCAGTAAAACAGAAAGTGAGCGTCATATTTGTTTCTGGTGTCACCGAGTGTGTTTTTGTCGTGAACTCACGCAGATATGTGTCAAACATTATTGTAAACAAGTCACAATACTCTTTGTTTTGCTTGCATGTGGTACGGCATGTGAGTCGTTGCGTTGGCCGTTGGAGGTATCAGTTACCAACAAGGCTGTTGGTATGAGACTGAACACAGATAGATGAAGATGATGCAACAAAAGAAGGGAACAGTATATGGGCGGATAATAGTTGGAGGGGAACATAAGGAAACGAAGATGAGTGAAATAAAGTTGGCACCAGAGGAGCAAACCAGTGTCTCTCTTTACATATGTGACGCCTTCATTCTTTCTCTGTTTCTCCACCTCTCCATCTCTGTCACTATCTGTTTGTCTTTGATCTCGCAGCTCTCTCTGTCTCTCTCTCTCTTTGCTGACTCACTCTCCATATCCTTTTTCCACACAACAATGAGATAAAAAATGACCTGCACTCTAGTCTCTAGTTTTCCCCTTTCTCTTTCTTCTCCTTTCCATCCTCTCCCCTTCTATTTTACCCTTCTCCCTCTCTGCAGCGTGTTTGAGGAATGTGTCAGAGCAGCACAAAAGAACAATAGCTTGACAGGAGGAGGAGAAAGAAAAGGAGAAGGGGGGAGTGGGGGAGTAGAAAGTTCTGTGAGGTAAGGGAGAGGCAGAAAGGAAAAGGGGATGTAGAGGGAAGGAATGAGCGGAGAGAGAAAAAAGGTTGAGAGGAGCGCACCACGGTTGACTGGGTCTGAATGCTGAGCTGTGCTTTGTCATCACGTGCTGACATGCAGCATCACACACATCTCAGAGCTCTTCATCAGGCCCCCTCTGGACAGCCCGCACACACGATGGGCGAAGCTGTCGCTGTGTGCTGCATGGCTGCCCGTTTGATTCAGCGGCCTTTGATGCATTTCTTGTTGTGTCATGGTAATTTGCTAACGGCCAGCGAGGCTGAAGATGAATTTTCCCAACACCAGACAGCTCTCTATTGTGACCTTTGTGTTGGCATTAGTCACTTTCATACTGGGTGACCTGATCAATTCCCTCTCCCTGAACAGGCCGTGTTGGACGGACCACCACAGCAGCAGTGGGGCAGCCTGATGCTTAAATAACAGATATAAGCATCAGGATGGCTCACTGCTGCTGCTTGTATCCCACAGTACTTTTACTGAGATATTTCATTGTGGTCAGATTCCTCAAAGGGTTCAATTTTAACCCTTTGAGGAATTAACTTAAAACAAAAGCAAAACAACAACTTGAAAAGTGAAAGAAAGAAAAGGTTGGAGAGGACATTACTGTCTGATCTGATGGCTCACCTCCGTTGTTTAGACGAGGAGTAGCTTGTGAGGGCATGCTGTGATTGTGTCATGGTGTGTGGCCAGTAAAGTGTATGTGTGTGCGCGCATGCGCGTGTGTTTGTGCGTGTTTGCGCGCTTATGAAGGAGACAATGTGAGAGCTTTGTTCACATCAAACAGAGCCGCCAGGCGTGGTGCAAAGCGCTGGATTTGGACGTAGGTCTGTGCGTAAAAGCGCGTATCGCGTTACCACATATCAATCTGAGGCTAATGTTCACCGTTGTTAGTCAGCGTGTCTGTGTTATAAGTCTGGCACTGATCCGGTGTAATAGCGGGGGGGTGGAGGGGGTCACCCCCCCCCCCCAAGTCGCCCAGTTTACCTCGCGCTAATTCGCCGTGCAGTGTAGCGGATGGGATCATCCATCAAGAGTCAATAGTTAACGTCGGCTTTGTCCCGTTCTCCATCCATCATCCCCGCGTGCATGTGTGTACATATCGTGTGTGTGTGTGCGTGTATGTGCGCGTATGCGTGTGTGTGAGTGTGCATGCTCTTTATAGGACTACCTCCGACCCCGCAGGCCCCTGACCCTGCCCCACTGGCCTGTCTGACGCGCTACTCCAAATGCTCCGGCGTCTCCTCCTCCTCCTCTTTTTACCCTTTCTTCCGTCCGAGCAGCGGGGGGGCGAAAAGCTCTGAGGAGACGCCGCCGACCTACGCCAATCCCAACCCCCCCACCCCCTCGCGCTGTTTATTCCTCTGACGCAGGCCCCGTTAAATGGATAGCCCACCGGCCGAGGCCAGAAGCTGTATCCCATTACCACCACTTTTATTTTTATGACACACCGCTGTGCGTGGCGCGCTGGAGGCTCGGGGTGAATTTGGCCTCCCTGTCCCTCTCCTTACGAACACACCCTCTCTCTGTCACACAGCAGCTCTGCGCTGCCAGCCTGCTAGTTGACTGGTTCTTCCTGCAAGACCACAGTCTGGCCTGGCTGACATCCTTTCTGTTTTGCACCTCATGTTCACCACATTGAAGTCCTTCATTAAATCGTTACTGCCTGCATCGCAATGTCAAAACATCACAACTGAACTTTATGTTTAATATCATATCGATCGCAAAAGGTACGATCGTTGACGAGAGGCGTCTCCAAATACTGGCTATGGGCAACATGCACATGTTGCCTTCAGGTGCGTGGTCAAATTGAGGCACTCGGGACCTTTGCCTATAATCTGTTAACGTGCGGGGCGTGCCCGTCCAGAAGGGGGCGTGTGTACCCCTACACAAGTGTCTATGCTCTCCGTGCCATTCATTCGTATCGCAGCCACTTATAGTGCACTGGTACACTACATAGGTAAGACACGGGCTCCCTCTGACAGTCGGTCACTCATCGCGGGAAGAGGGCAGAAGCAACTGGACTTGCAGAGCCAAACCATTCGGTGCGCCCAGCCGCCCACACACCAGCCGAGATTCACAAGGCAGAGTTGGAGCATTATTGACTGAAGACGCGCAGAGACGCCACACTTGGACCTGACAGCCCACTAATCCGCAAACCTCCTAAAGTCTAACATGGAGCGCAAAATCCCTGATTTCGCCGGCACTTGGGAGATGAAGAGTTCTGAAAACTTTGACGAACTTTTGAAAAAGTTGGGTAGGTGATAAAATATATGTTTATATTGTTATACTTATATGTGTTTTAACAAACTGTGGCCGAATGTGGCAGCTTGGCTTTTTTTTGGCGCACATGTTTTCTAATGAAGCTTTTATTCCTGTGCGTAATGAGATCAGATGAGTCCGTTTGTGTCAACTGTAGATTTCTCAGTATTTATAGGTCAAATCATAATCTGTGCCTGTGCATCAGCGATTATCACCCCCTGTACCGCATTGGTGGGGGGTCTTTGTCATTCTGCATAACCCAAAACTCGATGCTTGGCCTCCAGCCAGCATCACCCCTCTTCCCTTCCTCCCCCCTTTGGCCTCCCCTTCTAACACAATAGAGACAAACGGTGGCACATCTGTCTGTCGCAGCCGCAGATTGTGTGTGCGTGTGAGTGTGACTGTGTGTGTGTGCGTGTGTGTGTGCGTGTACAAGTGGAAGAGGACCGTTATGCACGATACAGTGCAGGACAGTCACGTCCTTATCTGAAGTGACAGCCCGGTTAAACACCTGCTGCTGAGATTCACACAGTTTCTATTGTACATCACTGGTGCATATGTCTGGATAAGCAACAGAGTGTATACGTGTTAGTGTGTGTGTGTGGGGGGGGGCGTGTGTGTGTGCGTGTGTGTGTGTGCATGCGTACGTCCGTGCGCGCAACTTCAGAGCCGTCTGTCCTCAATAGCCAATTCCCATGAGATGACTTGCCAGTGCACGCCTGCAATTCATATATCATCACATAAGCGCATACAGAGAGATGACTGACACACGCACGAGCGCACACACACACACTTGAACACACACTTGCACACGCACACACACACCACACACACAAGAAGGTTATTGAAATATGTATATGTATGAATTCAAATATCTTTGTCACACTGAACACACACTTCATCTCCGATATAACTAAAGTATAACGTTGAGAATATGATGACGTCACACCGTGTGCATAATGAGGGGCTGCATGGTTTGTTTGTGCCAGTTCTGCATGTTTATGAGGGTGTACTTAGGTTTTTGCTTGTGTGCCCGAACTTCACACTTATGTGCGAAAGGTGAGGAATTTCAGATTAAACTATTGGAGTCTAGTAAAACAAATATATAAATATAAATACATAATTTATTTTATTTTTTATAATAAAATGATAAATAAAAAACACACATAATTAGACCTTCCTTTGCATTGGCATGGCTGCCAGAGAGAAAAGGCTTGTGGTTTCATTGGGGAACAAAGCGCAGCTGGACGCAGCCTGTCAGCACCCTGTCGGCACCCAGTACCCTCCTCCATCCCTCCATCCTCTCTTCTTTTCCTCTCCCCTCTTCCCTCGTCTCCCCGTTTGCCAAATGCTTCCCTTGCCCCTGCTCTATGACCTCTGACTCTGACCGGGTGTGAATTAGACATTTTAGACGACGCATGTGTTTGCAAAGTTTTTAGTTTTTAGTTTACTTATATTAGCTTTTTGCATTTTAAGGTTGAATTCATACATTATCACATTAGAAATAGGAAGTTGTAGTTTAACTAATTTGAATTGTTTATGTGTTATTTAACTGCTAAATCTCTTAGTCCAAAATAACACAATATGGTTCAGGCACTGATACTACTGATGTAAGAGAGAGAAAAGCTGAAATTACCCACAACCGTAGAAACTGGAAATGCCTTCTCTAATGATTTACTGATTAAATAATCAATCAATCATTTATTTACAATAACTGCCACCACATTACATAAAGGTTGCAGTGCCACAGTGTGAACTACTCCAACATAAGCTGAAACTACCAAACAGCATGTTAATAATGCATTAATGTGAAAATAAATAAATAAATATGCATTTTAATATTGCACTTATTTACTAACTTATGTACTTACTTTCTAACCTCGACTCTACATCTGTGAAACTGATACACTAAATATATATTTTTAAAGACATTAATAAGACTCACTGTGGCACAACGTACAGTCCGATGCGAGAGGCAACAATCAGTTTTACACGATCAATGAATCTGCACATAATAATAATAATAATACCAATGCACATGCATACTGTGTTGTGTGTTTGTGTGTGTGTGTGTGTGTGTATAGTGCACGCTGAATGAATTTCAGGGTTTGTATATATTTACTCTTGGTGACAGGTGGGAATGTGAGAGGTGGGAAGTGTGAAACCCAACTCGATGGCAGACACACGCTGGGCGACGTACACAAACTTCCCCTCACACTCGGGCAGCGATCTTCACACACCACTGACCCCTGTCTGTCTGACTTCCTCCCCCCCTCCCTCCCTCCCTCCCTCCCTCCCCCCCTCCCTCCCTCCCTCCCTCCGCACTGCTCCTGGTCCCACCCCCAGGCTGCATCATTAGTTTCACTGCAGGACACTATGGGGAAATGAGTGTGCTCTCTTTGCTTGAAAAAATAATCATAATGCAGATTATAGTTCGGACCCCCACACTCATCCGTGTGTTTGAGTGTGTGTGTTTGAGTGTGTGTGTGCGTGTGCGTGCGAAGGCGATGGAGTCAGAGGAGACTGCAGATGTGCTGGGGATGACCTCATTGTTTCCTCTGTCATCATCATTGGACAGAGCTCTGCAATGCGAGGCTTCTCCTTTTACCCAGAGTGTGGAGGAGAACAGGCATCAACACCACACCACTTAAACACACACACACACACACACACACACAGCCCTGCAGTTATACATAATTTGGTAAAAACAAGTTTAGCGTGCCCTGCTCCTGAGGGCTGAATCCTAAAAACACTAAGAACGGCCACTAAGAAGTGCCTGCTTTTATCTTTGTGTGCCAACATCTTGCCTAGTTTTCTCATTTTCTCCCCGTCTTACTCGCGTGTGTGTTTTTCTAGGTGTAAACAAGATGCTGCGGTTGATTGCCGTGAAGGCGGCCTCCAAGCCGTTGGTGGAGATCACGCAGGACGGAGAGAAGCTGTCCATTAAAACCTCCACCACGGTGCGCACCACCCACATCACTTTCACCGTGGGGCAGGAGTTCAACGAGGCCACGGTGGACGGACGCCCCTGCACGGTACACTACTTTCTCTGCACACACACACATAAGCAAACACACACACAAAATAAATAGGCGTTTGGGGAACCGTCCAGATTACATCAATCTGTTTGATTTGGCTTCCCGTCATATTTGGACTGATAGCATATCTTTACTCCTCCCTTAGTCTCTGAAGGCCCATCATGCTACATTATACTCCATCACACTCTTTATGACCCCTTTGAACTTCCCGTCTTCCCTTCGTTCCCCCTTCTTGCCCTTTCCTGCCCTCCGTCCCTCCCTAATTCTCCCCGTTAGTTTCCCCATTTCCCATACATGGCCTCTGTTTGGCCGTCTCCAAAGCAAACACATGCAACCGGCCAGCGCTCTGCTTTAGTAACAATGAGCGCATCACAAGTTATCACCTCTCAGTGATCGCCCTGCTCCACCTTTAGTGTTTTCTCCCTCCATTAGCAACTCTCTTAAGATCTCCCTTTCCATCTGAAGGGCAACATGAACAGTCCATCTGACAAAGAGGTTTCTCCTTCTCTATTTCTCCGTCCTCAGAGTTTTCCACTTTGGGAAACCGACAGTAAGATCAGTTGTGAGCAGACTCTGCCGAAAGGAGAAGGACCGAAGACGTCCTGGACCCGAGAGATCACCAACGACGGGAAACTGATCCTGGTAAAGCACACAAACTATCCACTAAACCAGAGTGTAGATTTAGGAACAACAAAGGTAACGCATTGCTGTACAGTATTGAGATTATACACTCAGACTAGAGTTACACATCAACTTGACTTTCACAACCTTTGTAGGTGCATTTTTATGCATTTTAATAATAATAATAATACATTTGTTTTATAAGGCGCCTTTCACGGCACTCAAGGTCGCCGTACAACATGTTTAAAAATCAGACAATTTAAAAAGCAGTACAGTTAAAAGCAGAACAGTCTGCAGTCTGTTTTTATGCCACTAAGGTGCTCCAGTAATAATGTAATTGTTCGAGGACCTAAGTGACTTTGCTAAACAGCACACACAATATTACAGTGTATTTATTTATTAAACAGGTAATAATTTAATAACATTCTGATTAATGAAATCCATGTGCCCCATAGTTATTGAATACCCTGTCCACCGTATTTACAAAACCTCTTAAAGTGTAGCTTAGTTCAAATGTTTAAATGATTTACACAAAAACTGTAAATTCCCCCTGAATATTATTATATTGTTACAACATTTTTCCAACACTATATTTAGGAATGACATGATTGTATTTTGCATCTTCTACTTCATACTTGCGGGCTATTTTTCACTATCCCAGTCTAACATGCAACTCTTAGGTTTTTTTTCACAATTGTCCAGACATGTTTGAACGTCTGGTATGTCGTGTATTAGAATGTGTACAACAAGAAGACACTGTAACGTCCAGGCTCTGATATGAAGTTTTGCCTTGAGAGCATATAATTATATACTCGTGCTTTGAATACGATGATGTAAATCTACCAGGAGATAAAAGAGATTCAGCTGCATTTACAAACGCAATTGCACAGCTTGAAACGTGATGAAACAGGTCACTAAAGCCCGTGTGCTAAAGCATCTGAGCCGGCCACAACAGAGAAAACAAACAACTGAGATGTGGAGTTATTCTCTTTATGAAGGCTGAAATAGAAACACTAAACCAAGTGACAACACAAAGATGACTGTCCACAAACATAAGTGTATTTATTGAGAAACTCCCCCTAGTTGGCACTTCCTTTTGACTAAAATGTATTTTGTGTTTTGAGTGCCTAAGTGCTCCAACACCAGGTGATAAATATGGCAGAATGTAGAGCACTATGAGCACCTGGATGAACTCACACCGGTCGTACAGGCAATAGTCAAATCAAGTTAATCTTTGGTCTGTTTTCATACGATCGTTAAGTAATCGTGGTCAGGCTATTAGAAAAATGCAAATAGAAGAATAGGAAGAAGCCAGGGATGAGTAGTAGTAATAGTGTAGTAATAGTATAGTAGTAAAATAACCTGAATGGGACCCACAGCCCAGTAAAACCAGTTGACACATGAATGCTGCACAGTCATCTCTGGAGTAAATGTTTTTTCTCCCCACGAACTGTGAAGAGAACAAGTATTTATGGGGCATAGTTGGCAATGACTTCACATCTAAGTCTCCTGACAATGCACTTAACAACCACCGCAGCCCGCAGTCATATAACTCTGGAGTGTTTTGCGCCGACCGGCATGTTTGTTTGTTTTCTCAATTCCTGGGTACATAAGAAAAATGCTCAATTTGGAGATTCAGAAAAATAACTAACATGAATGACTTGTTCTAGGAGATACCTTCATGAATTCCTATTGAACTGCAGATCCCTGTGTCCGTGTTGACACGTCTACATTCTCCTCTCTTTTCAGACTATGGGAGCGGATGATGTGATATGCACCAGACTCTACGAGCGACAATGAACCAGAGCACTTCTTCTTATTTTTCGTCCTTCCAGTCCCCCCCCACCCCCCCCCCCCCCACCCCCACCCCCACCCTCTCCTGCAGCACCACTTGCATCTCTTCAACCCCTTTGCTGTGGCAGGACGGGGAGACCGCAGTCTTTAGTTTTTTTATTCCATTAACTCTGTCCGCCTCACTATGTAACAAGTGTGGCCGCCGTGTGTCACATATCCACACGGTGGTCTGAGTTCCTCGGTTATCTCAGCAGCTCCATCAAACATGACCAGCTGGGTTTTAAACATGAAAATGTATGTTGGATTTGTTGAGTGACAGCGCCATTTATTTGGCAGTGTGTGTGTGTGCGCGTGTGTGTGGGGCAGCAGAAGAGGTGTGAGACTATATTTGTAGATGTGTAAACCAATCTTTGAGCTCTTCCCGTTTCAGGTCAGTTTTGATGGGCACCTCCTCTCTGTTCCTTTAGCCCTGCCCCACAACGTTGACCTTTTCTATATCATGACGACGTTTATATTTATTACTTCACTAGAAGCCTGCAACAGTACTGCTTACGTTTTTACTTTGTGTCTCTTTTTTTTACGTATGTATCATAGGAAACAACACTTTCTATGGGAAAACAATAAAGCACGATATTAACTCAGCCTGACGTCGACTCTTGGCCCTCCGATACTGAAAACCATTAGCTGCATCAAAGCTTTTAACAGTGCAACCGTTTTATGGTTTGTGGCTGTAGCTGTGGAATATGTGCACATTAGATAGCTCAATCTTATTTTAGTCTTTCTGTCAGCTGTCGGCAACTAGAATAACTTGTCTGTGCACCCCCTCTCCGTCCCTCGCTCCCTCTCAGTTTGTTTGTCTCCTCATCCCTCCCATTCGCCTCTCTGTCAGTCATCTCTCTGCCACATGCCCTCATTATTCATGCCGTGCAAAGTCTCAAGGCCAAATACTTTTCCATTTGACTTTTCCTTTCTCTGTCTGGTCACTTTTATTGCACATTTCATGTGGATCCGTCCATCCTGAAATGTCCCCTGGCATATGAAGCAGCATACAGAGGGCCAGCTGTGGGAACTGCTCGGTTTCATTTCCATTTAACTTGCCAGTTGGTTAAATTTAGTTTTTATTCCTCAGGAATCTGATGTCTTTAAAGGCTCCTTGACTTAAAAGAATAGTTTTACATTTAGGGTAGCACGCTACTCGCTCTCTTCAGGGGACTTAATCGCCCTAATGTGTATATTATTAATCTCCTCGGTGGCTTCTCACAGAGGTGTTCTCATGGCTTCCCACAAGCTCCATTCAAAGCCATTACAGGTAAGATACACTTATGTTGTTTAAAGGGGAGGTATTATGCCCATCTTTCCACAAGTTGATATGGTTCCTTGTAATGTTTGTAATATATTTTGGTCAAAATACCACAAGAATCATTTCAAACAGCACCTTATACCCTGTCAAAAACAACTCCCCACAGACTGATCTGTTTTGAGTGGGTGTTCCTTTAAGGATAAAACCAACTCCACATGATGACGTCATTGGTGAGCTTTAGAACTAGGTGGCGGGTTTTGCCATTTGTTGTACAGTCAGGCTAGCTGTTCCCTTTTGTTTCAGTATTTATGCTAAGCTAACATCCGTTAATGTATGGAATAGCTGTTGTTATGGCAACAAAGGCTGATTAGAGAAATAGAGGTCAACTTGAAATGATTATGGGTCGGCGAACAACTTGACCACTCATCAAATGATCAGTGGGCACGTCTAAAATGGCAGGAAATGCCAATTAAATGACAAGATACAGCGGGCTGGCAGCAGACCATTAAGGAACCTCGAAATGAAAAGGGTCTGGGGAGAAAGATGGATGACCCCACGTTCACAGACACACACACACACACACACACACACACACACACACACACACAACATGTATATATACACACATGTACATGGAAGACATACAACAATTAAAAACTAGATTATTTAAAAAGGAATTATGTGATGCTAAAACAGCTCTTTCATTTAATTTTTCTTTTTCTTTTTTACAACTATCTCTTCATCTCTCTTCCTCCCCTGCAGCTGTGTGTAGTTATACAGTGTGACCCCAATAAAGTCCCCTCCTCTGCCTCCTGCCCTAATAAAAGGGCTAAATAACTACCCCTCCCTGACTGTTTATTACCCCCTGGGGCAGTAAAAGGCAGCTGTCTGGCCTCCTTCAAAACGATGGACCCCTGTAAAAAAACACACATGTACACACACATACCAAACTAAAAACACACATTCTGGGAACTCTTCACACATAAGACAAGACAAGCCTCCCTCCACATATTACTTGTAAGTCAAGAAACAAACAGGACACACGGTGGAAAGATTCAAAACAGATGCATGCATATACCGACAAAATAAAAACACACCTGTTGAATAAATGAGTATGCAGAAGTCATTTTATCAATAAGAATACATTACATTACATGTCATTTAGCAGACGCTTTTATCCAAAGCGACTTACAATAATTGCATTTCAACCTAGAGTAGAAACTAAGAACAACAAGAATACAGAAAGTAACATTTCCTCAACATAGTCAAACTATAAAAGTACCATAATAAGAGCTATTTAAGAGCCACTGAAGTGCTAATCTGTGTTTTAATCCAGATATAGTCGGAAAAGGTGCGTTTTCAGTTTCCGGTGGGAATCAGATCACCTATAACATGTCTAGCCAGGTGAGCATCGAGACTATCTGAATATACATCACCTGTATGAGAGCAGGTTAGTTTGGGGGCCCCGGGGCCGCGGCCCAGTCACGCTGCAGTTTGATAGATGACTTACGTGCAGGGAGCTGTGGAGTGTGAGCACTTGTCTGCATACTTGAGACACAAGACGGGTGATTTGTGATCTGGTTGAAGCAATTACTGCCATTCGGGTCAAATATATTCCGGGTTAGATCGTAAAGAAGAGAGAAGACTCGTAGAAAAATACCCTGCAGGTGTGCGAGTGTGTGATGACGGGGTAAAAGAGGCACATATCTTTGTGATCGTCGACACACACGCACATAGATTCATAGAGATAGAATCCATGTGACAGTGTGATGACAGGTGATTGTCATTAAATGCACTCACACACTCTCTCCGGCCAGAGTATTTATTTACACGCACACACACACACACACATACCTGCAAGCCCGGACAAACAGATACACACATCTAACAGTCGCGCCGTGGTGAAGTGCACCAATCTCCTGTGGCAAACGCAATTAGACCACCCAGGACCCTTTGAGGCCACTCGTAAAACGTTGGTTGGGAATAGTAGGCTTTACGCCGAGGGCATTACCACACACACACACACGCGCACGCGCACGCGCACGCGCGTCTCCTTTCCTGTTGTTGGGCGGCCCGTCCCAGGGAGCGCCGACCAGCATCTTTCAACAGAACGTCATTCTTCATCAGAATATTCACTCTACATCCTCTCTGTTTAAGAATACTGACATGTGATTATTTGTTGCTCTTTTCTTTTGTTCCTATTCACACAAACGTACGATTTCTCTCCATCTGACTCGTGTTGAAGAACAGAGAAGCCGAACAGAGCGTCCGCTGGACCGATGAAGATGCGCGGATGCTTCACATCGATGTTGAAGCACCGACACAACCCTGAAAAAAAATAACAACAGAAAAGATGAAAACACAGATGGAAGAAAACAAGATGTAGTTTCTTCAGGCCACAGCCAGTAGCATGCTAGCTTAGCATAAACTCTGGAACAGCTTGCCTTGTCAGCAGGGCCGTGCAGGAGGCATCAGCCACAGCAGGTCCAATGGACGCTGTGAGCTGAGGAAGCAGAGTTAGATATGTGGGATGGAGAGATGTAAATTCATCCATAAGGAGAGAGAGACGAGGAGTTAACAAGTGATCTCTTGTTTGTTTAATAAGTCAATTCTAGAATTAGCACCTCGTAGTTGTAGGTTTCTACCAGGTTACAGTTTACATTCACGTCTGTCCAAAATGTCCCCATGTTATCCTATTAGACATTTATTTGAAATTGTCAGAATTAGCATATCAGTTCTTGAGACACACTCACGCAGTGATGTCTGCCCACAGCATTTTGATCAGAAGAAATGTGCTGAAAATATTCCTGAGATATTAATTGTGTTCATGCGAATGGACAGATACCTCACGGTACGGAGGAAGAGAGACGCAGCTTAACAATGACACATCACATGCTGGGTTATGAGCCAGACTCCTTTAAATAACTTCATAATTACTGTAATGGAGCGGTATCAATGTTCTCTAACTATTTACAAGAAATTGACACACACACACACACACACACTCTCTCTATCTCTCTCTCTCTCTAGCTCTCTCTCTCTCATAGCTATACAGTTTAAATGTATATGGGAGATAAAGTCGAAAATGAAGCCACCAAAACCACACAGGCCATCTTGAAGCGGACTCTTACAAACATAGGTTTACATTTTGTTTACATATGATCTGAAACTACCTTAAAATGGCCATTATTCTGTCGTATACACTAAAGCTCACAGGAAGAGGACTACAAACTGGACAAACAACCCAAAAACCTTCCAAAGCTCTTCTCTTTCATTTCTGGGAAGAGAATCCTTCCATTAGGGAAAATAAAATCAAAGCGGATTGGAATGGAGAGACAAGGAGAAGTTGAGTCACTGACTAAACGAGCGCTGAGCTCAGAGGTACAGCTTCCTTTTAAGCTCCTTGGCTAATTTGATAAAAGATGATTCACTCACTCAAAGACTTATTTGTGTACTTTGCTGAGCCGTCTGCAGCCGTCCCGTCAGCTCAGTGGGGAGCGTCGTCATCCTGCTCCTCCACTTAGTGCGGGACAATGGTCTCACAGTACAGCAGGCTGAATGAGGTCTTTGTAGAGATGAAGAATGAAATATTAAATCTGATAACAGACTCTGACGCTGACCTCTGGATGGAGATGACGGAAAGATGGAAGATACTGCTTCATTACAGACAGAACATGAGGAAGAGACTGAGTGTGGGAGAAGTTAAAGAAAGGAAAGAAATGTTCTTACACACAGAGACATTGCATGTGCAATAACTCACTGATCTGCACTGCACTCATTTAATTTAATTTCATTTACACTACACACATACACACACTTTGCATTTTGCACAATGTCATATATATATATATATATATATATATATATATATATATATATATATATATATATATATATATATATATATATATATATTATTTAATTTTACATTGCTGTATTTACATACATGTTGTATATATACATATATATATTATTTTATTTTGTATTTTATTTTTGCATACTATACTTTATGCACAGTCACTTTCTTTCTTATATTTATATTTTATATTATTGTGTTTAGTTTATTGGTGCTAATATGTCAACAAATTTCCCCTTGGGGATTAATAAAGTATATTTCTATTCTTCTATTTTTAGGTATAAATAAAAGTATAGGGACAGTCCAATAACTGCCATGCATAGAAAGTCGACAGGACTTTGAAACCCTGATGCATATTTAGGAAACTATGACATGGTGCTTCCTAAAGTGAACAGAGTTGTTTTCACCATCTCTAAAAGTAGCCGTCATCTTTGCTTTTCGTTGAAAGAAACCTTTGAAGGACAAATCTCTGCGTCAATAAAATGTAAAGGGCATGCAAAATTCATCGCCGGTAGAGGATCTTCACTTTATTGCCGCAACAGTACAACAGTATATATAGGTCTTTCTAGAAACATGGTGGGTGAACATGCGGCTGTAACAGCCTCCGCTCTTTTGGCTCCAGCAACATGTTGGAACAACAAATCAACAGCCTTGGAAGTATGCTGCTGTCAAACATATGTATGTGGTACACAAATGTGGGGACAGTCACTGGTCGTAGACTGCAACATGAGCCAGCAACATTACAGTGATAAGTGGAGAAAGAGAATGTGAAGAGGGGCACCCACAAGGATCATCAGGCGTTTCAGGGTGATGGACAGAGCTGCGTGACTCCTTCCTTTATTTATAGGATCAGCTCTGTGACTCTCACACACCGATGCACAGACGGCGACACACACATGCAGACCTGTGACCCTTTTGACACAACTTGTTGGTGTGTTATAATAAGAGTGGGACCTCCACAGCTACTGGGCTTTTGTGATGGATCAGCAGATTATTTACACAGAAGAACTGGGGATGAGTGTATTTAATATATTAAGCTGGACGCAATCGCTGAGAGCCTGCAGAGAATCAAAGAAAAGGTGATTCTACAACATTAACAACACTTAAAAGGAAAAGCAATACATGGAGTCACATGTTACTTTTAAAGAGCCTGCATGTGATTACTGCATACATGAGGTTCAGCTTATCACCCTCTCTTGCTTTTTTTTCTTTTTACCTTCCTTCCTTCCTTCCCTTCCTCACGGACACTACATCGCTTTCCTCTTTTGACAAGCTCCAGACCAACACACATACCGGAGACCAGTTTGTCAAAGCTGGACAAGTTGTGCAGTGGTGTCGTTTGATTGGTGGCAGGAGGAGACTGTGATTTGGGAAACAGGGGTGGAGGAAGCACACCTTGTAAAAACCACGAGCTGCTACATGCAAACTAGCACAGACGTGTGCGTGCATGAAAATAAATCAAAATCTGCTGCCCACCACAAGCTGCTGTGTTTGTGAGAAAGCAGCTTTCTGAAGTCGTGCACTCCTCATGCATGTTGGCAGTAACTCATCATCATGACCACAGGCGTAACGTGTTGCCGCGGCGGCTGCAAACCCAACAAGAGTGACGTTGCAAGAGCACCTGCTGACAGATAGAAAACAGGCTTGTCTGCTAACACTACACCGCCACTAATGTCTCACTTGTCCATAAATCACAGCTACTGTACGGCACTGTAATGTAACACGTGTGTGCTATGGTCTCCTTCTGCTCTGCATCCATCCACGCAGCCAGGCTCTATGGCGGACATTTATTTACTGATCATCCAACGGGAAAAATATCCCATGCACATGCCAGCCAGTGTAGTCCACCCAGACATTCCTCTGGCTCCTTATCCTAAAACGTGCATTTACTTTGAATGGGGAGCTCGGCACACTGAGTATGAGGCATCAAACTCTGTGTGTAAAAAAGCGTTGGTACTTAATCTTTGCTTTAAAAGTCTTTGTCGACAGTCTAAATTAACATTAAGAAAAGTCTTTAGTGACTAATCAATGTTATTGTCCATATGTGGGAACACCGACAATAAAGTGTGCCTGTAGTCAGTTTTCACTTTAATGTGCCGTTTGAAAAAGCTGTAAAATTGATCTCCTCTTTATTGATTCAAATGTGTTACAGCAATACCACTCTGCAAAGTGTGTGTGTGCGTGTGTGTGTGTGTGTGTGTGTGTGTGTGTGTGTGTGTGTGTGTGTGTGTGGGGGGGGGGGGGGGGGGTCGCATCTGACTGAACATGCTGCTGCCAGTCGAGTTACAATAACAGCAGCGACCAAAAACAATGCTAATGTAGGTCACTGCAAACCCGAAAGAGTGTGTGTCTTTCGTTGATATGAGTTAAGAACCGGGACCACTAGGATCCAAGAGGAAGAAGACAGAAGGTGGAGAAAGAAGAAGATAAAAATGAAGAATAGGGGGCAATAATGGCAAGGACACTGATGGAGACCAATGTCAATTAGGCAGTAACTGTAAGAGCAATGATGGAGAGACCGAGGTCAATTATCCAATAATCATTATCTTCCCCCACCACTGGATCCATAAATCAAAAGCTAATGAAGTCCTTATTATTTCTAGATGTGTTAGCCACTTATGAGTTTACTCTTCAACCCCATTGCACTCTCCATCCCAGCCCAGGCAGAAATCCGTCACCACGGGATGAGTCTCGAGTGGGAGAGCTAATTTTCCAAGAGACATAAAAAGACAGTCAGCAACATTACTACGAATGTGAATGATGGGATTCAGCAGAATATGAATCCGTCATCAGATGACCATCACGGGAATCAGTGGATCAAATGGCTTTGGATGATCTTGGCCATTTGCTTTAAAAAGAAAAACCTATCAATCTGGACCAGTTGTTATAAACTGAAGCTGGTCAGACTATTGAGACAGGCTTGGAAAGTGCAATAGTTGAGAGAGAGCGCCACCAAGTGGAGACAAGTGAGAATGCATTTAATCAGAAAAGCTGTGTATTTCTTTTTTTAAAGACACCACATCACACCAACACCTCTCTGCTCGAACCTCAGCTCTTGAGACAGAAAAACAAAAATACTATACAGCTTAAAGAATAATTAAGTATACATCAAGTACCGCTGAATACCATTGTAAAATAGAAAAGCACCCAATGCAGTTTTCAAAATAATGTAGGCCGAGGCTTTTTCACAGGATTTTAGAGGCTGTGCCTTCCCACGTGTTACTAAACAGTATCAGAGTTCAGCAGCTTCGTTCTCTGAACAGTGTGGGAAGTAAGTTTGTGTTGAAATGTTTTTTTCTTGATATATCAAGAAGAGTGTTCAAGGGTTTTAACTTTTTATGACCAGAGCGAGTACTAATTATATTCCGAGATATTGATTAAGTTGATGAACAGACAAAGTACAAACACAAATTAAAAAAGGATTTAGGCTCCGAACCTCCAAATGAATGTGACTCTTAACTTGAGTAAATGACACATTTACAAAATCTGTGTGGCAGATATGGGCCTGTACCATATACAGATATGGACCATGTTAGTCCACTGTGTCCTCTAACTAAAGGTCAAATTAGTGTACGAATTAAATGGATTACTAAATGTTGCAAATAAATCAATCGCACAGCATGCGTGTCTTAGAGGGCTCAGAAATTAAGTCTTTGAATGTGAATCTATTCTGAAATATTGTCTTTTTCCATGCAGTGTCTTTGAATATGTGATAGACGTCTAAAATAAGCCAAACAAACTTGAACTTTCTTTTTAAAGCCGAGAAACGAGAACATGACATTAAAAACTGGGCCAGTTTGAAGGCCCGTCTCACTTATGTGGAGGGTGGAGAGGTGTAAGAGCTCATGCTCAGAGGATTAAGACAGGACTCAACATGAATAACAAAAACTCTCTTTACTGAGGAAAAAAACTAGCAAACAAATCCAAAAAGAGGCAGGCAGAGAATCGGAGGGCAGGGCAGGCAAGCAGGGTCAGAACAGACAGGTCTGAAATACACACGAGTAACGCAAGAGAGCTGGGCACTAAAAACACGAGGCACAAGCAGAACAAGGAAGACAAAACTACAGACAACAATCCAGCAGGAGACAAGTGAAAAACTAACGCAATATAAAGAGGGGGGGAACAGGTGTACGGCATGAGACCCTAACGAGACGGGAGAGGCTGAGGGCAGGTGAAGGGAATGAAACAATCAAGGAGACAGAGCGACAGAGGAGACATGGAACAAGGTGTTACAACTTAAGTTATTCCCTGAAGCAGGGATCACTAGTGGTCAGAAGCTCAGAAGGTCAGAAGAGATAAACTCACACAATTGAAGTTGTAGCCGGTTTATGAAGTGTTGCTATAAGCTGAGTATTTACATATTCAGCAGAAACAGTAACAGGGTCAACGCCTTGTATTTTTGCATCTCGTGTCTGAGGACATGTGGAGCAGTACCTGTCGGGACCTGAGGGGGGCGCCCACGAGCTGTACACAAATATTCTGGAGGGGTCAGTGTCTCAGGTGCGATTCCGTATCCATGTTTAACTCTTTAGGTCCAGTTAAACAAAAAGACTGGTTGCATCCAGTTGGTCAAGAAATCAATGTTTAACTCAATCCTGTATAGTTACTTCCTTAAACATTCAACATATGCTGTTATTTCCACACAATGAGGAATACAGATGATTAATTAAATGCGGGTATGTCTGATCGGACGATACTCAAACCGAGGTCTGAGTGGCGCATCCCTGGTTATACCTGGGAGGCCAGGGAAATGCCCCCACACTCTGTCTGTCACCTGATATAAATAGCAAATACGCTGTGATTAATTAATTCATTCATGTTTGCTAAAGCAAAAAAGAAAAGTATAATGCTGTATAGATCAGTTATAAGCCATTAATAGAAGTTTTGGTTTTAAAATCTGTCTTCAGCGAGCAAGCTTTATCTTGAACTAATTATGAAACTCCCTCCCCATTTACCTCTTTTAGGAAAGGGCAGTGGGGCACCTACACTAGACTCAGACTGGACTGTTTGTTGTAAAAAAATCCTGTATTGATGAATAATGAACCTTGTTTACATTTGTAAGTCTCTAGTGGCTCAGAAACGGAATAAAGGATTTCCCACAACCTGGCAACCCAAAAGTTGATCTTTATGATGGGTTATAAGTTATAACGGATCTACATTATTTATGAACCAGTTATAACGCCGTTAATTACATCTCTTGTAACCCCTCGATAGATGATTGGGTGTTACTTTATGTTGCACAGTGTGAGATAATGGGTTGTCTAAAATAAATAAGTAGTCAGAGGTGAGCGATCCTCAGTTTGAAATGAAAAGAGAGCGGGAGAGGGAGAGAGAAGTGGGTGTGAGGGTTGTCAATGTGAACCAGTTGGATGGAGGAGGGCTATAGAGGGAGGGCAATTCTAGGATAAATGCGCTCTTTCATTTCAAAGTGAAATCCGTTGCAGGAGGCACACATTTACATCGACATGACTGCCGGGGAACAACCAGTGTGTTCTTAGAGTGAGACAATCAGCGGAGAGGATCATGGATCACAAATTATCTGAGGAACATCACCTTCAACTTGTGGCTTGATGAACCACAGCTTGTTCTTCAAAGACCCGCTCCGGAGTCGAGGCGCACTACGCGCCGTGCTGGCAGACAGTTTGGGAAGGTGGTGCACATTAGTAATGGTTTCTTGATTCTGAACTGCTGCCTCTTGTTGGATGGGACAGGTGCAGGATTTTCACGCCGTAACATGGGTCGCCGAGGTGTTAATGTAGTCCTTTCTCTTGATCTTAAAGAGCTCTCCGCGCACTACGACGCGGTTTAACTTTATGTGGGGGCACGCACCACAGGGACTTTAAGAAACAATCACAAACATAAATCACGTTCAGGAATTATCGTATCAAGAAGTTTTATTTTGATTTTTTTTATATTCAACATCTCGAGATCGATGTTGTAAACGAGGCCGCGCACGCACGGCAGAGATGCCACTGGAGCCGCGTTTCACTGGATATTACGCATCTCTTGGGGAAAGAGAGAGCTGAGAACGCGCGTGTGCATTTAAGTGAGTGTTCGTGCGTGCGTGCGTGTGGTCGACGCCGAAGCACTGCACTCACAAAAACTCAAGAGAAACACTTTGCAAACAGAGACAAATAGAGGAGAGACTCTTCTTTCATTCGGTTTCATAAATGGATCTGCGTAAACACCGGTTGTGCCTGGACTTCATCCTTCTTCTAATAGGTAAGTTATACATTTTGGTTAAGTAGTCGACTTGAAATGTGTGTTTTGCACATTCTGTTTTAAAAATAAGATGGAACTGATGAATGATGATGGGAGGCTGAACCTGAGGGGGAATCCCTCTTAAACTTGTGAACTTTGGAGAACTTAAGTTAACCTCTTGTCCATGATTGATGCCTCTTCACTTCCCAGTTGCTCTCCTTCCCTCCAGCACTGTCTCTCTGGGTGATATGGTCCTTAACCTCAACATACATGTGTGAACGATTGTGTCATACGTGCCTCCCTGAGTCCCAATAGCTTTATTCTGTGTGACAGTAAGTGAGTGAGCATGAAGACATTCTTAACATGATTGTGTCCAGGAGAGAGAAGCGGTAATATTTAAGCATATGGCACACACCATTTGCCAAATAGATCAAAAGAAGAATAAGTTGTGCATGAGTCCAACAAAGCAATGGTTCCTCGTTCAAAGTCTGATCCTCCGGTCAATCTGTCAGATATGTCAGTTCTAAGGAAGAATCAGCGGTCGTTGCGAGTTCCCTCTGCCAAAGGTTTGTGGTTCCTCTCCTCTTACAGCTGACACCTTCTGACCCTGCAGCTGAGTAACTCAACCCATATCCGCCATATCCATCGCTTAGACCTAAGAGCTAAAATTCCCCTAATAAGCACTCTGTGCCATGTGTGTTCTCTCCAAGGAGCATCAGCTCCGCTCCTGTACTCACGGTCGGTGTGGCAGAGCGGCCTCACACCTCGTCGAGGCCAGGAACCTAAGAACAAGACCATTGTTGTCTACAGAAGTGATTATGCAGCTGATAAGCAAAGGTTTAACTGCTGAATTATGGGATGCAAGTGAAGCAAAAAGAGATCAATCGGCTGATACATTACATGTTGTGCAAGGCATGTTAAGTTTGTACCTGCTCTGAGTCACACAGGCCATGTATAGATTGAGACATTGGCATGTAGCCTGAAGAGTGATAAACCACAAAGTCAATTTGCATGCTGTTCAAAATGCTTCATCCAGAACCTGAGGAATGAACAAGGACCGCTACTCACACCGCACACACACACACACACACACACACACACACACACACACACACACACACACACACCTATTCACAAATGCCAGCCGCCTGTGGTAAGCGTGTACACATCCCCCCCCCTCCCCCATCATCAGGTTAAATCAAGCATGAACAGGGTAATAGTTTCCCCTCTTTTGATTGTACATTTTGATTGTCCTTTGATGTTGGTTGTTGTGCAGCGTATGAGACCTGAGTGTAAGTGTTGCTGCATGTGTCCACAGGAGGAGCATGTGGGCGAGGGATGTGTGTTAATGGATCCAGCAGAGCTCCCCTGATGTGGACAGCAGGCATTTGTTACACTGTTATGCTTTACTGAGCTGTTGAACACAAGTGTATGTGTGTGTGTGTGTGTGTGTGTTTGTGGGTGGGTGTTGATCTAAGAGTCAATATTTGATTTCCTATGAATGTCAGTAGTGTAACATTGATTACTGTAATACGGATATCAATAAGGTCTTGTTTTGTAGCACTGCTTTATTTGTATTCCTGATTTTGGGCTGTACAACATATATTTAATTATATTTATTTATTATATATTTAAGAATTTCATACAGCTCTGTCAGTCATGATTTGTTCTATTATATTATTTATTAATTATTTATTCAGGATCTGCATGTGTGTGTGTGTGGGGGGGTGTTTAGGTGTGTGTGTGTGAGAGAGAGAGAAAGAGAGAGAGTGTGTGTGTATGTGTGTGAGAGAGAGAGAGAGAGAGAGAGAGAGTGTGTGTGAGATTGTGTGTGTGTGTGAGAGAGAGAGAGAGAGAGAGAGTGTGTGTCAGAGAGCGAGTGAGTGTGTGTGTGAGTGTGAGAGAGAGAAATAAAGTGTGTGTGTGTGTGTGTGTGTGTGAGAGAGAGAGTGTGTGTGTGTGTGAGAGAGAGAGAGAGAGTGTGTTTCAGAGAGCGAGTGTGTGTGTGTGTGTGTGTGTGTGTGAGTGTGAGAGAGAGAAATAAAGTTTGTGTGTGTGTGTGTGTGAGAGAGAGAGAGAAATAAAGTGTGTGTGTGAGAGAGAGAGAGAGAGAGAGAGAGAGAGAAAGAGTGAGTGTGTGTGTGTGTGTGTGTATGTTTGATTCCAGCCATTCCTACATGTATTGCTCTTATTCTCTCAGCTTCCTTCGCTTCTCGTGTTTTTTTACTCTCCCATAATTTGTTGACTTTCATTCCTACTCCCCCTCTTCCTCCACCCCCATTCCCCACGAGAGGGTGACAGAGATGAGAACAGAAGGTGAGCAAGATAATGGAGAGAAAATCTGTTAAAGGGGGTGAGAAGAGGTGAAGGGGGAGGAGAAGGGGGTTTTAAAAAAGATGATAGAAACAGACGAGCAGACATCTCTACTGGAGGACATCGCACAGAGGGCTGTGAGTCAGGGACACGTCAGAACCAGAGGAACAGACGAGGAGTAAAGCAACGTTTAAATGAGCGGGTCCAGTTCAAACCCCACATCCGTGTCTGGATGCTGCTATAAGAGCCGGCACGTCTCTGCAGCCTCCGCCACACGGGAGGGTAAAGTTCACTCTCTGTGAACATGTACATACTGTCTACCGCCCAATCACAGCCACACACAGCACAGCACGCCCAGAGCCGTGTGTGTGTGTGTGTGTGTGTGTGTGTGTGTGTGTGTGTGTGTGTGTGTGTGTGTGTGTGTGTGTGTGTGTGTGTGTGTGTGTGTGTGTGTGGTGGAGAGAATCTGGACCGAGTTCGCCCTGATACATGTTTGCTGCCAGTTGTCATGGCGATGGGTGGTCAGACAGGCTGTGGTGCAGTGTCACATATAAACCCCAATGAAAATGAAACCAGGGGAGGGAGGACAGGGCGGGAAAACAGGGACCGATGGTACAGTTGGAACTTGGGTGGGTTGGCACCGTGTGTCTTTTAAGAGAGTTTTAAAAGAAAGGAGCAATTTATGGTTTATGAGAGAATGAATGAAATAGGAGGATGACAGAGAAAATCAGTAGCAGGGTTTTTTATCGGGGGGGAGGGAGGCTCGTTTGTTTTGGAAAGCAATTTTGAATTAGAGAGAGTGGTGGACGTTTCCACGAGAAGAGAGAGACACAGTTTACTGCACTGTGGATAAAAGCGTGGTGGGATAGATTAAGAGAGAATAACAAAGGCTGGATGGAAAGACTTAAATTCATTCTGGCAATGAATACGTACGATTTAGTATCAAGAAATGAATCTGTCCTTGCATACGCATAATCCCATCGGTGAAGTGCATTAAGCATCTGTGGAGATACGGTCGATGGCTGAATCTCAAAGTCACTGGAGGATTGGATGTTCAAATATTGAAACCTCACTCAGATCTGCAAGATGAGCAGAAACCAGACGTACGAGTCCACAGCTGGTGGCCTCCCACTGTTGGCATGCTAACATGCTCCATGGCAGTGCTAACATCCTGATGTTAAGCAGGTTTAATGTCTACCATGCTTCATTTCTTATGCTTAGCACTGAAGTACAGCTGAGAATGATTGGGTTGCCATGTCGATTGCAGGTGTTTGGTCATAATTCAAAGTACAATTTCGACCTGATCATAGCGCTAGATGAAAACATAACAGATCACCCAAGTCATCAAATTTCATCTTTAGGACATTAATTTGTGCTCCAAATGTCACGCTAATGCATCCAATGGTTGTTAAAACATTGACATCAGGACAAGACTCAGTAAATCTTCCAAGTCAACACGATTCGTCCGTTGGGGATTTTGGAAGTCCGGAGCAAACCGGTGGAGCAATCAGCAAAACGACATCGCCATCCTCCGAGTCACGCTTGAAAAAACACATAATCGCAACTTTATGTGCGTCGAGTAAATCTGAGTAAGAGAAGAAACATCCAGGACGATACAGGGAAAACATCTGTACGGAAGGATACATGAAAGCGCAGGCAGAATAAAACAGTATGCGAGTAAGACGGGAGCAAAGATGGAGGAGGAACATTGAACATATCTAGTTTCCTTCTCAAAACCAGCCGCAATCCCCCGGTGACGGGCCTGGCCTGGGTAACCGTCTTTGCCTGTCAGTGTGTATTTGTGAGGAAGTATCTGTTCGTGAGCTGCAGTAAAGTCACGGCTGCAGTGTCCTCGACTTGTTCCCCATCTTGAGTACTTTCCTATAGTGGAATCATTGAGATGTCCACAGTAGGTCTTCAGATGCTACATTACATGTCGACTCTATATTATTCAGAAATCCCTTGAAAGAAAACATACACAGCACCCCCTCCAGGGCTACACACCACAGATGAAGTCAAATATGAACTGTCAGCTTGTGTTTATGAGACTAGGCTACGCTATAATGCTCTTTCATTTAGATGGAAGTGTGTATGAAAGGAAATAACAAGGAGAGTCAGTTTCCTGTCAGCCCCTGACGACCTCAGCTAGCACATTTGCTGAAACAGAGAATAAAGCTGCGTTAAAAAAATTACAACGTATGTACTGTTACATGCAGCGTGCATTCAATTGGGATATACAGTGGGGGAAAAAAGTATTTAGTCAGCCACCAATTGTGCAAGTTCTCCCACTTAAAAAGATGAGAGAGGCCTGTAATTTACATCATAGGTAGACCTCAACTATGAGAGACAACATGAGGAAAGAAAATCCAGAAAATCACTTTGTCTGATTTTTAAAGAATTAATTAGTAAATTCCTGGGTCCTGGATTTCTTATTTTGTCTCTGATAGTTGAGGTCTACATATGATGTAAATTACAGGCCTCTCTCATCTTCTTAAGTGGGAGAACTTGCTAAATTGGTGGCTGACTAAATACTTTTTTCCCCCCACTGTACTTCTTCTCTAGCTTTGCAGTTTGAACTTTGCTCCTCTAGCCCACAGGATTGTGGGTCAGAGAAGCTTCAAAATGGACCAGATGTCGTAGGACATCCTGTTATTTTTGGTATGGTGCATTCGAGACACTAAGTATTGGGACACACCAAATCTTTTGTCTGGCATATGAGTCAGTATGGGTATTGGACCGCACAGTAAGTGTGGATCCATGTGTGTTATTGCTCTGCACAGTACACTGTGCATGTGTATACATCTGAACACCAGCAGGACACAGGAGACAGGTCGAAACTAATCGAGAACAAAGAAACGAGGCATTTAGAGACGGACTGATTGTGATGCTGAGCAAGAGGAGGTACAGACGTCGGAGACAACCTCACGCCGGATGTCGGCAAGATGAGTTGTACGACGATTATTGACTTCAGAAAACTTGTAATACCTAGATGCAACAAGTCATAATACATTAATTGACTATATGGAGGCAACGAGGCAATAATGCAAAATTCCTATGAAACATTTTTAATTTCCAAAAGGTTTGTTTCCTTTGCTCATTCCGTTTCACTATTCACTCATCAGCATGGTACACATTAGGCACGTGTTACCTACCTTTATGTATTTTCTTGGCCGTTGAAAAAACATATTATACACAACTTTCCCTTTCAGACTGTGAAAAAAAGAGATGTGTGTGTTTAATTTTTCCCGTTGGAACAACTTTTCGTGCTTCTGTTTAAACCTAAATGTTGCTCTCTGTCTTCTCTATGTCTCCCTCACCTCTCTCTCTCTCTCTCTCTCTCTCTCGTTGAATGAAGGCCCAGCTTGTATGTTACTACAGGGGGCTCACTATACTGCATAGTTTTTCTAACCTACTCCCTTCTCTGCCTTGCCTCTTCTCTTTGCTCCCCATTTCCCCTCAGACTCAACTCCCTTTTTCCTCAGAGGTTGCCTTTGCTCACTCTGTTTATTCGTTTTTTTTCAGCCCCCCCCCACCCCACCCCCACCCTCCCTCGAATCCCCTCTCCCAAGGCCAAGGCGGAAAATTATAATCCAACTTTAGACTTTATAGTTGTGTTCACACAGCTCCAAGTTTTGCATATTTATCAATCATTCTAGCTGTTATTCAATATTGTTCACATGAAATTGTTATACGAAAGTATATATCATACATCAAAAATGTGTGTCAATTTCTGAAGTTATTAAAAGTAGTCTGGCTCATCACCCACCGTGAGATGTGTCATTGTTAAACTGGGTCTTTATCTCAGGAATATCTTCTGGAAATTTGACACAAACATCCGTTTGGACTTAAGGACGAACGGATCAAAATATTGTGGGCAAAAGTTCCTGTGAGCCAAGAATTATTTTGGGACCACAACTCAACAAGTGATATGTTAATTATGAAGAATTCAGATAAATAGTTAAAACTAGAACGGGCACTCGGTAGAGCGCATACCTTCGCATATCACAAGATTGGGCATTGAATTATGAAAATGTTGGCATTAGATGCATGACAATTGGATACAAATTGACCGCGCTATGGTAAAAAGAAGATGTTGACCTTTCATGACCTTGACCTTTGACCCAATCCCAAAATCGAATCAAATGGTCCCCAGATAATAACCAATCATCACATCAAATTTCATGCGATTCGGTTTAATACTTTTGGATCTACGCAAGTAACACGCACGCATACAAATACACGGCGATCAAAATATTACCTTCCGCATTTTCAATGTGAAGGTAATGAGGCCATTTTGTACAGACATGGATGTAAACTGCAACCTGGTATAGAAACAGAACTGCAAGGCGAACAAGAGATAACTTGTTACTTTGTGATGCTTCAGGTGTTCTGGAAGGTTGCGTTACATTTGGACCGATCAAGGCAAGCTGTTCCTGTGTTTATGCTAAGCTAGCATGCTACTGGCTGTGGCCTGAAGTTTAAGAGTTTGAGGGAACGTCCATTCCAAAATACTAAATCTTGTATTCCTTCATCTGTGTTTTCATCTTTTCTGTTGTTATTTTTTTTCAGGGTTGTGTCGGTGCTTCAACATCGATGTGAAGCATCCGCGCATCTTCACCGGTCCAGCGGACGCTCTGTTCGGCTTCTCTGTTCTTCAACACGAGTCAGATGGAGAGAAATCGTACGTTTGTGTGAATAGGAACGAAAGAAAAGAGCAACAAATAATCACATGTCAGTATTCTTAAACAGAGAGGATGTAGAGTGAATGCTCTGATGACGAATGACGTTCTGTTGAAGGATGCTGGTCGGCGCTCCCTGGGACGGGCCGCCCAACAACAGGAAAGGAGACGTGTACAAATGCATCGTGGGAGAGGAGATGAACTCAAACTGCAGCAAAGTGAATCTCGGTGAGAGAAAGAAATACCCGTAACAGCTCGACTCTCCCTGTGTTGACCCAGATGCCACAATGAACCGCTCTGTCTGTCCGTCTCAGGTGAGGCTCTGCAGAACGTTTCTAAAAACCTGAGAAACTCTCACCTGGGAATGACGCTGACTCCAGAATCTCCTGACGGCTTCCTGGTACGTGGTTTCAACACTGAGACGAGACTTTGTATTGTTGCCATGGTCTTGGGGGTGATTTTGGGAGCCTGAAGGGATTAGGTGAGACCCGTTCAACAGAATGTTAATGAATCATCTCTGTAGCTTCTGATGTGACCAAATGCGGTTCACTGATCCCCACCTTATAGATAGATACCTGTTTGAGATCCATATCCACAATTGAAAAGTCAAACCCAGACTGAGTTGGTGGACTGAACTACACATAACAGTGTAAAGATTCAAGATTCAAGATATTTTAATGTCATGTGCACATATAACAAGTTATTTGTACAATGAAAAGCTTATATTGCTGGGTCCTCCAAATAAACAAAATTACAATACTGTAATTATGCAACTTTTACAGCTACGCTTCCTCGGGAAAATGTACGTTCTATTTTTGAGAGATGGTAGGAGGTAGGCTACCGCTTTGAGAATAACAATGTTTTTATTTTCAAGCTAAATCTCAGATCAATCAAGTGCAAGTCCTGCTAGCCGTCTGTGTGTATGTGTGTGTGTTAGATACTGTGTCTTACGTGTGTATGTGTTAGACATTGTGTCTTACGTGTGTGTGTGTTAGACGTTGTGTCTTACGTGTGTGTGTTAGACACTGTGTCTTATGTGTGTGTGTGTGTGTGTGTGTTAGACACTGTGTCTTATGTGTGTGTGTGTGTGTGTTAGACACTGTGTCTTACGTGTGTGTGTTAGACACTGTGTCTTACGTGTGTGTGTGTGTGTGTGTGTGTGTTAGACACTGTGTCTTACGTGTGTGTGTTAGACACAAGCCATAGGTCTCCACCAGATTTTTACTGTTGCACTGTTGTGGAGTCGAGTACAGTTCATGAACGCCATCCAGCTTATCCCACTCTAATGTGTGTGTGTGTGTGTGTGTGTGTGTGTGTGTGTGTGTGTGTGTGTGTTTATCTTAACCCCAGTGGTCAGGTCTATAACAGGATCGGAATGCATCTCTGGCCCTTTGTTAATGACAGACTTACCAAAAGCCATAGCACCTCACTCGCTTTCCTCCGTCCTCTCCCTCCATCTCCCCTTCCCTCCTTCCCTCCTCTCATCCATCTCTCCATCCTTCCCCTCTGCCTGTCTGTATGCCTCAGGAGAAAAACCTTTATAATGACAGAGCGAGCAAAACCAGCCTGTTTCCCTTTCTCTCGTTCTCCCCCATCTTTTCCCACTTTCGGTCTCTTTCTTTTGTCTCTCTGCTGTATGCATGAGTTTCTCTTTTATCTTCTCTTTCCGCACTTCCCCCCTTAATCTCCCTCTCGGTAGGAAAGCCAAATAATCGGCAGGCTTTGAAGTCAGAAATATTTTATACGATGCACCCCCTCCCCACGCCCGTTTAACCCCCCACACACGATCAGATGAGAATTACTTTTTACTGGTCTGGTGTTCCCGCTCTGTTAAACCACTCAAGACAAGAGCGCAAAGACGTCAACAACCATCTCTCTGCCTCTCCCTCATTCCCCCCCCCCGAAAACCACACTATTGTAGTTTTTCCATGAGCTATTCCCTCTCATGACTTGTTTTCTTTGTAACCCGTCTGCCTTAGTTTAGCTATTTGTGTGTTTATTCAGTCAAACAACCATTTTTGTCTACGAGTTCAAACTCTTTGATAACGACCAAAAAAAAAAAGTTCTTGTAAGCAAAACACACACACTTGAAAATACAAACGGCTCAAATTATAATAATAATAATAATAACAACAACAACTATTTATATAGCACTTTTAAAAAACAAGTTTACAAAGTGCTCTACAGATAAACAAAGCATAAACACAACTTAAATGTCGGCAAACAAAAAAGACCATACCATAAAAGCATTGAATACAACTAAAACTAAACAAATAGGCAATTAAAATAAAAACTTAAAAGGACGACATCACTTAAAAGCAGTTCTATAAAAGTGGGTTTTAAGAAGTGATTTAAAAGAAGTTATTGACTGTAGCTGCTCCCGAAATTGCTTCACCTCTAAGACAGCTGATGTGTGTTTTCTAAGTGTCTGTGTGTGTGTTTGGCAGGCATGTGCCCCTCTGTGGTCTCAGGAGTGCGGCACCTCTATGTTCAGCACTGGCATCTGTGCCTCCGTCAGCGACGACCTGGAGCCCAGAGGGACCATCGCTCCGACAGCGCAGAGTAACCACACATCTCCAGACTCATTGTGGTACCGAAACTTGTCGCAGGCCCGTTTCAGCCGACCACTTCTTCCTTTCTTTGACCTCCACGTGTGCAGGGTGCTCCACATACATGGACATTGTGATCGTGCTGGACGGCTCCAACAGCATCTACCCCTGGTACGAGGTGCAGAACTTCCTCAGCAACATCCTCAGCAAGTTCCACATCAGCATGGACCAGATGCAGGTAAAAGCGCAAGTCAATGTTTATTTGCTCTGCCGCTGCATATTATTTACATTAGTAATGGAAACTTGTGGGTTTGAATTTGAGTGAGTCTCCCACTTAAATCTCTGGAACCCCTTAGCTGTTGCCCAGAAGAGTAAGACAGGCTCGTCCCTTGAGTGAAAACATGCACAGAGTGACAGAGGAGCCCGTTTGGCAAATATAACCCCAATGAATTGCTTCGGTAATGTAAAGGGACGTAAGCAGAGCTAGTTTGAGGTTGTTGAGGAATGGGAGTCGGGGGGGGGGCTCTGGGAACGTTAAACAACAAGCGGGTGTTTGGGTTTTGAAAAGGGAGGATGAGGGGTAGCAGGCAAAGTGAGGGGAAGAGGAAATACCTCTGGTTTTTGAATGAATTCAAAAATTCCCAGAGAAGTCTGTTTACTTTAAGAACAAGATCGTTACTTAAAGAGATGGTTCACCCCCCGAACAAGAGTCTCACATGTTGCTTTCCACAGCAGTGTGCCAGCGCGACCATAAACATGTGGCATTGTTGAAATGTGTGTGTGTGTGTGTGTGTGTGTGTGTGTGTGTGTGTGTGTGTGTGTGTGTGTGTGTGTGTGTGTGTGTGTGTGTGTGTGTGTGTGCACATTCAGGTTGGTATACTGCAGTATGGCGAGGTAGCGGTCCACGAGTGGTCTCTGAAAGACTACCAGACCACACAGGAGGTGGTGGAGGCCGCCAAGAACATCAGCAGACAGGAGGGACGGGAGACGCGCACCGCGTACGCCATCCACACGGCCTGGTAGGCTGTCACCGTTACTGCCCTCTCATTGGCTGACGCTCTTTGTACTAAAACATTCGGTAGATCTGGCTGACTGGAAATGTTCTAGCTGTTTAGATTTTGGTTTGTTTTTCTATAACTATATCACTATATCATTTGTAGTAATTATGTTAATCAGGTCTGTTTTTTTCTGGTCTATTCTTTGCGATATTATGTGTATGATCCCATCAGGATGATTTTGATTAACAGCTTACTAAGATACTTAAATTGCCAACTAACGTTCGACATAGATGAATTCAATCAGCTGACTGACCACAAAATGATCAATTAAGTATCCCATTACCGTCAGACTACTTACACTGAAGTATTCTCAAGCAACAGGATCACATGATACACCCACCAGCAGCTGTGTCCCATCTCAGAAAACAATGCAGGACGTTTCCAAACGGGTGTAATTTGGATAAACTGCCCACATAGAGTCAATCTAAATGGAAAAAAAAAATCATAATAAAAGGAATATATTAACAGCTTTTAGCCTGGCTTTAAATCTCACATGACGCCCAGTATCAAGGCACCCATGAATGCTATGCATTGTGGGACAGTTGAGTGTTTACAGCAACACAACCTCACACACACACACACACACACCTGTACACGTCACTAGCCCAGCATCAATCAGCAGAAAAAACATCACTAGTTATGGAGCAGATATACATTATACATTCCTGACAAAAAAAGTGCAGACCAACTTTAAAATACTCTCATCAGTTTCTCATCATGAATGTTCTCCGTGGACGTATGTTCATGGTATTTAAGATGGTAACCCAAGTCTAAAGAAACAGCTCTTTATGTTGAGCGGCAGTGAAAACCTCTTGGTCTTTAAATATCTCTTTCTTTTAAAAATGAAATTCCTGCTTTATTAAAGTCGTACCCACACGGAGCACCACACCCAGAGCCCATGTGTGGCCACAGCTTTCATTTGGGATGTGTGTGTCTTGGAGAGATGTTCCACCCCCACACACACACACACACACACGTAATTGGAGAGTTCCTGTTTTTTCTGCTACATTTTAAGGTAAACGGAGAAGTGAAGGAGGAACATTTAAAAGGTATATTGAAAAGCAGTGACTAGAAAATGGAGCCAGTAAATTAGTGTAACTGTGGCATTAAAACACCAGGAAATCAAGACACACTTGACCTTTTGATCTCATTACCTTTCCCGCCTCGCAAGACGGTGAAAACACACAATCAAACGTAGACATCAAGACTATTTAAAGAACATTTTAAAATAGCTTTGTTGAAGATTTCCTTAAATGTGTGTCTGTCACTGTAAAGAAGTCAAGCTTTAATTACTTTGATATCAATATAACAACTTGTGTCTGGACTTACAGGAACACACAGCACACACTCCTGCACACACTCCTGCACACACACACACACACACACAGATGGGCCGATAGCAGGGCTCGCCCCTCCGGGTCGTGACGGGGTAGAACAACAGTGGGACTGGCTGAGCCGGTCCAGTGGGCTGCTGGCTCAGCACGGCTGTGGCCCAGCCGGACCCAGCCTGGTCAGACAAGTGGTGCTCTTACAGCTGTAAAAATACACACTCACAGTACACACATACACCGATGAACACCGACGCACATATTACGAGCTCAAGCCATACACAGGGTTCGTACGGTCATGGAAAACCTGGAAAAGTCATGATATTTTAAAATGGTTATTTCCAGGCCTGGAAAAGTCATGGAAAAAACTTTAATCATGAAAAGTTTGGGAAAAGTCATGGACATTGTTATAATCACGTTCATTTATGCCGAGTTTGAAATAATTCATTTTTTTTTTTTTAAGAAAGACGCTCAAAATATAAGCCGGCGTACGCTCTCAATACGCACAATTATCAAAAATGTTCATGTTTATATCGAGATTTCAGTTTGGTCATGGAAATTTGGTTTAAAGTCCTGGAAAAGTTTTGAAAAAGTCCTGGAAATCCACTGGTCAAAATGTGTAAGAACCCTGCATACACTCAAATTCACATGCACGCTTTGTATTTCTATTCTCACACATGCAGAGCTGTAGATTTACACCTTTAGACTTTAAGGACTTGAGTTGAAGGGGATTTGACTAAGATCAGACTGGCTGAGTCTTGGCTTATTGGCTGGTTTGTCAAGTCAGTAGAAATAAACTCATCAAATCTTCTAAGTAACTTGATAAACTAATGCTATCAAAGTGTTGTGGTAAGACCCAGGAACAGTTTGAAAAAGAATGAATCTCCAAACACGATAAAGGGAAACGAGGGCAACACAACAATAATGTAATTTGTAACTTCCACCTATAACACTGTGATACTCTTTTTACACTTTGTTTTTATTTTACATTAAACAAACAGGATGTAAAGTGTTAATTTAATAACTTTAAAAGTGCAAATAGGTAGATTGTGTTACTATTAGAAAAAGCCCGGCTAGCTGTTCCCCTGCAACGTTAGTCACGGAGTTCCACAAGGTTCTGTGCTTGGACCAATTCTATTTACCTTATACATGCTTCCTTTGGGCAATATTATCAGGAAACGCTCTATAAACTTTCATTGTTATGCAGATGATACTCAACTATATCCATCGATAAAACCAGAGGAGACTAACCAACTCACTAAAATTCAAGCATGTCTTAGTGACATAAAAACATGGATGACCGGCAACTTCTTGATGTTAAACTCAGACAAAACCGAAGTAATTCTACTCGGCCCCGAGCACCTCAGAGATCAATTATCTGGTGATGTGATTTCTGTAGATGGCATTACTCTAGCATCCAACACCACTGTAAAGAATCTCGGCGTTATCTTTGATCGGGACTTGTCCTTTAACTCCCACATAAAGCAAATCTCAAGGACTGCATTCTTCCATCTACGTAATATTTCAAAAATCAGGCACATCTTGTCTCAAAAAGATGCAGAGAAATTGGTTCACGCTGCTCGTTACTTCGAGACTGGATTACTGCAACTCCTTATTATCAGGCTGCACTAATAAATCTCTTAGGTCCCTCCAGTTGATTCAGAATGCTGCAGCTTGTATTCTCACTAAAACTAAGAAAAGAGATCACATTACTCCTGCACTAGCTGCTCTGCACTGGCTCCCTGTAAAATCAAGAATCACTTTTAAAATTCTTCTCTTAACTTACAAAGCCTTAATTGGTGATGCACCATCATATCTTAAAGAGCTTGTAGACCAAGTATCGCCCCACCAGAGAGCTGCGCTCACTAAATGCTGGGCTACTTGTAGTTCCGAGAGTCTTAAAATGTAAAATGGGAGCCAGAGCCTTTAGTTATCAAGCTCCTCTTTTATGGAACCAGCTTCCACCTTCAGTCCGGGAGGCAGACACAGTCACCACATTCAAGAGTAGACTGAAGACTTTCCTCTTTGACAGAGCTGATAGTCAGGGCTGAATCAGGTTTGCCCTGGTCCAGCCCCTGGATATGCTGGTATAGGCTTATAGCTGCTGGGGATGTTTAGGATGCACTGAGCACCTCTCTCCTCTTTTCTTTCTCCTATGGATGAATCTTCATCTCTCCATCACACATGACTAACTCTGCTTTCTCCCCGGAGTCCTTCTGACCTCACGTCTCATGGGGTCATCGGACCCTATGAGACGGCATAGATTCCATCTGCTGATGGACCTTCGATGGTTGGATCGTGAGTTCCTGTCGCCAGCTGTGCCACTGCCCTGCTGGGACTCCGCCCACTCCTCCACTTGGGAGGTCTCCAAACTCTCCATCGTGGAATATGCCTAAATATGAACTATTGATAAACTCTGTCAGATTCCTTGAATGTATTTTAACTCTAAATATGTCCTTCTGTACACATTACATCTATTGTTCTGTCCATCCTGGAGAGGATCCTCCTCTGTTCTCTCCTGAAGGTTTCTTCCCTTTTTTTTCCCCCTGAAGGGTTATTTGGGAGTTTTTCCTGGTCCGATGTGAGGTTTTGGGGCAGGGATGTCTATGTGTACAGATTGTAAAGCACTCTGAGACAAATTTGTAATTTGTGAAACTGGGCTCTACAAATAAACTGAATTGAATTGAATTGAATTGGTTGTAACTTTAGATTTAACCTACAGACATGAGTGATATTGATTTTCTCATCTAAATAGTGTCAAGAAAGCAAAATAGCGATTTTTTTTCCAACTAATCATTTGAAAGGACAACAAAAAAAAGAACAATGACAATGCAGTTGTTAAAAAGAAAACCCTGCATTACTGGAGCTGCCCATTTAAAAAAGAATATAAGTTGCTTTGAGCGTACTTAGTGTGACGCTGACATGTAAATTACATTACATTACATTACGTCATTTAGCAGACGCTTTTATCCAAAGCGACTTACAATAAGTGCATCAACCTAGAGTACAAACTAAGAACAACAAGAATACAGAAAGTAACATTTCCTCAACAGTCAAACTACAAAAGTACCATTTTTGTAAATGACAGTAATGGGTTGAATGCAGAGAAGATGACAGACTGATCAACCTCTAACAGTACAATTTGATTTGCCACTAATTTGTATGTTGCTCCACCCGCTCACCCACACACACACATACACACACAAAAGTACACACACAGACCGCTGCGCCATGTCCTTACCACACTGCTGTGACTCCATAAAATAGCTTGTAAATACAACCAGTGCTCCCAATTAGCGCCACTCACTTTCTATTTATTTACTTTCTTTTATCTCCCCTTCCATGCCTCATCTCCACGTCTCTCTCCTTTAATCCAAATGTTTATGTGCTTCCCTCTTTTACTTTTTGTTCTTCCTTCCCTCCTTCCCTGTTTATGTCTTGTCACATTATTTCTCTCCCTCTCTTCTACCACTTTACTTCTCCCTTGTATAATTCCCTCTTCCCCACCAGTTTTATTTAACTGGATACTTCACACAATCTCATGGCCACATCAGAGCAGGATTTAAACTTCTCAGTTGTAATGTTTGGCTCCGCATTTTATCACTTTTAATTTGTATTCCAGACCCTTTACTTCTCGGTTTCTCGCCCTTTTCTCTCTTTTTTCTATTTTTCCAGACTAATTGTTACCTATTTGCCATTTCTTGTTTCTCATCTTGATCCAGTTTTTTACTCATCTATTTGTTCCTCTGTTATTTGTCCTCACTTCTGTTTTCTCCTCTCTGCCCCCTATGTAATTTGCAGACTGCATAGGGGGAACATTTGTTTTTAACTCTGAGTTTCTTGTGGCTGACCACAATGTTATATTTAGACAAGGGCTGGAGTTAGGCCTTAAAATGACTGAGTTCACTGGCCGTGACTACTCTCCTCAGTTCAGTGTGTGTGTGTGTGTGTGTGTGTGTGTGTGTGTGTGTGTGTGTGTGTCTGAGGCTACCAGCCCTATTCAACACATGAGTCAGGTCCCACTGAGAACAGGTTACTGGAGACAAACAGGGTGTGCCTTAGTGCGTTAGTGTGTGTCATTTAGGTTTCCTCTCCGTATCGCGGCACAGCAGGATGGGAATGCCCAGATGTGGTCGCTGTGTGCAATGACATGTGCACACTGCATGCCAAAGTCTGTGTGCCAAATATGACTAATATAGTTGTGGTAAACATGTGATTTGGACTAGATTTTAAACTGTCGCAAATTTAAATTCAATCTGTGTTTACTGGCTATTCATGTTCTAATAAAGCACTTGAGATTGTATATTATATTGGAGTTTATTTGACATTTTATGAAACCAAGTAACTGATTCTCTCTGGTATCCTCCCTCTCCCTCAGGCTCTTTCACTCATTGCCCTTTCATTTGAATTGATTTTTATTTTCTTGTTGCATTGTTTGTCGTGATTCGGCATCATTTCCTTTCTTTGCAGCACCGAGGCGTTTAGCGCAGAGCGAGGAGCGAGGGAGGGCGCCACCAAGGTGATGATCGTCGTGACGGACGGAGAGTCGCACGACGGGGAGGAGCTGCAAGACGCTCTGAGCGAGTGCGTGGACAGAAACATCACCAGATACGCCATCGCTGTGAGTTCACCTCCTTGAGTCCGATCGTTCTGCGTCAAGGACCTGCAGACGTAAAACCATCATCATGTTTGACTGAGTTTGTGTTTTATTATGGTCCAAATTGAGCTCTGGGAACTTTGTACATGCAGAAAAACGATTGTGGGAAGCACACAACAACAACTACATTTAGGTGACCATATGAATGCTCACGCAACCACACAATACCACCACCACTCCCCCCCAAAAACATGGCTCTAAATAACCAGATTTAAATAGCCATGTGGGAGCTAAACCTCTTCTCCTTCAGCCCCACCCGAACCCCTCCACACACTGAGTGATGGCATGGTTTTAATGTGAGGCCGTGAGCCTGGACAATCCACAGCAACAACAACTCTATGACATATTGCTGGGTCAGCAAACATTTAATTTGAGACGTACAGACAAAGATGCAGTGTCACAGTTTGGGGAGAGCAGACATTTAATACAGTCTTCAATGCAAAAAGAAACAAACAAAACTGTGATGAAGAAAATAAGAGAGAACACTTCGGTTTGTGGTCGAGTGTTGGACCAACATAGGAAGTAAGGGATAGTGTGTGTATGTGTGTGTGTGTGTGGGCCACTTATCTTTATCCGCACTTGTATTCAAATTCCATTATGTCCCTTAAATCTGCTTTCAATTGAACACAAATCCTTCTTCTCTGTCTTTAATCTCCATTCTCACAGCGGTCGGTCGCCTGAGTGAAGTTTATACAATCTTAACATACATATTTATGGGTAGGCTCTCTGCACCCCTCTCCATCCCGACCCTTTGAAAACGTAGGATTTCCTTGGTTTGCTTGGCAGCTGAAGTCACAGGGGGGAGTTCTTGGGTTTCTCTTATGGAATTTTTCTCATTTGTGCTGAAGCCATAGGCTGCAGTACGTCTCCTGCATCAGTCATCTCCTCACCTCAGGGCGAGGCCTGCGCTCCTCATTTACAAATCTCTCGTGACAACCATTTCCTCCATTCACATGTTTTCCGGTCAAGTTGTTGCCTTTGGAGATTGCTTGATTACAAGTGGATTGCTCCAGGTAACTTGAGTGCTACTTAAGAGTAAATATCTTCTCTTCCCTCAGACTTACATATTTCTCTATTCACTGTCCCTCCAGAGGCGTGTTTGCTCTAATACATGCCAGAGCGTCTGTGCATGTGATCCGTTTGTGTCGCTTTCAGCTTCATCCGTTATCTTTTCCTCTCCCTCGTTCTCTCACGCCGGCCTCTAGGTTCTCGGTCATTACATCCGTCGGCAGCAGGACCCCGAGACGTTCATCAAAGAGATCAAGTCCATCGCCAGCGACCCCGAGGAGAAATTCTTTTTCAATGTGACCGATGAAGCGGCGCTCAATGACATCGTCGACGCCCTCGGAGATCGCATCTTCACCCTGGAAGGTCTGTCACATGGGGAGGAGTGAAAGACGCAATGTTTTGAGAAAATAAGGAGAAAGAAAGGAGCAACGTTTGTCAAGTCATTTAGGATTAGCACAGAGGATCATCAGTCCATTCATTTTTAAATAATTCATCCACTTTTTCAGTTGTGTCATATGTACTGCATCAGCTGTTGCTAACAATTAAACCAACTTTATATTATTATTTTTGCAAAACACTCACATTATATATATATATATATATATATATATATATATATATATACACATACATACACACACACACACACACACACACTTTATATTATCCATCTGATGTTCTTTTTGGTGGGTTGACTATGTACACATGTGAAATTTAGGGTTGAAGAAAGTGTCTTTCACAATAATTGATGCAGGATGAGATAAAAGTTGATGAAAAGCGACGCCACACCACCCTTTAATGTTCATGGAAATCAGAGAGGAAGGGACAGGAAAGGATGAGGCGTTTCCGCAAGGTGTGAGAGGGTACTAATGAGGAAATCTAGATAAGGAAGGAAGGAAGGAAGGAAGGAAGGAAGGAAGGATGTGTAAAGAAACGTGATGATGGAGAACACTGACGTGCTCTCTCTCTCTCTCTTCTAGGCACTCTGGGCTACAACGAGAGCTCGTTCCACATGGAGATGTCTCAAATCGGCTTCTCCACACACACACTGGATGTGAGTCCAGTTGCCTTTGTCCCTGAGAGTGAAGTAAATGTGTTGTACTTGTTCCTCTCATCCACGTCCTGCTCCATCTTCAGGACGGCATCCTGTTTGGGATGGTGGGCGCCTACGACTGGGACGGCGGCGTGTTGAAGGAAGGGACCAACGGGCGCATCATGCCGCCCAGAGAGGCTTTCGAAAGCGAGTTTCCATTGGAGCTCAAGAATCATGCTGCTTATCTAGGTATGTGGATCTCTCATCACTGAACACTATACCCACAGGACCGTACTTGTGTGGTTTCCATGATAGGAGTTTCTATCACAGATTATTGTGTCATTGTGCGGTTTAACTTGGACTGATTCTTCCAGGACGGTGTGTTCATGCGTCGGTCAAAAGCTCAGATATTTGACACTTTGATCTGGTTGCAGGGCCGAATCAACCCACAAGTGGACCCCAAATCTCACGTCATAATTGGATTTGGAAGGCAACGATTTTATATATTCAACAAATGAATCCACTAATTGTTTTATCTGTCATTTAGAAAAAAAAAATGCCCTTTAAAAATGTCCTAAATCCCAAGGGGACATCTTCAACTGAGTCTTCTAAACAGCCCAAAACCCATATCCAATTTAATATGTACAGTGTACTACACATGTAGCACATGAATATAATCCAAAGTGTATATTCATGGCCGTAAGTGTAGGTCTACGGTCGTGACAACGCCCTCTGCCACCTCTCCATCAAGTCAACACAAGTTTGCGTGTCTGTATTTCCTGCAGCAGAAGCATTGTTAGTGCCAACCCAACGATCGGCCGACCTTATTTACTCATACGGAAAGACTTCTGTCAGGTCATGTATGACAAAAGTGAGAAATGTAGTGAGACTAACAATGCTGCTACTGCCCAACACTGGAAACAGATTACATTCTACGAAAACAATTATGAATAAATGTTTTTTTACAAACAAAATTAAATTCATCGTGCCAGCTATCAAAATGCTCATTTGGCCAAATAAAGAACAGATGTGTTACTTTTGAAACATTAAACAATTGTTCTAAGTTAAAAGTCCATCCAGTCACTCTTAGCCCAAAATTGAGTTTTTTTCCCTCTCCTCATCAAAACCCCATGTGTGTGTATGTGGACATTTCCAGCCATTTCCGTGACTCCCTCACTTCCCTAGACTAGAGGAACCAAGAAGCTAACGGCTGCTTGTGTTTGCATAGTAGCATTTCCCACGTGTTGGAGCACAGTAGTGTATATGCATTAAAGTAGAGATGAAACCCTTTAAGATCACATCCCCATGTAATATTGCAGTTATTTAATAATACACAATAAATAAAAGTTTTTTTTTTTTTTATTCCTACCAAATTACAATCATCTTTTCTTTCTCTCAAAGTACAATTACAGTGACCAGGGAGTTGTGAGGAGCCAGTCCTCTGAAACTCTGTCACGCAACACCCCTCCACCATCAATCTTAATGTAACTGTACACAACTCAAATATTCAGTTTCACTGGTGAATACGACTCAGTACAGAAGCTAAGGGCACTCTACCTTCTGCTTCACCTGGACCTCAACATTACTGGGATGTCAAGCAATAGACATTTTAACTTCCACCATTACAAACATCTGAAACGGTCCCCAAATGTTCCTGAAACTTGAACAACGATGACGTGAAAACTGTGCCAGCTATTATCAAAATGCTCATTTTGCCCAATAAAGAACAGATGTGTGTTAACTTTTGAAGCCTTAAATAATTGTTCTATGTTAAAAGTATGTCCAGTAGTCAATATGGGCCCAATGGTTTTGTACCCTCTCCGCCTAGATTTCCCAGCAGCCTCTTGGGTTCCTCTGCATTTTTTTCTCTCCCTCTCCGCCTACATTTCCCAGCAGCCTCTTGGGTTCCTCAGCATTTTTTTTTACCCTCTCCGCCTACATTTCCCAGCAGCCTCTTGGGTTCCTCAGCGGGTTTGTTTTACCCTCTCCGCCTAGATTTCCCAACAGCCTCTTGGGTTCCTCAGCGTTTTTTTCTCTCCCTCTCCACCTACATTTCCCAGCAGCCTCTTGGGTTCCTCAGCGTTTTTTTTACCCTCTCTGCCTAGATTTCCCAGCAGCCTCTTGGGTTCCTCAGGGCGGGCAGAACCTGTAGTGGTTCAGACCGCGTAAGACCAGGTTCTGGACCCAAGTGTAGTTCAATGAAGCTCACAGACCTGTGTCTCCTGCCCAGAGAGAGGGGTGTTGAAACCCTGTTTTGGATTCCCTCACGTGATCACGGCTCCAGCACCCTGATCGAGGCTCTCTGCGGGTAGAAGCCCTCATATACTCCTCAGGAACATAGTATAGTTGTGATATTTCGATATTGCATATACTAAAATTGGAACGATACAGAGAAGATTAGCATGGCCCCTGCGCAAGGATGACACGCAAATTCGTGAAGCGTTCCTTATTGTTAAATTATTATTTATTTATGATTTCATAATTTTTTTGTTTGATTTCTTCATATTTGGGTGAAACAGCGCCCCTGTGGCCGCTGTGGTCGCAGCCGGTACTACAGCAGAGCAGACTGCCTGTGACGTCACGAGGACAGTCCGCTGGAGCTCTCTGCTTCTCCCGTCCACAACAAGCAAACTGAATAACAGACACGTAAAGTTTAGTAAAGACACTTACCCGGGTCCAAGTGGCTCTCTTCTGGCTTCGTGTTCCTCCGGAGACTCCGCGCTGCTCGGCAAAGTCGCTGGAGCTGCTTTCTTGTTGTGATGTCCGCTCACGCCTTGCTCTCTGGCTTGAGTGGCTCCTCTATGGCTGATAGATTAGATTGCTAATGAGCCACCTGTGAGGTGGGTATGTCATTGTGATTTATTGAGTGTTGATTGGTTGTTTTTCTCCGCAAAATGTTGACGGACAACCGCATTGGCAAATCACAGTACTCGGTGTCTTGTCACCCGACACGTTCGTACCCCTATCTTTCTCTATGACTCGCAGAGGAGCTTACGGTAGATAAATGAACGGAAGAGGGAATCCTCCGGATTTATCCAGTATTTTAAACGTATCTCGGCGACTTGTTGTCGCGGAGATATACAGATTTTAAAAACGTAAAGCTGTCAAAATGCACTGCAGCGTGCTTCGTTTTCAGAGGGTTATTAAGTAATAAGTAACGCCTGGGCCCCAGAAAGCTTTTCACCTGAATGAACTCCTGCTTTGGAGCCACTTCTCCAGTCAGAGGTTCTTTCACCAGCACATACAAACACACACTGTCCTCAGTCGGCTGCAGGCAGCCCTTACTTTAACAGCATGCACGGGGACTAGGATGCAACCGAGGACAAAAATACACGGTCAATACAATATACATTTGAATTATGGATGTTTTTATCAAGTTGCTTCAAGAACACCAGTCAGGGTTCTTACACATTTTTCATGGATTTTCATGACTTTTTGGATTTCCATGACTTTTCCATGACTTTTCCATGACTTTATACCACTTTTCCACGACCAAACTGAAATCTCGGTATAAACATGAACAATTTAGAAAGTTTTGTGCGTTTTTGAGCGTCTTTCTTTAAAAAAAACACATCAATTATTTCAAACTCAGCGTAAATGAACATGTGAATACAACAACATTTCCATGACTTTTCCAAAACCTTTATGATTTGAGTTTTTTTCCATGACTTTTCCAGGCCTGGTAATGACCATTTTAAAATTCCATGACTTTTCCATGACTTTTCCATGACCGTACGAACCCTACCAGTGAGACTCTTGTTACATGGTGTAAAATAGTTTCATTATATGTGCTTCCAGGTTACACAGTGTCATCTGTGATAGTCGGGGACTGGAAAAGGCTTTATGTGGCCGGAGCTCCTCGATTCAAACACAAAGGCAAAGTCATCCTGTTTGAACTCAGCGACGAGGGCGACGTCAACATCGTGCAGGCTCTCAATGGAGAACAGGTACAGCTTCCAACTCATGACCCCTCCTCAAGCCTTCTGCCACTTCTAGTTTGTTCACAAGATGAAAAGCCTGAATCTCAATTGATAGAGAGTGAATCAAGAGCTCCACCTAGTGGCAGTGAACTGATAGAGCATGTTTCTGTCTAGATCGGCTCTTACTATGGCAGTGAGGTGTGTGGGCTGGATGTTGACCAGGATGGCATCACTGATGTCCTTCTGGTTGCAGCTCCAATGTACCTGGGCTCAGGAAACAAGGAGACTGGTAGAGTTTACATCTACACACTCAGTGGGGTAAGACAGCCGAGGCACTGGTCATTCTTCTCCTGATGGATTATTATCACACATAACATTCATCAGACTCTTGTAGGGTTTCCATAACAACTTCTCAAATGACCTGTGCGTACTGTTCCCTCTCTCTTGTCTCCCAGGAGGAGGTGTTTGTGTCCAACGGGACTCTGAAGTCTGAGGATAAGTCCCAGGATGCCAGATTTGGCTACGCACTGGCGGCCGCTCCAGACCTCAACCACGATGGCTTCACTGACCTGCTGGTTGGAGCCCCGCTGGAGGACGAGCACAGGGGCGCCCTTTATGTCTACCACGGTGATGGCATTTCCATCATACAAAATTACAAGCAGGTATTGTAGTTTGCCTACAACTACATTTTCCATGATCGATTTTTAGGATTAAATTCAACTGATGTTTTTTTTGTTGCCTCTCTCGTCCTTTCAGCGTATTTCAGGGTCATCGATTTCACCCTCTCTGAAGTATTTTGGCCGCAGTGTGAGTGCTCGGTTGGATTTGGATGGAGATGAGCTCATAGACTTGGCAGTGGGAGCTCAGGGTAACGCTGTTCTGCTCAGGTGAGACGGAGGAGAGGGAAGGACATCGCCAGAGCAGATCGTATTTTATAGCTGCAGCACTGGGAGATAATGACGGCAGACACATTCAATGCTGCAGGGGTGACGTCTTTTTGTTAGGATGTTTGCAGAAAATAAGCTCCCTGGCAAACATAACATTTAGAATACTTTCACGTTTTGTTCAACAAGATCATTAGATTAGATTAGATTAAACTTTATTGTCATTACACATGTACAAGTACAGAGCACCGAAATGCAGTTTGGCATCCAACCAGAAGTGCAACAGAAGTATCCTAATAAATACATGATATACAGGTTATACATAATGCGGATATAAATATATATTCTGGGGTTGTAAAACTAGTGCAAATATTCAGTGCATATTAACTTGATAGTGCAAAAAATGGCTTAACGTGTCTACAGTGCGGATAGAGTGGTGTATGATGATCAGAGGGGGGTAGAGTTCAAAAGAGTAACAGCTCTGTGGAAGAAGGTCATCTTTACAATTGAACACTACGTTTATGACTTTTCAAACATGAATGCACCGGTCAGAAGTAAAAGGTTTAGCATCGTGGTTGCATGAGCACGAGGATGCACCCCGAGGCTGTGGAAGCGGACTAATGGGCATGACGCCGTTTTGTAGTTCTATTTAGCAACTTTTTAGCAATCGCCTCTTTTTAGACACTTAAAAGCTCCAGGAGAAGAGTATGTACCGATGTATCTTACATAGCGGAGCAAAATGTGATACCGTTAAAACTCTTACACTTGTGTAGACCAAAAACTCCTCTAATCAGAAACCCGTTGACTTCCACACGAGGGAACTAATAGTTAAATTATGCAAACTACATTCCAGGTTTCAGGACTACGTGTCGTGGTGTCACGTGGCTAAAACTTAAATCCTGTTTAATCATTGACTGGTCCTCCTGTGTCCAGCTCTCGAAGCATCGTCCAGATCAACGTGAGTCTGTCCTTCCAGCCTCACTCCATCAACGTCATCCAGAAGACCTGCAAGAGGGGAGGCCGAGAGTCCGCCTGTCTCGTTGCCACCGCCTGCTTCACGACCGTCTCCCGCTCCCCTGGACCACACGGCAACAGCTTCGGTACGCCGCTCTATATTCCATCCTCACTCGTCCTCGTGACAGGGGCTGTTAGTGCTGCGAACTGTCCAGACACATACTAATTAGAATGTGACTATTCCAACACTCGCCATCTGTCCCGACTGGTCCTAATGACCTGCTCTCCTCTCAGATCTGTGGGTGTCGGCCATGTTGGATGACAGGAAGTTGTCTGCGAGGGCGCTGTTTGACGAGAGCTCCCACCGGCAGACCCAGCTGGCAGTCCGAGTTCACATAGGGCAAACTCTCTGCTACACACTGCCCTTCCACGTCTATGTGAGGGTGACACACATCAACCACAAGTGAAAGTAAAACGATGCGGTGACTTTATTCAAATCTCTAACATTTGTTTCCGTCGTGGTTGCAGGACACGGCCGATTATATCCGTCCAATTAGCTTCTCGCTGCAGTTTAAGATCAATAACACAGAGAGCGGTCCGGTCTTGGATGAAGGCTGGCCGACGACTGTGAAGAAATCTGTGAGTGGTTTGCATTTTTATCTTCCTTATTGCATGACATTTGCTCCCTCTGTTCTCCATCAACCATGCTGTCCTCTCCACTTGAACCTCTCCAGATCCAGTTCTTTAAAGATTGCGGCGAGGACGATGTGTGCACAACAGACCTGGTGCTACAGGCACATATGGACATCTCTGGGACACGGTACACTTTTGAGATATTCCTCGTATTCTCATTCCTTTCTATCAGTTTGTCAAAATCATGACAGTCTTTGAGTGAGTTTCCTCTGTTTCCCCCACAGACAGAAGCCGTATGTGATTCGCAGCCCTCGGAGGCGTATGGCGGTGGAAGTGCAGCTTCAGAACAGACTGGAAAACGCCTACAACACCAGCCTGACGCTGCACTATTCACGCAACCTGCACTTCTCCAACCTCCACATCAGGGTAAAGCCCGCCGCCAAACACTTTTAACTCACCGTCCACATATATACACACCACCGATGAACTAACGCACACATCCTGTTTCTCCCCTTTCCTTTGGATGTAGGAGGATGCCCACTTCAAGATTGAGTGTACAGCACTTGGCGCCAACAGCCACTCGTGTAACGTCAGCTATCCAGTGTTTCGCTCCCAGTCAAAAGTATGTCCCTGCAGAGGAACGAGCTCCCATCACTCTCGCCTCAGCCCACTCATACTTCACTTCCTCCAGGTGAAATGTGTCACTTCAGCAGGCCGTTTTCTTTTTTCTTTTCAAGGTTAACTTCATGTTGGAGTTTGAGTTCAGCTGCACATCTCTGCACAGCCGAGTGCAGATGAAGCTTCACGCTGCCAGGTAGCTGACGAGAGCAGCACGCTCAACGACGTCCACACACAGTTCACAAATACTGAAAACCTCAAGAAACGTGTTTCTGTCCTGTAAGAAGCAGCGTGGTTTGTGTAACTCTCTGGTTCTTTGTCAGTGACAGTGTTGAGAGAGAGGACACTTTGGGGGACAACAGTGTTCAGCTGCAGAGTTTTGTTCAGTACGAACCAGATTTGTTTGTTACCAGGTATGTTCGCGCAGCATATTGTTTGTAATTTTCAACGATACGATATTTTAACTACTATAAATATTGTTGTATCGATCAGTTTCTTTTCTCTAATTGTTTTCTAAAGTGACTCTAATCTGAACCGGTATGAGGTCCACCCAACCCGGACAGTGTCGGAGGCAATTGGACCAGAATTCTACACTCACCTCAGGGTAAAGCGATGGATCACATGCTCTTTTTTAGGAACTTTAATGCAACCCACGGTGTCAAGCTCATCATCACCCTCAACAAGAATTACTGCCGAGCTTTTTGTACGCCTCGGCCAACCAGCCAAGTTGCGATTCACCACCATGTCCGTCCAAAATGTCAACAGACTGTATCATCACTAGAGTATAAATTCTAAAATGCTGGCCAAAATATGATTTGTGAGGTCACAATGACCTTGACTTTTCACTGCCAACATCTCATCAGTTCATTCTTGAGTCACAGTAGACGTTTGTGAAACATTTGTAGAAATTCCTTCAGGTCATTGCTGAGATATTGTCATCACTAAAATGTGACGGACAGACGGACTGAAGAGGAGGCATACAAACAAAACGAGGCAGAATTAGAGCGTTATCTTGTTTGTGCTTTTAGCTGCAGAACCTGGGCTGTTACTCGGTCAGTAATCTGGAGCTGAGGCTGCATCTGCCCTCTGTGGCTGCAGGAGACAGAGTCTTCATGACCGTCACCGACGTCTCCCACAATGTGAGTAGTGCTGCGTGGCGAGTGGCTGTAGCGCTCGCTCAGGACACATCCGACTGATTTAATTTCCCCCGTAGGCCACAGGGGTGAACTGCAGCGTGCTGAGTGATCTGGCCCAGCTGAAGGCCAGACAGAGGGACGTACGCTCCCTCCACCCTGAAGACATGATGCAGAATGACATCCTGGTGAGGCCTCTGGCTCTGCTGAACACTAAGCAGCATCGGCAAACGAGTAAACACGTCTGTGTTTTTAGAACTGCAGCAGATCGTGGTGCACGGAGATAGTGTGTGAAGTGCAGCAGCTTCTAAGCGGGCAAACCGCAGCCATCCGCGTCAGTCGCAGAGTCCATGATGACTTTTTCAGAAAAGTGAGTTACACAACCGCACGCAGACGCTAATTTCAGCCCAAATATTTATGCTCTGTGACACAAACACTGGTCATCACTTCTGTTTCTCTGTTTGTAGGCCAAATATAAGTCACTGAGGATAATAGCTGCCTATCGCCTCTCGGCTCAGGAAACTAACCTCATCACTCTGGGCACTGGAACAGTCTGGAGGGAGGTAAGAGGCCTGGCAGGACTTCAGAGGCAGAATGGGACTGGACTTTTCTTTCTCCAATCTCTCCCTTCGTTTATTTTTCTCTAGACTGTACTGGAGGTGCTAAAAGGCCGAGCAATTCCCATATCGCTGTGGATTCTGATCGGTAGTATAATTGGTGGTTTGCTGCTACTGGCCCTCATCATCTTCATTCTCTGGAAGGTATTCTCGTGTTATATTTACTTAAAATATCTTCTGGAAAATGAAGTGTCTTGCAGACAGAATATTCATCTCTTATTTCTCTTCAGATGGGATTCTTCGCACGCAAACAAAGAGGAGAGGATGAGAACCATGAGGACTGAGTCCAACTGTTGCTGCCATGACAACAGTAATTTGCCATGACGACTACCACATGAGCCGAGTCCACCTCTCACCAGGCACAGACAGTTTGGACTCGATACACAAATGCAACAGGGACCTCCAGGACCAAACGAGGAGAGGGTCCAACGGAAATGCACTACCCACTATTTCCAGGGTCGGGAGCACTTATGTAAATAATGTTTTTCTAATTTTATGGAAAAACCAAAGTGTATTGAACCACAATTCTTTTATTTAATATACAGACATCTTCATGGTTTTACATTTCAAACAATCACCTTGTCCCATGTTTGTCTTACAGTTTTGTGTTTGTTCTACAGTGAAATTAAAACTGTTCAAAAGAAGTATTCTCGTGGTCAATTTCTTAATTTGCTAATACTTGAAATAAAAACAAGCAAAATCATTTATTCAAATTTGACTGCACTGCAAACGTCCAGTCATATAAACTATAAAACAGCCATACTTCGACACCGTTCATACACAAAACGTAATGGAGAAAACCCTCAAAAGTACAATGTTTAAGTTGTAATGGCCTCAACTTGTGGACGCAGTTGAGGTGACGTAGGACTCTATGAGAAAAATGGATTCATCCACCTGGTTCTCAGCAGAATCTAACCTGAAGGGAAGAGAACGGCAGTGAGAATTGTCACAACAGAACGATATTGTCACCATAACAAAAGGGAGTTGTACTTTTGTTTTGAGCACTTACTTGTTGATATGAAGCCGTAAGGCCTCCAGCTGTTGCTTTTCAGTAGCAGTGATCATCTCCTCGACCTCCGTCAGCTGCTCAGGCTCGGCCCCACTGGCCTGCAGCGATGCCAGAATGGCCTCGATTCGCTGGGATTTCTCCAGCAGACGCCTGGCAGTCAAGCAGAACACTATCAAACATTGGTCTTTGACACAGAGGGTGAGCCAGGCAGATCTGCAGAGTCCATCGTGTGAAATGATCTTGGTTTTCTGGGCATGATGAACTCACTTGCTCTCTTTGGACTCAAACAGCCGTCGCTCTATGAGGTTGCCGACTGTCTGCAAGAGAGAAATGTCAAGACCCAAAAGATGTCTGAAGGCTAAACCAACATTTAAAGAGAAAAGAAAGAAGCGTGTCATTTGTAGTCCTCTTCTAACCAGAAGGTTTACGCCATGTTCATTGTTTTTACCTTGTAGCAGTTCTGAAGCAGCATTCTTGCAGTCGGGAGCTGGTTGACGGTGTAAAGATAGAAAGTACGAGAGGGAGCGAAGTCAGGAGTCTTTGGGATTTCCTGAAGAATAAGAAAACACGTCATGGCTGTTCAGAGAGAACGAGTAGGTAGATTAAAAGAACAACTGGGGCTGCGCCCTCAACTTTCACAACACAAATTATTCCAAATGACCAATATCGCCAAAAGGTTACTTGTCTTTACTAAAACTGTGTGTTTAAAAATATTTCATTTACATAGTAATAATTTTCAGTATGTTTTTTTGGATCATATTTTTAATTTTTAATACTGCTACGTTGTCGCTTATGTCAGTAGACTAAGACAATTTTCTTGGAGAATCTTGCATCATATATTTACATCCATTAGTGTTCAATGTGACTTCTATATTTTGTGTCAAAGTTATAAATCCTTTGTGGCAACAGCTCAGAGGGTCTGCTTTGTGTTTACGTGTTTTTGCAGGAATAAGAAGGAAAAGCGGTCCATCATCCCAAAATGCATGAACACAAAGAAGGGCATCGAGAGCCTCTTCACGTGTCGAGCCTGTACCTGCAGCTGGACCAGGTTCTGTGAGAGCAGCGTGTAGAGCATGTCCTTGGCCTCTTTGGCTGGAATCATTGCAAAATCCTCCACCTGCTTCTGCTCCAGGTGACGTTTCCTTAGCAACAGACGGAAGATGCGCGCTGATCGGGAGCCAAATCTGATGACAGATTACAAGTGATTAATAATGATGAAAGGGAGATCATATATATAGACGGTTAAAAAACCCACTTACCTCTCTTGTACGACAGACTCCAGCGTGGCTCGAGCCAGATTGGCCAGCGCTCTGTGCAGATCTGAGGCGAGTTAAGAAAAGCCCCCATGCCGTGTCCAAACTCAAATAGTACAAAACACGCGTGTAGGTTCTTGACGAGAAGCTCGTGAGCCTCTAGATCGAAAAAAGGATACTGACAACGTACATCCCTCCTCCACTTTCACCAGACTTCCCCACAAACTCCATCTAGGAAATGAAAAGTACAAAGAGATCCATATACATTTTGCAGATCGAAATTAAGATAACATTTGACAGGTGCCTTGCGGAGGTCATACCGGGTCATCAACCAGTAGCGTGAGGTACTGGTCTAAGATGGGCCTGGGAATGTTGTAGCTGGACGGGAGGGACCGGAAGATCTCGTTGGCTGAGAGAGGCTTGGTATAGGCGGCTGTGGGCGAGGTCGTCACCTCACTCATCCTCAGCATAGTCCTGACTATCTCGCTGCTCGTCTGGGTGACAAGTTTCAGTTATTTAGGAAGACAATCAAAATCATAAACAACCATAATAATGTTTTTCCCAGTAAACAAGAAGGCAGACCAGGCAGAAGCAGCAAGCCTGGTCTACAAATAACAACAACTATTGAAAAGAATATCCCACTGTCCATCTTTGTACTCCTTTTACTGTTTTTTATGACTCTTTTTACTGGCTATACTAGCCAATGCACAGACTGTCCTATTTAAATCTTTTTGCACTATCCTGGTGGATACCAACATCAACACTGACACATTCATTATGCACACTAATATCTTTAAAGATCTGTATACACCCTACTCCCTGTGTACATGTTCCCCCTATGTGTATTGTGGTTATACTGTGATTCTACTGTAAGTTGTGTATGTATGTTTGTGTGTTAAGTTAAATGTTAAATGTATAAGCTACTGTTTGACCTAAATTTCCCTCGGGATTAATAAAGTATCCATCTATCTATCTATATGCAAATATATGCATCAGTGGAGTATTGACACAATCACCATTGTGTTACCTCATTCTGCAAAGTGACTTAACAGACATTTATTTAAATGAAAATCTTCAAGATAATTAGTTTAATTATTTGTATATTTCTCACAGGCAGTGACTTATTTCAGTCTTATCACCTTGAGGTTACTATGAAAACAGTGGACAAAAAGTAACATTAATTAGTGAGCTTTAAATGTGCTGATGTGTTTTTTGCACAGGCTAACTGCGTCCCCCTATTTCCCCATCGTTATGCTAACTTAGTGCTGTAGCAAACAGACATCGGAGTGGTATGAATCTACTCATTTAGACCAAAATTACTATTCCTTAAGTAATATATTTAAAATATTCATGTGTGAAAAACTGACCTGATCCAATTTGTTGGCTACAGCACTGATGATGGCCTGGTCTCTGAAGTGGAGATGGAACCTCTCAAAATTGACCTGCCAGCAAATCCCCTCATCACCATGAGTCTGAGCAGTAGAGACACACAGAGAGAAGGAAGGCCACACACACACAAGCAGTGTTATATGCAAGGCACCGGGAAAAGTAGAGGTCATTTAAGTTTTAAAAGTACAGCAAAAGTGTTAAAAGTGTAACGGAGACTCACCTGTGAATCCGTTTTAACCTTCTTTACATTCCTTTGGTCCTCTCCATCCTCACCGCAGAGTTGGCGTTTGCCCCGCCCAACGAGTGTGAGGTGAGGCACCGTGTAACAGTCGGGGAAGCTCTCTGCCGTGGGCACGGCGATGCTGACGGGGGCAGTAGGAGTACCAGTAGCTGGAGTTGCACTGACTGTTGTTCCTGCTCCCGCCATCAAGGGGCAGCGCTGAAGAAAATGGGTCTCCACCAGTTTGGAGAAGGCAGAAGACACTTCGTTGTAATCCATGCAGCAACCCTCTAGAACGACAGGGACAAGACAACTTGCTGTTGTTTCTTTGATGTCGAATTCAATCTCCACAGAGATAAAACGACGAGAAATTAAGTTTATGTTTTGGGGCATTTTGCTTGATTTCCACTAACAGGGTTCTTACACATTTTGACCAATGGATTTCCATGACTTTTCCATGACTTTAAACACATGTCCATGACCAAACTGAAATCTCGGTATGAACATGAAAACTGTAGAAAATGTTGCCTATTGAGAGCTATCGCCGGCTTATATTTTGAGCGTCTTTCTTTAACAAAAATATTAATTATTTCAAACTCGGCGTGAATGAACACGTGATTATAACACATTTCCATGACTTTTCCAAAACTTTTATGATTCAAGTTTTTTCCATGACTTTTTCAGGCCTGGAAATGACCATTTTAAAAGTCCATGACTTTGCACTAAGACTGCCAAATGGAAAATTAAGATGATCTGGCTCTGATAACTGCAGTACAGTAACAGTAATAAACCAAAAGTTAGGCTTTAAAACATGCTTCAATAACTGAGGGAGAAGCTGCTCTTTGATCAATACAGACACTGAGATACTGACCCTCCATGTTCTGTGTGAGGCGGTCGGCGACGGTCTTAACAGTGCTACTCATGGTCACGTGACCTCTCTGTAGTAACTCCTCTATGATCAGCTCTCCGGTGTCACCGTACAGGGTTTTGGCCGTGTAGATGTAACGCGGGTATCTCAGAATTCTCAGAATCGAGTCACAGCTGGTCCGATACTCGGTGGGGCTCCCAGTTCCTTTGCGGCCTGAGCTGAACACACAGGCCCCGTGCTGCACCAGCACACACAGGGACTTCTTTACCTACAAGGGACAGAAAAGAGAGCGAAGAGGTGTTGGACTTCAGGATTCCCTTTACATGCACACAAAAGTGAAAACAATAATCCTAATCAAATTAAGGTGGACATGTTATTTGCATATTGTATGTAACTATTAGCATATTGTGCTACTCTTATTGCTCCAATAAACAAAGTAAACAACACATTTATGTATAAAAAACATGCAAAAGCTGATTGTCGTGTTGTTTCCTCTATGGTGTTGTTTCACTTGTCGTGGTTTTAATGTAATATTTTTTTGGGATCACAAATTGACCGGGCATGTAAAGAGACACTAAATGTTGCATTTAAAACACACGATGCAAAAAGAACACTCCATGTAAATGCAGCGCAACTAACTCCTAAAACAGCTTTACTGTGCACCAATGACACCGGAAAGACTGGACTGCTGAGCGCTATTTGAAAATGCTGAGAATCTGTGTTTATAACATAAACAACATGATGTGTAAGGATGTCTCCATGGTGTGAAGAAGAGAGTATACGACTTGAAATAGAAAGAGTAACAGTGTTACCAGGTCCAGTGGGATGCCAGTCTCATGAATGATGGTTCTTAAATTCTGTGCTCCACCTCTGAGCAGGTGTGTTCCCACTTTCTCCACCACTTCTCCAAAATGCTCCCGCAGCAGGAGCCCACACAGACGCACCCCCTGGGAAGTCATCTGCACAGAGAAACACAACAACATTCTCAGGGAACATCGTACATCCAGAGAAACATGTTAACTTCATTCATAATCGACAACATACCTTAAAAAGGGGAAGAAATACGAGAGTGATTTGACGTTTTCCTGAGCAAGGGCTTTACTGTAGTGAGGAGAATATCGCCGAAGGCGCAGACTAAAGCAATCGATTTCAGACTCAAGATCAAGACTGCTATGTAGATCAATTATATATTTTCACTAATAAAGATTAACTTGCACAATAAAGGATGAAATCAATAATGTCTTAATCTTCTAAACATGTATCCGCAATCGGCATGTCATTCATGATCAATAATGTTAGCACAACAGACCATGCAGTCACCCTACTATAACCTGCTCAAGAGTGCATGTTTTCCACATTGACATATGGTACACATAACAACCCTTCTTATTGTACATTGCAAACAAACTGTGAAGAACAGTCATGTCATGATTTTCTTATATAATATCAATTGCATAGACTTGCATACACCTTTTGCACTGCAGCACAGGTGTTACTCATAATATTAATAATTCACAATGGCTGTTTTATTGAAGTGTTCCATTAAGCGACAGTTTGCCGAAATGAACAATATCAGGTCTCACTAGTGAAACATATCTTTCCGTTTCCCACACATGTCTTGTTTTGTAAGAACAACAGTTCAACCCCTAAATATCAAGTTTAAAATGACAACACAGAAAAGCAGCACATCTTACATTATACAATGTGTGGCCTATTTGATTACAAAATGACAAGTGTCCATTATTCAACTGATAAAGTGATCATTCCAGCACCAATAGAATAACGCATGTTTGGAGCTGGACCGATACTAACTGAGCTGAATGAAAGTCAAAACATCTGGGCCGTTTGTGGATGTGTCATGCAAAACTGCCACAACGTAACGGAAGTGCTATTTTAAAATCACAACGCACAACAGCCACTGTCAGCATTCATGAATACAGCGTGACTAGATAAAAAAACATAAAGTAAATACGCGTATTTCTACAATCCCACGAACTTTGCTGCGCAGACAGCAAAGCAACAGCACTGCTTTGCATACGAGCTCGCTAGTTAACTGCTAATGTTTACACGCTGTCATCAAAGGTCTGATACTTGTTTCTCACATACCTTTCGGACAGACAAGTGTCAGCAGCCAGGCGAAACCCTGAAGTTGAGCATCTGAAAGACCACTAGGCCCACGCGGCTTCTAGCAGGCGAACCACAGCAGGCGACGCGCGAGCACTTCCGGTGTTCAGCTTCGCTCGTTCGGATTGGCTGCGCGGTGCCGCGGTGCATGCCGGGCTGGAGGCGGACAGCTGTCTTCAGTTCGTGGAGGACCGACGTCAGTGTTTGTGCTGGTCCGGGGAAGATGGCGGAGGCTGCGGCTGTTCCACCGCATCGGTTTTTCTGTCACTGTTGTAAGGGAGAAGTGAATCCTAAACTCCCGGTAAGGCACACGTATTCTTGTCTTTGTCCATCACACCCTCTTGTACACAATGTGCCGTTGACAAGTCAACCTGTTTCCGAAATGCCGATTGTTTCGCTCGCTTGCTTACAGCTAAACACTATAGCTAGCCAGTTAGCAGTCAGCGGCGTTTGTTGTTGTTAACTCTCTAAATAAAACTCGTGACATAAATGCTTTGTACAACCATCGGCATCAAAAGCAAACATGGATATGAGTCCGGGTGGCATGTTTGGGTCAGTTTGGAGAACGCAGTGTGCGTGACGCCTCGCTTTGACAGCTTGGAGACGTTGTGTTGTGAACAACAGAAACAGCTCAAGATGTGTTGTTCTTATTGTATTATATTGACAGTGTTTGTATTAGCTGACTGATACAAGGGTTACTTTCTTTATCAGGATTATGTATGTTAAAACCCGCACTTGACAGGACGAGTTGGGGGATTTCAGGGAACATAAACACGTCGTTCTCAGCTTCAGCTGTGAAATGAAAAGTGAGAGTAACATAATGTGGAGACGCTGCCTGGTCCAGGTCTCACAGGCCTGAGCGAACCGCAGCGTGGATGACACGCATATCCTTTGTATGTGTTAGGGTTCTCTATTGACACCAAGTCTCTAGTGTATTAGGTACACCTCGCGTTAGTTAAACTCAATCAAGCAGAACACGACAGCCTCGAGATCCTCGGTCCACGAAGGTTACCGAGGGTTTGTTGAAAGTGTTTATTTCAATGTATTGGTCATTTTGAAAGTTTCTGTTTTCAGTCTGACTCATAATGTGATACATTGACAAGAGCTGACATTATTAGTTAGTTAATAGGTGAGGCGAAGAGAAAGTTAACAATATTGATAACTTATTAATTGTCATTTAGTAAAATGAAAACATTGTCTAGTTGGAGCATCTCAAATGTTCAAATCTCAAGGTTTTCATAATCTTTTATGAAAGTAAAATGTATTTATTTCAGGTTAAGTCTGTTGGTTGTACACAATCTATTTTCTCCTTTTTGTTATAATCCTGACCCAATCATTTATACATTAAATGATCAAATAATTGGTAGATTAACTGAATACGAAAGTAGGTGTTAGATGCTGCCCTGATATGTTAAGTGTTTATTTGTCTGATCGATATAAATTGAAGTGGATCAAAAGTAAGAACCTAATACACTGGCACAGTCTATATATCTGTCAGTCATTGTGTCAGCGTCTCAGGCCACCAGATTATCCTGTAAACTGAATCCATATGTTTATGGTATAGTTGAGGGTAATTCCAGCCGGCCCCGTCATTGACTCTAAACTGGCCTGCTTGTCTCAAGAACACTCAACCCTGCGGCATGTCGTCACTGAGCCAACTGTGCAACACCCACACACTACTACAGTATATCCCAACGGGTCATGTAACTGCAACAGGTTTTATAACGTTTCTATGAGCTAATGACGGACACCTCAGTTGCCAGGTGTTGCTTACTGCAGGGTTTATCCAAACGATTAAAAACATGACTATAGTTTTACATCCCCAAATGTTTGTAAACCAGCTAATAAAGGATGTTATATAATCACTTGAGCATGGTATTTGTTCATTCTCTGCTTTCAAAAGCATTCCGTCAATAGAACAGAGTTCAAATATATATATATACTATAAAAGCTGTTGACCTACTTTTCCAACCTGTTGTATAACAAACATATCAGTCTAATCTCTTCTGCTGTATATTACAGCTTCAGTCCTGTTCACGTAGTTGGGGAAACCCTGTCTTAAACTCGGCTGACGACGTGATCCAGCTCCACCAACTACCAGTTGTTGTGTTTCACATTCTATTGTAGTGGCTTCTATAGCACAGGCACACGCACACACACACACGCACATGTTACAGTTAGGTGTGGCTGGCAGACCAGCTCTACTCCCTGGGCTACATTCATAAAACATAATGTCTTTACAATGTGTTTATTATTCCCTTCAAAGACCAAGTGTTTATTTCCTTGGTATCATTATATCACAATTTGGCAAATACCAGATATTACTTTAAAACATCTGACTGGTAGTTTCTCCTGTATTACACCAGACACAACCTTTCACATGTATAACAAAAACCTCAACCATGGATTTTCTTGTTTATTTTATGAATACTTTATTTTTCATTTGGTTAATAAAATCATCCAAATAGATAATCTTAAAGAGATTTTACTAAAGTAGAGCGGAAAAATAAATTGTAAAATAATCCATTTATTGTCGCTCAACAGAAAATGATTTTGATAATGAATTATTTGTTTACATTTTTTTCAAAAGCAGAAATTACATTTTGGCTTCTACAGGGTTTTTTTCTCAGCTTTTCTAATTGTTAACTGAATATATTTGTGTTGTCGAGACACTTTAAAATGTCATCTTGGTTTCTATAAAAAATGTAATGTGCATTTTTCTCTCCACTGCAACATAATCTGTCCTGAATATTTCAGGAGTATATCTGTCCAAGATGTGACTCTGGATTCATAGAGGAAGTAACAGAAGATTCCAGGTGAGAGACACGTGTCATTCTACCAATCAACCTGATTCTCACTTTTAGTGTCGTCTGGACCAAAAGCAGACGAGCTGTTTCCTCGTGGGCATTAACAAGAAGTCGGACGTTATTTTTGTAGAAACTTTTCTGCTTACCTTGCAGTTTTGTCCCAGACTAGCACTAAACCTGACCAATGTGCAGGGTTCAGTGGACGTTACTAATAATGTGTCTTTGGGCCCTTTGGTGTGTGTTTTCTCTCAGTCTTCTAGAGGGTGTCGCTAACGGGATAGATGACGCTGCCACGCAATTTGCAGAGGTAGAAGCTGACTTGACGGATTTTGGAGAGAATTGGGTGGGGAAGTGGGCGACGAGGATTTATTGCAATCAATTATGTTTGATGAACTTGTTCTCTCCCTGCACTGTTCTTGACTCGCCTTTTATCTTGTTCTCCCTCTCTTGTCCCCTTGTCCTGCCTACTGTCCCTTAATCCCACTTTCTGTCTCCAAATCTCTCCCTTCAATCCCATCTCCTCCCACCATCCTGTAGCTATGGCACCTGTTGTTACTGGAGCGACCATTCACAGCAGACGGTGACACACCCGACTCAGAACCCCGGCTCCCTGGAGGGCGCCTGGGGGGTCTCAGTGACCTGGGGGGGTTGGGAGGGGGACCGATCGGGGGTTCGGTCCCAGCAGGCCTAGGGGGACCGATGGGGGGTCTACTAGGAGCCGGAGACCACTGGGGACCAGGACGTCCTCCTCGCTTGCACAGCCAGAGGAGATACCGGTCCAGAGGCAGCAGTAGACCAGACCGCTCGCCCGCTGTGGAGGGGTGAGCAACGGTTCAGTCTCGTTTACCGTCGTCGTGGCTCTTTTCTCCCGCTCCGTGACAGACAGGGTTCTTACGGTCATGGAAAACCTGGAAAAGTCATGGAATTTTAAAATGGTTATTTCCAGGCCTGGAAAAGTTATAGAAAATACTTAAATCACAAAAGTTATGGAAAAGTCATGGAAATGTGTTATATTCACGTGTTCATTTACACCGAGTTTGACATAATTCACATGTTTTAGAAAGAACGACTCAACATATAAGCCGGCATACGCTCTCATACTGGCGGCGCAATTTTCTTTTTTTTCCGCGTTGCAAGTGAACGCACCGTAACTGGAAAATTTGATTGCCATAGCTCGGGAAGCAAATGTTTATTCTTTAAATTAAATATTGTCTCTTAGCCATTTGTTTCATTAAATGTATAGGCCTACTGTATGCTTTGGGATTTACATTGTTTAAATACTAAATGTTCTCACTTTTTCATTCATAAATCGAGATTTCAGTTTGGTCATGAACATTTGGTTTAAAGTCATGGAAATCCATTGGTCAACGTGTGTAAGAACCCTGGACAGTGCTAGGTATGCTAATACTAGATGCTCTGGGATTTGGTGATGACATTGACGGTTGTCTCTTTTCTCAGGATTGTGCAACAGTTTCTCGCCGGCCTCTTTGCCAACTCTGGAGTCCCTGGCTCACCCCCCCTCTCATGGTAAGATGCAGCAGCATCACAGTGTTGGTGTCGCGGTGTAAGTGCGGTTTCTTATCAGCTTGTGGTGTCTGTGACTCTCCCAGGACGGGGATGCTGCACTCTAACCCGGGCGATTACGCCTGGGGACAGGGAGGGTTAGACGCCGTGATAACGCAGGTAAACCAAACTTAGGAGAACTTTATCCACCTGTTTCCTTTAAATGTCTCCGCTGTTTACTAATGTGTTGGCGTGTGTAGTTACTAGGTCAGTTGGAGAACACAGGACCTCCTCCAGCAGAGAAAGAGAAGATCTCTTCTCTCCCAACGGTCAATATCTCTCAGGAACAAGCAGGTGAGTAATTCCTTTTTTCCTGTTTTTTCTTTTTGAACTTGCCAACGACTGGAACTGGCCGTCCAGCGTTTCTGAGATTGGAGAGAGACGAGGATCAAATGTGATGTGAGCTTTTCAATAAAAGATCTTTGGTGTGTCATGAGGCGTCTGAGGGAGAGGAACCACAAGTCCTTCCTTCATGCTGCTGTCAGGCTGCACAGCCCACTGCAGCAGATCGCTGGAGATCCTGGCAAACTCGGCACTTTACTCAGCACTTTACTTTGTTTTCCCCCTGTATATTTAGTATTTAGTTTTATAATTATTTTTATTAATGCTCTGATGTGCACCGCTGCTGTGATTTTTGACATTTCCCCACTGTGGGCTGAATAAAGGTATATATCATATCATGTCTTGGCTTGGCCAATCAGCGTTGAGATGTCTCCAGCGACTTCGTTGGGGGGGGGGGGGGGGGTGTTAGGGTTAGCCTGAATGTCAGCCCGCTACATCTACTGACGACTCTAGCAGGAGGTAGAGAGGACCGCGAGGAGAAAGCAGCGCAAACGAGTCCTTGAAGGACAAAGAAAAGAAGTTGCTTCACGAATGACTTAAACCATATTTTATACAATGAAAATGTATATATTTGTTATTATTATTTCCGTACGAGATCAGTTTAGCATGTTCAGATCAAAAGGCCGTAGTTCTGAAAGCTTGAGGTTTCATCAAACGAAGGTGTCATGGTTTTCAGCCCTTCTGAGTTTGCGGGTATGTTATTTGTTCCGAGGTCTGTGCAGCACTTGGATGCAGCAAAGCATCTGCTGCTGGCTGCCAAGAGACGCCTCTGAAAGTGTCAGTTTGGAATGAAAAATCCATTATACTGTATCCACAAAGTTTTCCCTGAATTACTTTTAGAGGATGTGCGGTGGATCTGTTATTCTTGACTTCCTCTTCTGTGTATGCGGCATTATTTTACCACTTTCGAATAGCTGACTTTGGAGAAATGAACATCCACGTGTCTTAAAGAGTCGGCCTTCATCCTTTTGTGTAATTGGTTAAAAACGCCATGCATGATACCGTTAACACCGATCCGTAGCAAATCATTAAGTCGGTGACGATTGACCCAATAAATGCCTCCCGTCCACGAGGGTATTGATGCCGCGTCTCTCCCGCTCTCAGACTGCTGTATGGAATGTCCGGTGTGCAAAGAGGACTTCGCAGTGGGAGAGCCAGTCAGACAGCTACCCTGTAACCACTTCTTTCATTCAGACTGTATAGTACCATGGCTGGAAATGGTGAGTCACAACAAAGAGGGTTTAACAAACTCACTAAATAGATCTGACATGTGATGCTGGGAGATATTCACATCACTCAGACGAGTATTACGACCTGAAGTTAATCTGAACTCGTGCTCTGTCCGCCCAAAGCTGTTCAAAATAAAAATGTCCCTCCTGTTTAATGAAAATAGGGAACATTGTTGCCTGGTGCTACCGAGCGGCTCGTTTGTGTTCACGATAGTTTTCAGACAACGGAAGTTAACTGCACAGGAGAATAACTTGTATTGGAAATCCTGGTTAGTTAATTGGATCAGTCCACTGTGGGTTATGCTCGTTTTACTCGAATAAGAAAATATAGTGAATATTCCCAGCTTTAAAGCCCCACTACGTAGTTTTTCCCTTGTAGCGCCCCCTTCAGGTATTTAACGTTTTAAGATGCAGCCGGTAGTACCCCGATGTACTTGGACCTGCTTTCTGTCATGATGACCAGCGCCACATAGTCCAGTCCACCTCACAGGGGACTTTTTATTGTCTCCGCTACGCGACGTAGAGACAGAGAGACATGCTGCTGTGGAGACGACCAATAACAGACCTTTAGTTTAATAAAAGAACAAAGACGTCTTTAAGAAAGGGACCTGACATTACTGCTGCTGTCATCTGGAGGATGGAGAAAGTTACAGGGGGGCGAAGGAGATTTTTATTTTTTTTAAACTCAAACTCAAAAGAGCCATATGCGTCACCGGAAGAGCCATATATTCAAGATTCAAGATATTTTAATGTCATGTGCACACATAAAAAAATATTTGTACAATAAAAAGCTTATATTGCTGGGTCCTCCAAACTAAACAAAATTACAAGGTAAGAAATAAATACAAATATGGCTCGAGAGCCAGAGGTTCACGAAAACCTGATCTATCGTAACTGGGTATTTACGACACTGAAGTGAACGCTAAATACCTGAAGGGGGCGCTACAAGGGGAAAACTACCTAGTGGGGCTTTAACGCCGCCGTGAAGACGCAGTTGGTCGGGATGCGTTGTCGGCTGTAGGAGCCACCAGGAGCTAACCAGCGGGGCACTCTTGCATGCTTCTGAAAGGCACAGAGAAGCTTGGATTACACAGCATTCAATGTTCACGTGCCTGAAGCTAATGTCGTCTATCTTGTGTTCTGTGGCCACTCAGCATGACACATGTCCAGTGTGTAGGAAGAGTTTGAACGGAGAAGACAGCAGCAGCCAGCCCCCATCAGAGTCCCCCACCCTCTCCATGGACCCCCGCACACAGGAGAGATGGTCCTTCTGAGACCCCCGCCGGCCTCGTCCTTTGGTTACCCCCGCCTACATCCAACCACACACCGAGAAGACAAAGCGCTTTCACTTTTCCTCTTTTCATCTCTGTTGCCGTCTTAATCATCTCAGTCTGATGTTTTTTTGTACTTTTCATTTTTCTATTTTAATGCCTTTCTCCTCAACCGTGTATACAGAAACCGTGCAGACTCTGAACAGTCAGTTGAGGTCTAGGTCTTTCTTTTGCCTCATAAAAGCCAGCCTTGATTGATGATCAAGCCTACGTCTTCTCTACTTCCACTTCTAAAGCAAACTCCATCTTTCTTGAAATGCACTGCTGCAAAACACTATTGGGGGGGAATTCCAGACTTTATATCCCACATGCCCTCTTCACTCTTCATAAAATTAGTCCTATAACTGAGCCCTATATGGCATTTGGATTCCCTTCAGTCATTGAGCCGTTACAGGGTCTGGACTCCACAACATGAACACCTGCAGCCTCCATGTTCTGTTCATGACGGCTACATCATTTATGCTGAGCGTTCCTTTATAGAAGATCTGGATTGAACTCTATGCTGGTGTTTTATTGGATTGCATTGTAAAGGTGTTCATTCTATTGGGTCCAGTCTCTGTAGTGCACTTCGATGAAATCACTTTTTGTTTTTAGGAATCATGTTGAGTTGCTGCTGTTTAATTAATGGCCACAAATGGAAGCTGTGACATTGAATGAGAGCAAGAGATTCCTTACACCGTACGGGGGAAAGAAATTACCAATAAGGGAATAAAAGGTTCCCACTCTAGTCGTTTAGATTAAAACAGTCTCCTGGTGTATATATTATAAACAGATGGCATCCCTCTGTCATTTTATTCCTGTTTATGAACATCTTTTGTTTCACTTTTATCACTTTTTTGATGTAAATAATTTTAGTCCGACAACTTATGGTTTGCAAAGGAAAGAACTTTGAGAATGGAGACACAAATGTGAAATTACCTGGTTATCAAACTGTATATTATATATATGAAAAAATGTCTATGATGTATTAATAAATTGACAAAAATGGTCATAGTTGAATTTTCATTGTTCTCAACCTCTTATTTACAGTATTTGTTCCCTGGGTGACTGCACCCGAAAATACTTCAAATGTGTGGAATTAAAAAATAAATTACACTTTATTTAAAATGAAATAGCAACAGAAGGCATTTACAATTTCTGTACATTATTTATATGATTTCTTTGTGATTGTGAGGACACAAATCATCTTATTAGCTGGAAACCAAGGCAGTAGTTACACACACAGGTAAACTGATACATTCATCACTTTTTAGACTTTTGAAGGAAAATCAAATGATTTGAGCTTAATTTTGGTGACTTCTGAAATCACTAAAGCTGCTAAAAAGCACAGCAGATTATACAAATGTGTGAGTGGCTCAATAAACAACGCATTCAGAGTAATACAAGCTTTGGTCAGGACGCGGTTTTCAACATGAAACGTACATAAAACATTTGTTTGTGAACTTGTACTAACGATCAGTGTGTGTTCCAGGCCAGTGTGAGCAATGACCGAGCCGGCGCAGTAGAGGAGACGTAGCCCACAGCCAGATCCTCGACTTCAAACTGGATCACTGAGGATGACCTACAAAACCGCCGCACAATTAATACAAATGTGAACAAAATCGCAATATGGCCCACTTCAGTTTTCAAATAGCAGGAGGTATAATATTAGGTTTAGTTGTCCTGGACACATCATGTTCTACGGACCTAAACATCTTTATCTGGTTCATATCTCTGCAGAAAGCCCATCATCATCATCATCATCATCATGGAAACGAGAATTAAAATGAGAATAATTATGTAAAAATGAGAATTTCCTCTAATTTTACAAATAATTTTAAACATTGTCCAGCACTAGCTGAAAAAATAAAAAGTACACGGTTAAATACAAAGATTGTCTTGTCATCTGCACATAAAAACCTGTGGTGTACCGGTTGAGTATGACGAGCACGACGGAGCCGTCCGGTCTGACGAAGGCAGAGTATTCCAGCGCTGTGTTCTGACTGCTGGCCACGCCCACTCTCTGAGACCCTTCCCACAGGAACTTACTGGATCAAAAATAAGATCTCATTATACTTTGTGATGAGGGTGAAACAAAGCCCTCCGGTGTGACGAGTGAGAGCCAGCGCCGTACCTGAAGTGGGCCATGCTGTAGAAGTGAGGCTGCTTGTAGAAGACGTCCCGCTGTGCATCCACGATCACAGGGCTGTCCACAAAGTTCTTCACCCAGTTGGGCCCACCGGTCTGGTCCAATGCCAGGTTCCAGTCAGTCCAACCCACCACGTAATGATTCAAGTCCTGCCGAGAGGGGAACACCGACAGCTCAACACCCAGTCTGTGCTTTGTAACGTTGCACCCGGAGGTGTTGTTTTGTCGGTGCAGTGTTTAAACCGTCGACACGCGGACACAAACAAATCCCTCCTGACTCTCGAGAGTCTGAATGGCGCCATGCAAAATAGATCGAGTGGAGAGAGTCCGATTTCATTTTGGAGAGAGTGAAGAAAGAAGAAACTAAACACCCGTTCCAGCACGCTGCGACGGCCTGCGGGTCATTTCTGGAGACGGTGTGCAGCAACTTGTAAACCGAGGGAGGTGATTCACCTCCCAGCTCGTCCAATCTGTCACGGGGGATCTGACTGAACACGTCTCGTGCAGCGGATCAGATGCTCTTACCCCCAGGATGTCGTGAGCGTACTGCTCCGCCCGGTCCCAGCTGCCCAGCTTCACCCCTCGGTCCAGTGGGCTCCAGCCGGCGCAGGCCTCCGTGGCGAACAGGTAGTACTCTGGGTAGAGGTGGTGGGTGGCTCCCAGGCTTATCTCTGCTGGGACCAGGCCGTCCATGTACCAGTGAACTGCCACGCCGTGAATGAACCTTCCTGCATGGATATCATCCAGGACCTGGGAGGGGAACGTTACAAATAAAACACCTAAGATGCATTCAGGGACATAACGACGGCCTTTTAGGACGCCTGCAGGGACTGAATAGTCATACAAACATTGCTTTTAGTATCTTCCTCTGCAAAAAAAGGCCTCATGTGGAACTGAAGAGTCCGGTGCAACAGGGATTGTGCGCTACAACAGCAAAGCATCTAATCGTCTCACAATGGGCGAGTGTTCATTTTAGCAACAACATTAATTAACTTAATATATCATTTCTATTTGGTTAATCCATCTTTACGGTCCATGCTGCATTAATGCAAATGATTATAACGTTAAGAATTAGTGTTATGTATTACTGAGAAGAACTTAAAAGGGCTAATATAAAACTATATCATTATATCATCAAATAATGTTAAATAATAATAATAAATAGTACAACATATTAACTTAATCATAGTGAACCGTGTAGACATTTATATTTTTCAGAGGCTTATTTCATCTTGTTGCAAGGATTAGGAGCCTAAAAAAACTAGAGCTGCACAGATTAATCGATTAGTTGTCAACTATTAACTCAATTGCCGACTATTTTAATATTTGATAAGTTAGTTTGGGTATTTTCTAAAGAAAAAAAGAATTAAAATGAAAAGATTAATCTGAATTCTGATTCCAGCTTCTTGCTCGTCTTCTGCTCTCTGAAGGAATGAAGAACTTCTTCCTATGCCACTTCACATTTTTCAACACTAACAATTATCTCTTCATTTTATCGACCAAACTATTTAAAATAATCCCTAGTTGCAGCCCTGACAAAAGGAAACAGCCCTTAGCCCTTTCTTCAGGTTGATTCCTCCTGATAGTCTTAGACTCTTTCCCCCAGAGATTAAAGACACTTGCTTCTTACCCGATATCGTCGTTATTGTGTTGAACATATCTTGTACGGTACCAAACATTATTATAAGTGATCATGTTAAGATCTGTTAGTATTATTTAATATATTTGCCTTCCTTGCACTGATTTATGTAACAAATCCAAATAGTTTCCCTGTAACTGCAGAGTGAGTAGCTCAGGTACCACGACGTGTGCCATGACTTTCTCCACCGCCTCTCCGTCCTTGGACTCACCACTTTGGCCCAGTGGGGCAGCAGCAGGCGGTTGTCATCCAGGATGAGGACGTGTGTGCGTGGGTGTGATGAAGCGTGCAGGGCAGGGCCCAGGTCCAGAGCCACCCAGTCCCTCTGCTCCTCAGGAGTGAAGCCCAGAGCCTGGAAACTGCAGGAAAAAGAGACTTCTCAATCCGTTGTGCCGTTTATGATCCACGCTGATGGGTCATTCGCTGTAAGATAATACGAGGAGAGACCTGTAGTTTGAAATCTGTCCTGCAGAGGGCTCGTTTCCCGTTGTCAGAGCCCAGAATGTCAAGTTATATTTAGCGTATTCCTCCAGGAACCTGAGATGACAGAAAGAAAAAAACAACAACCATCAGAATGATGTCCCCCTTGTAAGAAGCATTGGCGACATGTGACGTTGAAGCCCCCCGTGTCACCTGATGTAGTACTGAGCCCACGTCTTGTGCTCCTTCCCCCCCGGTCGGCCCTTCAGGGAGCCCTTCCCTATGAGAGCACCGTTAGTCTTCATCCAGGCCGGGGCGCTCCAGGCGCTGGCCAGCAGAGACAAGGGGCGAGGAGACAAGGCCTGAGCTCGCTGCAGGAGAGGGATCTGAGAGAGGACAGGGTTCGTACACGTGTTGACCAATGGAATTACATGACAATTCCATGACTTTTCCATGACTTTAAACCACATTTCCATGACCAAACTGAAATCTCAGTGTGTACATGAAAACGTTTTGAAAATGTAGTATTGAAACAATGAGAATTACAAAGCATACAATATACCTTAAATGAAACAAATGGATGAGAGACAATAGTTTGATTAAAAGAATGAACATTACTATACATGTTTATTCTTAGAAACACTTATATAAATGTTTATTCTTTTAATCAAACTATTATCCTTTATGTGCAAATCCATCTGTTTGGACTTGGTGTATGCCGGCTTATAATTTGAGAGTCTTCCTTTCAAAAACATATGAATTATTATGTGAATATAACAAATTTCCATGACTTTTCCAAAACTTTTGTGATTGAAGTATTTTCCATAACTTTTCCAGGCCTGGAAATGACCATTTTAAAATTCCATGACTTTTCCAGGTTTTCCATGACCGTACGAACCCTGGGAGTAAGGGGAGAGACGAGAGCCAGGAGGTGATGGACATGTGTGAGTGAGAGAGAGAGAGAGAGAGAGAGAGAGGAGGAGAAGAGAGGGACCTTCATGTTGACGTCCTCCGGGGCCAGTGTGAAATTGTCCAGGTTGTAGTCTCCAGGTGTGTCAGCGTAGGTGTACAGACGGGTGGAGAAGTCGCAGCTGGCCATCGGGACGCGCACCACGTTGTAGCCGATACCTGCAGAGACGAGGCCGCATGGCCATGCAGCAACCTTCGGGTTTACTCTTTGTTTACTCTTTGTTTACTCTCGGCTTTGAGCACATAATAATACACATCACACAGTTGTTAACTAACGTGTATCTTATGATAAGATACAGATACGATTCTCATCCCAGTAGTTCACGGGCGCGTTACTCTTTTCTAAACCCTCTAGTATTACCTTCGCATTCTGTGGAAGGTTATGTTTTGATCGAGGTGTATTTATTTATATGTGTGTGACAGGGATGTCTATGTGTACAGATTTTAAAGCACTCCGAGACAAATTTGTAATTTGTGAAATTGGGCTATACAAATAAACTGAAATTAATTTAATTTAATTTAATTTGTGTGTTATTCGCATAACTCAAAAAGTATTAAACCGAACCACATGAAATTTGGTGGGATGTCTGGTTATTATCCGGGGACCATTTGATTTGATTTTGGGATCGATCGGGTCAAGATCATGTTCATGAAACGGTGGCTGCGGCGAAGGTATGCGCTCTACCGAGTGCCCGTTCTAGTTGCACATAAAATGAGTATTTCTAGGCGGTTTCTACCTTCGGGGGAGAAGTACTGACGCAGCAGCTGGTCCTGTGCCCCGGCAGAAAGAGACAGGATGTTAATGGCTGCTGCGTCCGTCATCGCTCCACCGAATCCCCGGATCTTCTGGTACTTCTGGTAGGGAACGATCGTCAACCTGAGGCCTGAAAGAGATCCACAGAGCGGTGAGGCCGGGGCTCTGCACCTGCTCCAGCAGACTGCCCGGCAAAAGACAATAACCGCTCACCTGCACCGGTGCTGTTCACCTGGACCGGACCCTGGCCCGCCTCCAGTCTGCTGCCGGCCCTGCTGGTCAGGAAGGAGGAGTACTGGCCCAGTGGAGGCAGAGTGACCGGTCCCACGCTGTCACAATGGGTTGCGTTACACTCACACACCACAGAGTCGTGGCCAAAGTTTCTAGCAACACATTCATGGCTTCCTGGAACGAGAAGCAGTCATAGCAACATGATGTCTCCGTCTGTGCTGGTCAACAGACGTTAGACGAGGGCATGCAACAGAAGAGGAGGCGTTGTGTTGTTACCTGTGGAGAGGGTCACTGCTGCGACGAGGAACACCAGGGCCAACAGCACAGAGGACGGCAACAACAACGCCATTTTATCTAGAAACAAAGAACATCTAAATGAGGAGTTTATACTCGATAACAACTCGTATTGAATGAGTTTCGGGAAGCACTTGAAACCGTAAAGTACAAGTGGATAAAGACCCAACTGCTCGTTCATTTAGCGGAGCCATCGCTCCGTGAGTCAGAGCACCGAGCAGACCCGCGGGCTGATGACGTCATACTCACAGCAGGACGTCACTTCAGCCGAGCTGCCATACCAGCGCGTCCTCCGACCACTTCGTTTGGGCGATCACGTGTTCTGTTGGCAAGTCATGTGACCTTGTAAACTGTCACGTGAACTGTGCAGGACCCTGAACCGCCGCCAGGTGGCGCGTGGCCATAAGAGCATGACGGGTCCTCTCCTTCAAGGTTTGTTTTGTTTATTGACGCTTACAAACAACATTACACCTATTTTGAATGTTTTTGTAGTTTTGTATGTGCAAATTCTAATATTTATCAAACTACAACACAGTACCTCTCAAAATATTGATTTAAGACGATGTTTGCATTCCTTTCCTCTCCCAGTTTATATCTTTTCATTCCTAAATAATAGTTTTCATATTCCTTTAGTGATTCAATCTTCTTCCATGGTTTCTATCTGGCTTTCATGACATAACTACATGCAATTAAAGACCGCACCTTAAATATTAGTTTGAAGTTTTATTCAACATTTTATTATCAAAGTTACACACATGCATCATAATTTACACATATTAAAGGTATTGACATTTATTTATTTATTTTTATGTATATCTGTGTGTATGATATTTATGTGTATTGTGTGGGTGTGTGTTCGTGTGGGTGAGTGTGTGTTTTAAGTCTTTATGCAAACTTCATAAGAAGGAACAAACTCTGTCCAACATCGCTGGGTTTCTGTTGCTCAAAAAGATGAGTTCTTTCTTTCCTTCCTCTGTTCGACCTGATGAAGAACAAATATTTAAAGTTACTAAAACAGCATAATTAAAATGTATTTTCTATTTTGGAAGAAAAGCATTCACAGTATCATCACTCACTCTGCGGGTGCTGCAGCCACTGGCGGTCCAGAAGATAGAGGTAACAGCTCTCAAACTCCTTCTCGCTGTAGTTGGGCACCGACACCGGGATGAGCGGGTCCATGCAGTCAAACCCCGTCTGAAGAGCACAGCGCAGACAGGAAGTCAACATATGTGACTGGTCAGGGATAAAGACCAGCACCCTAAATTATTAATATTGTGCAAAGATAGCCTACTCGGGGTAAGACAATAATGTTATATGACCCCACTATTGATCTTATGACATGCAGATATTAAAAGAATATGCCCGCTATCAATAATATAATAGCACACAGCAACAATAAAATGATCTCTGACCTCTCCCAGCAGCTCTTGAGGCAAGTAGGATGATTTTGGAGCGTAGAGAGCCCCCGTCTGAGACAGAGTAGTGATGATGGCGCCTCCAGTCTAAAACAAAAAGAGTGAATGTTAATAAACAATCTGAAATGTAATATTCATTGGTAGGTCATCGCAGTTCATTACCCAGCTGCGCGTCATCAGCTTTCTCAGGTTATAAACCAAAGTGAGCTCCTCTGGCTCCACCTGACGACAGTAAGAAAGAGAGACACATAAGCTAAAGGAGAATGACGGAGACATGAATGAGACGTGACGGGATCGCTAATGGGTTTCCTCACAGCGCTCTTATCCTCCTTCTGGATGGTGGATCTTCCCCACAAGGCGTTGACCCCATCCACGGCCACCGCCAGGCGGAACTCTGACTCCGGCTGCCCGCTTTGCACCCTCAGCTCCTTCATCACCGCCCCCACCACATCACTGCTGCTCTTCACACGAGATATTCCCTACAGAAAAATAAACTCCATCAGACGCCTGATGACGATCTCTTTAAAGAAACTAAAGAGCAACTCAGTGGATTCAGCACATTAAAGACTGCTTACAGGTCTTGAAGTGTATGACTGCATGTTTATAATACAGGGTTCTTACACATTTTGACCAATGGATTTCCATGACTTTAAACCAAATTTCCATGACCAAACTGAAATCTCGGTATGAATATGAAATTTTTTGAAAATTGTGCGTATTAGAGTGTTCACCGGCTTATATTTTGAGCGTCTTTCTTTAAAAATACGTATTAATTATTTAATACTCCGTTTGATTAGAACACATTTCCATGACTTTTCCCAAACTTTTATGATTTAAGTTTTGTCCATGACTTTTCCAGGCCTGGAAATAGCCATTTTAAAATTCCATGACTTTTCCAGGTTTTCCATGACCGTACGAACCTCGATAATAAGCATCAACTCGTACGTCACACACTCAGATCTCCAACCCAACCGTTGGCGGTGAGGTTGTATTGTGGGTTGTTGTAACAGTATGAGATTTTCACAGTACGATCGTAGGGTACCATTTCAGAAAATATCACATTTCACTGTATCAACATTATTAATTATCACAATTGTTACAATTTCCCTTCAAGCAACGAGAGCAGAATGAAAACAGAATTATAAACCTGTTAAAATCATGTTCTGTAATAAGCTAGATAACTAATTATAGCTATTTCCCATATTATCATCAATGTAGCGTGTTGAATTAAATACTCAAATAGCTTTTAAAATAACGTGCTACGACCATAAGAGCGAAATAGGTGCGACGGCACAGCCAGACGGCTCCTGTATGCATCGATGCTGGAGATGAGCAAATCTGCATTGGTATGACAACCCTAAATGAGGGTAATGTAGGTGCCAGGTTTTGACAAGAGCAATGCATGGAATAAAAAGGACAATTCTTCTATTTGAATGTCCATCATGAGCCTGACCATGTTTTAGAAGTGAAACGCTAAATCAGTGGAATATTTTATATAAAAAACAAATAACTTTGTCGGTCAGAAAAAGGTCAAAATTGGTTTGATTTATTTTGTCTCACGTGCCGTCAAGACGCTGGCTGTTACTGTCACGTCTAATTCAAGCCCACAGTAACACCAGCGGTGTCGAAAAATGAGTTTTTCATTTTAAGGAGCAAATGATTCATTGGAAGAGGGTACAATCCCCTGGCTGAACATAAATCGACTGTTCTTTTCTGCCTTTGTCAGTAAGTGTGGAACCAAGATATTGTGCTGCTCCATCCTCATGCTCAGTTTATGGGCTATTTATTGATCACCACTAAGTGCAGTCAAGGTGAAAGATGTAACTTTATTGACTCCCTGAGGGGAAATCGATAGAGCAGATAAAGGAATGATAGGTAACAAAAACAAAAGAATTGATGACAGTCTCGGAGGACGAGGTAAACTGCATCTCAAATAAACACTAAGAAAACTCACCTGATCCACAAGCTGCCCGAGTGGACTTCCCTCCTCAGTGAACTCTCTCTTTGTCCATGAATAGCGCTGCGTTGTCTTTATCTGGGAGAGAAGCCATATCTGAGTTTCATTGACCATGTTCAAAACTCTTTTCTACTTGATAAAGATCACTAAAGTAGTTTACATGCTCCATCCTCAGTACATTAAAATCTTCCCATAAATAATAAACCTCAAATCATAGCGTGCTGATCTATAGCTAATCTGTCATGCAGAGACACTTTGCTTCAAACTCTGCCTTTAAGAGTGATGCAGAAGGGTAAATTCAGGTGGCGTCATAGATCAGTGTCATTATGTATGAAATGAAGTGCTGCGAAGATGTTTGAAGGCTCATTTAAGGTCTAAAAATGCTTTCATGTATAATGTGACAAAATATGTAATACTCCCCAAGCCTAAATGTTGACGACGAATACTCAAGTCATTAAGTTCATACTGTAAAACAGAAACCTATATAAATATAGTCTGACGCCTGCGTAGAGAGATCCTTACCTTAGAAAGGAATTGCTCATTGGTGATTTTAAAGTTGCGTAACCAATCGACGGCTTGTAATGGCTGATCAAAGCGAGAGGTGTTGAAGGAGGACGGCAGCAGCTCTTTGCAGTTCTTCACCCACAGGTGAGCTGTATTAGAAAAAAACAAACAGAGATGAGGAGGGTCACCTTATGTGCAGTGGGAGGAGCCTAACCCTTGTATGATTGACTTTGTCTCACCATCAGGGACATGCAGCACCAACCAGCCCTGTGTGTAGCAGAAGTGGAGTGTGTGACAGAGAGACATCGTCTTTCCACTGCCCTTCAACCCATCTGGACAACTTGATAAGGTTAACAGAGGGTTATCAGAAGCACCACAGGTATGATTATCTACGTGTGTGATTGTGATCACGCGTCGTAAAGGATACAGAATAAATATCGTAGAGACGGTTGGCTGTAGTCGGCTTTCTTCAGGTAGGAGATGACCTCTAAAGCCGGCTGCCTCACCATCACACAGGCTTCATTAAACGTCTTCGCCTAAAAACATTTTTTTAAACATTTGTTGCCATTATACATTTAAAGAAAAACAATAGATCAAGTCACACAATACTATTTATGAGCCAGTAAGTTTAAAATACATGCAGTCACACACATAAGCACATACCTGTTGTTCATAGCGCCGAGGGAGGCCGTGAGGGAACAGAGTGCGGATTTGTGCAGGGGGCAGCGTGAAATACTGTCCGATTTGGTTCTGTGACTGAGCCACCTTAAAAGAGACAAAATACATGAGATCAACAGCTAGAATCAGGGAAACGTAAAGACAACTGCTGCTACGAATAGAAACCTGCTGCAATTAGGCAGCTGAGCTCCATTTCCCTCTGCCTGAAAGGATGACGACGACATGTGCACCGATTAAGTCAGATTTGCTTACTGGATCATTCTCCTGTGTTCTGAAAACTGAAAACGGCTCATGCTTTGACTCCCCAGTCAGAGCCTCCTGCTGCTGGACACATCCACTGGTATGCAGGGACCTCACACGCATTACCTGCAACCACAACAATGATGGAATGAATAATAAAATAAACTAGAACAATAATCAACAGAACATTTGGTGCTGCATTGATATGTGTCATGTTAAAACAAATATAAACCTAATAAATCAAGGATACAGTCCAACACATTAATACACTGATGGAGAGCCTGGTGAAGCAGCTTGTACTGTAATCTACATTAATCTGTCATTCTATATTTAGAGGTAATTTAAAAGAAATAATTTACTCGAATATTATGATAAATTGAGGATCATGCATAATGCTTTCTGTCCTCTGGGACCGAACGGACACATCCAGTGTCAACACCGTAAGATACAAAGCTGAATCTTACAAATCATATATTATTATTATTATTATTATTATTATTATTATTATTATTATAAGTGAGAGGTACAGTAATGCTTTGGATTGAAAATGTAATTAATAACATTTTGCTTTGCTCGATATTCCCTTTGAACATTTTTTTTAAAACATGTTTTAAATGATTGTTCTGTAAATAAACCTAGATTGTATTGGCTGACATGTAAATTAATCTACTGTCAGTCACGATATACACTGTACATGTTGGGAACATGTAGCTAATGGACACGCTGAAACACAATACAGGTGTTTTGCTCCAGTTAAGCATCTTCTTGCATGTTCGCTTTCTAAACCAAGTCAAACATATTTTAAACAAATTCATTATTCCTGTTTATCCTGCCTTATTCTGGTTATGTGTCTGCAGCTAACATGCTGCAAAAGTACTCAACCAAACGTGTAAAGCGCTCTCACCGTGTGCCGGAGTCTGAAGGACAGTCTATGCAGCGCCATGACCTGAAACAAGGAGCGCGACTTTCAGTTATAGTTCAGAGGTCAATGAAGAAAGTAGTGTGTAAAAACACGCCGGTGCCATTTAACCTTGCGTAAACGCGCAGCCAGCCGCCGCCGCTGCTGCTAGCCGCTAGTCGCTAGCTACTAGCCGCTAGCCTCTAACAGGCAGCATGAGCAGCGCGGAGGACACCTGTGTTGGAGTTTACCTGAGATTCAGTTCGGATTCACTCACGGTGGTTTCGGTTCAGGTAATCTACTGATGAAATGTCCCCGCAGTGGACGAAGGAGAAGGGTAAACTTCACACCTACAAGTCAATGTGCCGGATCTGTCATGGGGACCGCCATCATGCAGCTTGGAGCCGGAAGTGACGTTACACCATCACAAATGTTTGTAGCCAATCAGCAGGCGCGAGAACTGAATAAAATGGAGTTTGAGAGTTTGACATATTTCACCTGTAATAGTAAAGAATGCTGTTGGAGTCATGACACGTAATTAACTGTTTGGAGAAGGACTGTGCTTTGTTTAATAAATACAATCCATCTCTTGAAAGGATGTATGGGAGATGTTGCCAACTTTTGTCTTTTGAGCCAAATAGGCCTTCATTATTTTCAGTTTTATGATATAAGTTAACCAATAGACCTGGAGTGAGATATAAGTCGCAAGCTCCTGTTACAAAGTAACATAATGAAAAACAAATGTCTTTCATCCAGCTTTTGCCTTCTTTCACTCCTGTATTCTTCTTTTTGCTTTATACTGTTCCCTTTTTTAATACGTATTTTAACATTTAAACTATCAATTTTCAAAAACAGAATCTCACTTACAATATTGTGGGAAATGTATATTCCAGGCCAAATCAATATCCAGGCAAGGAGGCACCATTCTCCTAGACTCCCTAGACGCCTATACAAATGTGGGTCTGTGTGTACACTGTACTTGATAGGAACTACTATGACAGAATAAATACACAAAACAGGTGGGAAGTGGTTTAGGGTGAGCCATAAGGACCAATGAACATGTTCTCTGTGCACCCTAAATAAATGATTCATCTGGCCATGCCTCAAGACAAAGATGGATTACCAACCAAGCAAAGTGGGCAACAGCCCCAGTGCTCTGCTCCAGGTTTAATATGAGACATTTGGTGAAGTCATTTTATTCTTTTCTAATTTGCTCTCCACATTTTGGAAAACGCACCAATGCAGCACCCTTATGACAAGTCCTACATCAAACTCTGTCTTGTTGGAATACCCTACAACTAGTTTTTAAAACGTTACTTAGATATTTTTTGTACATGTACATATTATTAAATAAAACAGTATTCTTCATTTGACTTACCAAAACACATTGTCAATACATAATCCCTCTTGGTGGTGGTTTACTGGGTACAGATGAAAGTCATCAGTGTGCAATTAATCTGCAGCTATTTAGAGGTTACAGAGTTGCACTGACTGCAGGAGGAACAGCAGGGGCCCAAAAGCTCATCAGTTCATCTGGAACATACACAACAACAAGTGGTATTTGCTTCTTCTGCTTAAGTACTAGATAACATTGTTACAACAAATAATAAACACTAATAATAACAATAATGTAATTTCTATAAAATAAGTATTACAATCACTGTTATTATTTATGTTAATATAATTCTAGATTACATTATTTTATGTTCATACTAAAACACGTGTGTAAAATCATTATTTTAGTTGTAGCTCTATGTTAGATATATGTTGTGTAATCCCACCGAGCAAAGGAAAACATTGCTTATAGCCTTGTTTCAATATGTTTAACTGAAAAGCTCTCACATATGAACTTTTAAATAAGTGCTCCTTCCAGTCTGCCGCCAGTGAGAACTTTTGAGCTGCCATTCGTCGCCATTTTATTACCCGTGTAAACAGCCCTCCCCAACGGCCTATTATGAACCGCAATGAGATCCCGGGCCGTTTCATCCCCTCCTCTGGCCACACGAAAATGGCCACGCAATTGCATTCCCGCACATCCACCAGCCCCTCCGCACTGTCACAGCCTGTAACCCCGCACACACACGCGCGCGCGCGCACGCACATGCACACGCGCTGCTGCTCCCTGACACGTTAACAGCTCGCGTGAGCACAATCTGACCCATTCTTACTGGCGGGGGGGAGAGCGATGCAACTTTCCCCGAGAGAAGTGGGCAGTAAAGATCAGATACAGTGTCGCCAGTCCGCCACCTAGCTGCGGAGGCGCGCCGACGAAGATCCGTCGACTATGATTATGAAAACACCCGCGCCAATGTTGTTGCACAGTAGGCTGCGCGCTCCGATGAGACTGAAACTCGGTTTAAGGAGGTGTTTTAACCTCCGCTGGCCTTACTTATGTAATCAAAGCAACATCTAATGCACCAAAAAGCTCCGGATTGCAGTTGGAGAGCAGGGGAAAGCCGCACGGCAGCGCCGTAACCTCATGCCTCAACGCAGTTGGCTCCGGGACGCGCTCTCGGGTAAGTAGCCTACGTAGCCGTATTACATATTTTCACGGCAATCCGTATTCATGTGTGCAGGCCTGTCATCGCCAGCGAGCTCGCCGCTCCGGAGGTTACTGATAGTGTTGTGCATCCGCGTTGCGCTAATTTGATCCCTCGTTGCCGAGTATGTTTCCCTCCGTGCGTGGGGATGTTTCCGATGTCCATGTTGCTGACAGCAGCAGAAGGCAGAGGACACTCAGAAGAGAAACGAGGTGTCTCGGGGACCCACAGCACGAACGCTGGCGCGAGCACATTTTTGGACGCTCGCGTTATGGCGACCCCCCACTTCCATGTTGAGTTTCAATCGGTGTGTGTTTTAGGTGGCTTAATGCGTGTTTTATATTTTATTATGGACATAAGAGTGATGACAACAACAACACGTGCATGTGTGCGTCGGTTGTAGGAGCTACAGCATCAGACGGATAGTGTTTTCCAGAGGTGCGCAAAGTCATTATGGAGGAGGAAGCCCCTGTTGACGTCCTCAGTAAACCGGGGATCGGTCGCTCCGGTGCGGTAACACCCCCACTGCCCATACTGTATCTACAGTAGCACCACCAGTCAACCGATGCAGCTGCGACCCGGGTACACAATGTACGCCCAACACACTAGTAATACACTGACTAGGATAACGTGTGTGTGTGTGCGTGTGCGTGTGTGTGTGTGTGTGTGGGTGTGTGTGTGTGAGGAGGGGGAGTCTCTTACACGAGAAACTTCCATGTGTATGTGAAGTGGAGTGAGGCTTCACAGTTCAGTATTTTTTAGATGCCATCACAGCAGCCCTCGATTCGGGGCTTCTGCGCTCCCTGCTGTTGTCAGGCAGAGGATAATGGTGTTGTAGTTATTGATGATAACACCGCCATGGGATGGTGATGATGGCTGGAGATATGGTGGGGTGGGCCATTATCATGATTTAATCGTCGCCTCAGCGCAACCGAGGAACCCACACTGACTGCAGTGTCAAGTCCACTCATCATCCTGTCACTGGAAATAGCTTCTGGTCTAATGTTGGAATAATTTTGAGTTATGTTCGAGAGGTATAGCTTGGGAGAGTATAAAAAGCTATTAGTATGCACTTTGACTGATGTTGAATGTGCTCGCCCTTTTAAGTCGGAAAACCTACCACTTTTATTATCTTCTAGTCACTTTGCAAAAGCAGATTTTAACCCAAATCCAGCTTCTCCTCATGCCTGTATCCTTTTCTTCATGCGGTCGGACCGCTGGACTAGAGGTCATGATGGAGGCGGCAGAGGACCAATGTCCATCTCTCTCCTCTTTTCTTTTGATTGTAACAAGGTTTGCCCTCAGAAATACTTTCCAAAACTATTACATAACAGCAGTTACTGGAACAGATGTTGATTTGGGCTGCTTATGATTCAAGGAAGGAGTTTGGGTGTGGAGAGATCAAGCGTCAGGAGAGATAGCCCACTCCGCTCTTAAATGAAAACATTATCTGAGACGCTCTTGTAAGTTTAAGGGCTCCGGTTCAATGCGTTGTGAGACAAATGAGCTATTTCGTAACAGGCTCGCAGGAGACAGCTGCAGGAATGCTTGGCAGGCTGTGTGTTAATAGAAAATGGATGAGCATCTCCCTTAATGAGAGAGTATAATGAAGGAAGCATGACAGATGATGCTGCTTCCCCTCGATAATTTTAAAACTAGGCTGAACACCAAGCCAGAGCAAGAGTTTCTGTCTGGTGGTAAGAATGTTATTTTTGGGGTGTGTTACTTGCTTTAATGTCACATTAAAAGTAAATTTACAACGGGGTCAATGAAAAGCATACTTGACTTGAAGGAAGCAATGGGAGGAGGAGGAATTTGCACTCCTTTCCAAAAATAAGTTTTACCCTTTCCTACGGATTTGTGTTACCACTACTGAAAAGGGGAGGAGGGGAATGGTTGGACGGTGAATGGAGGGATTTAGGTTGGAGAGGAGGAAAAGAACGAAGTGGAGGAGGAAATATGGTTTTGATTAACATGGATAGAGTGTATGAGTTGACCATTTTACTGTGTGGTCTACACAGAGAGGAGGGGGGGGAAGAGAGAGGATGGGACTAATAGAGAATGCATGCAAAAGCTTTTTGCCAAACATGAAAATGGGAGTTTTAGAGGGAAAAGAAAGTACACTAGAGGAAAGGGTGGGAGGAGAAGTGCTTGTGGGAGTAGCTGAGAACAGAAGGCACACAGACAGTAGGGAGAGAAGGGCAGGAGACTGGATCAAGTGTTTGAGTTTGTCAGGAGCTGATTGATTGATGTATTGATTTGGGTCGAGGAGCAGAGTGAGGATCAGAACATAAGTACACGTGTAGAGGTTTGGGGGGGTGCTTTCTGTCTTCCAGCGCTGCCTTTACTTCCAGACTGCTAGAGAAAACCTGCTGAGCTGTTTTTGAGGAATGTGGGTCCGTCTGTCTTCCAGTTAGTGCCGACATTCTGGGAATCGGTGGCGCTGATTGGCCCCCAGGGTGATGAGATTTGTAGGTTCTGTATGATGAGGTCATCTCTGTGGACACAGGCTTTAGCACCTCTCTACAGCTGCCTGCAGGAACGGGACTTTCCCCTCAATTCCTGCACTGCTGCTACCCAGCATCTGAGCTCACTGAAATGACTAATCACTGGCCTCTCTATCTTTCTTTCTGTCTTTTCTCTCCCTCTTTCTTTGCCTCAAACTTACTCCATCTCAGTTGAAGCCTAAAGGACAGGAGCGAGACCTTCCTTCGCTGGATGCCGGAGAGCGACCGTACTTGGACTACTACAGGATATTCTTTTGGAAATCTCCTGACGGACACCTACATTCAGCTCCTGATCCCAACAACCCCGCTGGGGTCATTTAAACGTTTTATACTGGGAGCCCCACAGCCTCCTGCCTCTCCCCCCTAACTTCTCTGATGGACCAGAGAGTGAAGGGGGGAACCCCTACGAGCACAAACTCCACTCTGGACCCCACCTCTGCATCTGAAGACTCTGAAGTGGTAGAGAAAAGGAAGAGGGGTGAGGTGGAGAAAGGAGATGTAGGGGAAAAGGAGGAGGAGAAAAGAGCGGCAGTGAAAAAGAGAGAAGGAGACAAGGGGGCAGTGCTGGAGTTGCTCATCGAGGGGCGTTGTGGAAGCGCAGGGCAGCAACAGCTTCAGATCTCTGGCAGAGAGACCAGCTGCCCCGAGGGGAATGTACGTCTCCGAATTGGACTCCAGGCCAAGCGTACCAAAAAACCGCCCAAGATCTTGGAGAGCTACGTCTGCAAGCCCACCGTCAGGACCTATCAGAGACAAGCCCGGGGGGGACTGCTGAGGGGGAATGGAGACGGAGGACCGCAGAATAAAACCAGCTCCACTCCAGACGAAGCAACCAGAGACCAACGTTCAGGCTTGGATTCGGTCCAGACCACATCTAAACAAACTGCATCCGCTGCTTCGCCGCCACTGGCATCGTCATCATTATCATCTTCATCATCGCAGCCACTGTCGTTATCGTCAACAGCTTCCACGACAGCCGCGGCCGTAACCAGCCAAGGGACCAAGTCAGTCAAACAGGTACGTTAAGGACGAGGGTACGCACACACATACGTACACACACTTACACACACACACACACACACACACACACACATGAAAAAAGCAAGTGTTACAGTGACTGGAGCTGTGCACACACATGGTGCTAAACGGTGCAGCTCTGCTCATCTTTAATAAGGTCAAATGAGCTATTGTTTCAATACTGAAACCTAAGCAACCCATTTAAATAAACAGACCTATAAATAGGACAACAGCACGGCAACCACTTGGAGGTATTACAGAGATTGGTCCATCAGTCCTGATAACAATCGTCCAAGGAGAAGCATATTGCTTTAACTGCACACCCGCCACTCAAGCTGCAGCATACCAAAATTACAGGACGAGTATAAAATGTCAGGCCTTCTCATCTGTATTAGTGGCAATTTATAGCTACCAATAGCACAGCTTTCTCTCTCTCTTGGTGCCTCTGCTTGGCTCTCTATATCTGTCCCTCTCTTCTATTTTTACATCCTCTCTTTTCTCTACCTGCTCTCATTTATCTTTCTCTCCCCCTCTGTCACACTCCCTTCCTCTCTGTTTCTCTGCCTTTGTATTTCTCCTTTCTGTGTCAGCCCCATTCCTGTTCCCATCATCTCACTGTCTTCTCTTCAGTAAGCCCTCTTTTCACCGCCTGATTGAGTCATTTTGTCCTCACGCTCTCTTTTAATGGGCGGGCAAAAACAAAAGCATTTCGGTTAATGTCGCTTCCCCATTGTCCTTCACTGTTGTCATGACCAAACTAGTGGATGTCACAGCCATTGTTGTCTATGACAGAGATTCTGTGTTTGCACTCCCCAGGTTCCTGTCAAACTGGCCGATAAGACAGAGGTGAATTCAAATGGCTCATCTGAGAGAGTGAAGAAAAAGAAGCTTCCCAGTGTCAATGGCAAGCCCGTCTCTGCAGGACATAAACCCTGCTTTGCTGCAACAGACCAAACGGCTTCAGTTGCTCCTCCCCCCACATGCATCCAAGGCCCATCTGCATCGGAAACCAGGAATGAAGGGAAGACCTCCAAGAAACATAATGGTTGGGTTCAGACGGCAAAAAAAAAGGGACTATCTAATGGGAAAGGCTCTGTCGACATCCGTGGCACTTCCACCTCACAGAAAAACAAAGTTGGAAAACACAGCAGTTCCTCCTCTGTTTCCTTCATGGACTCCTCAGCAAGACTTACAGCCTTCACCAGCTCCCATCAAGAACTCGGCATGTCCAATAAGAGCAGACCAGACTCTCCTTTCTCTTCTTTAGTCACCCCTAAACCACAGTCCCTTCCCACCATGGCTCTCTCCTCTTCCCAAACCCAAGATCAGGATCCCTCTCTACAGGCCTCACTAGAGACAAAGAGGGACAGAGAGAGGAAAACAAAAAAAGACAAACAGAAAGTCAAAAAATCCAAGAGAGATAAATTGGGAGCTGAAAGAACAAAGAGTCAGATCAGAAAGGAGGAAGGGAAGAAAAAGAAAAAGGAGAAAGGGAAAAATGGTAAATCAAGGCATGGCAAAGAAAAAGAGGAAGGACATCGGACTGATGATACGTGGTGGGATGAGTTAAAGACTGAAAGAGGAAAGGCAGAGAAAAAGAGAGATACGCTTAGCCCAGACAGTCTTAGACCAGAGGATAATACAATTGGGGAAAACGCTGATTCTGGGAAACTAGATCAAACCTATAGGGTTATGAATCCAGGCAGATCAGATGAGATGGACAAGATGGAGGACAGTGGCAAGCCAGTTAAACAAGCTGAGCCAGAAGCCGCAACAGGTGACTCCAGTAAATCAAAAGAACAAGATGTCTCAAGACATTCAACTGTGCCTCCAAGCCACCCCCCCTCTTCGGCTCCTCCCTCTCTGCCCACTCCCTCTGCCCGTGGCCCTGTTTCTCCCCCTTTCCCCCCCCAAGAGCAGGACAGCCGTCCGCTTAAGAAGCGTAAAGCCAGGCGGCCCAGCTGGACCAAGCTGGTGCACCGGGCGCAGAGGGCCGAGAACCAGGAAGCTCCTTCAGATTCCCAACATAATCCTTTGCTGAGTTTCCCCCAGAACCCCAAGATGCCCCTTCCTGCCAAGGCCACTATTCATCAGATTGATGAGTCACACGCAGCTCCCTCTGGCTCGTTAAACAGCAGCTCCTGCCCTCTCTCGTCTGCAACCAGACCTCCATCTCCAAAGCAGAGTCATCCCACATCAAGCCCTAGTTTCCCTGCTTCCAGATGCCCCATAGCCCCCGCCCGAAAAAGGGGGCGCCCAAAATCCCACAGCTGTAGCTCAGATGAACCTCCCACGAGACTTTTACCAAACGCCATCGCAACGGAGGTGCCGCTCATGGGGTGTGACAGAGTTCGAAAAGCCCCGGTGCTGCAGGCGGGTCCAAAACCGAAGTGCGCCGCTCAGTTTACATCCAGCCCCAAGAAGCGTGGCCGTCCCCCCAAGCGACCGCTCCCCGAGGACCACGGTGGAGATGCGCCGAATCGCACTGAAAGGAGTGACGACTTTCACACGCCTGAAAAGGGGAGCAGGCAGCTGAAGATCAGGAGGCTGATTAGCGAGATGAAGAAAAGAAAGAAGAGGAGACTTCACAAGGCGATGCTTTCTGGGTACGTGGGAAAGGAGGCGAGGGGAGGCCAGGCGGCAGATCCCGAGATCTCTCTGAGAGCGAGTAAATCGATAGAGGCTACGACCGTACACACACTCTCAGCCCTGTCCTCCTCCTTCGGGAGCAAGCTGGGCCCTCAGATCAATGTGAGCAAGAGAGGGACCATCTACATGGGCAAGAGGCGAGGACGCAAGCCCAAAGCCAACACCAACTCCCAGAGCAGCGCCCCGTCCTTGTTTAACAATCCCTCTGAGACATCTCTCTTCTCATCTAACCAACCCCAGCCTCCCCCCTCTCACCCATTCCCATCTCCATCTCTCACCCACTCCAGCGGGGCCCAGAGCCCGTACAGTGAAGGCAGCCTCACGGAGCCGACGTCCTCCCTGCTCTTTCCTCACCCTTTCTCCCTCCCTTCCCCGTCGTCCTCCTGTACCTCCCCCCGTCCTCTCTCCTCCTCGTCGCTCTCTCCTTTCGTGAAGAAGAGTTGTCCGTGTCAGGGCAGGCATCATTTCCCCTTCCACCAGTCTTCGTGCAAGCTCTCCTGTCCCACCCCTCCGCCGCATCATGCGCCAGCCTCTCCCGGCCACCTGAAGGAGGCCACGCCCTCCCCCAGGAGCGAGTCGCACAGCGAGGACACGTTGCCTAGCGACAGCGGGATCGGAACGGACAACAACAGTGTCTCTGAGCGAGCGGAGATGAGGGGGGTCAGAGGCATGTTCAGGTTGGGTCAGGGGTCAGGAGGGATTCTAGCGGGTCAAAGGCACCCCTCCTCTCTCGCGGATCGCCCCTCCCCTCTCTCTTCACCCCTCTCTCTAATGCCGAGACACGCTAACCCCGCCCCCAACTCCTCTACGGCGGAGCGGCACAGGGACCGCCACAGGCACAGGCGAAGGGATTACGACTGCCCCTCCTCCTGTTCCTGCTCGTGCCCGTGCTCCTCCCCCGGACGCAACAAGTGCTCTCCTCTGGACTATTACCCGTGCCTCCCCGGACACAATGCACTGAAGAGACAGAAGAACAAACACAAGAAGAAGCACCAGCAGCTGCACATGCAGGATCCCGAGTTTCTGGCCGAGCTGGAAGATTTGATCGGTCAGTTCGGCGAGATCCACATCGGACGACGGAGTTGGGCGAGGACGGGCGGGGGACCGGGCTTCGACGGGAGCAGGAGCGGCGCTGGGGGACGGCGCCATCACTCCTCACATTCTCTCCGCTCCAACATCTTCAGGATCAATCTGAATGGCTTCTACTCTCCTCACCCCTCACCGTACTCCGCCAATCCCTCTTTCTCCCCCCAGCCGTTCTACCCTTGCCAGCCAGTGCATTGCAGCAGGAAGCCGGACGGCAGGCAATGCGGTTGCTCCTCCAAATTTCAGGAGACCATTGATAATATGGGCTTTTACGGCAGCTACCCCCAAGGCACCAACCTGTATCACCATCTCCCCAGCTCCTACCAGCTTCCCTCCCCCCACCAGTACGCCCCCCATCAGTCCCATCACGCACACTTCCTCCTCAACCCGGCCCGGTTCCACAGGCGAAGGAGCCGGCTGCTGCGGGAGGGAGCTTTGGGAGGGCCGGTTGAGGGGGAGATAGGAGGCAGTGGAGGAGCCTCGCACCTCAGCTCCGGGTTCACCTCCAGCCTCCTGTGTGGCTGTGGGAGGAGTGAACACAAACACAAACACAAACACCGGCACCGGCACAGCGAGCAAGACATGGACGAGGAGGAGGAGTTGCACGAGGAAGAGGAGGAAGATGGAATCGAAAGAGAGGGATTGGCCACTTCAAAGCCACGGGCGGGGTTCATGTCGAGGCCAGGTGAAGCGGGAAGAAAAGGTTCCAGAGGAATGGCGTCCGCTGCCGCCGCCGCCACGTCGTCGTTCTCAGCAGAGAGGTTCAAACGCACGTCTCTCACCTCGCTGGGGCTGGGCTCCTCCCACCTGTCCTCGTTTGGAGGCAGCTGGGGCGGTCTGGGCCAGACGGGGACGACATTTGGGGGCCTGGGAGGATTTGGAAATACAACTCCCAGCTGGAGAAGCTTTACTGGAGAGCAACATGCAGGCCCACAGGTCGCATCTGACGGAGAGGACGACGACGACGACGACGGCGAGGACGAGTCACACCTGTACAGGAGGTCACCGTCGCCAACACACACCAACCTGTTCACATCCGCTGCCTTGGCAACAAGAGGGACGAGTCTGAGGAGCGGATTGGCCAGCAAGAGTCCAGGAGGTGGGGACCGGTCATGGAGGAAAGATGAGCCAGCATGGACTGAGAGGAGAGAAGCAGGTGAGGATGCATGCATGGTGTGATCAATACATCTGAATATACGTTTCTGTGATGGCTGGGAGGTCGTCTTAGCATTAATGCTGAAGTGGGTACAGATACTGCAATGTTAGTGTTTCTCTGGCTGTCATGTGCTGATAAATGCTCTCATAAAACTCCAAAGGTAACATGCTATGTGTTGTGGGAATGCATAGTGGCATTGTGTTATTATTTAATTTGCAAAAAAACATGCATACATAGAACACTGAAAGGAAATATGGAAAATCTATCGTCAACTGTGCTTATTGAAATACATTAACAGCACCCAAATCATGAGCGCTAGCTGCTTGAATAGGTTGTATGCCAAGAGACTCTTCCCACTCCCGAGGTTATGACAGCCTTTTGTTCACACAGATGTCGGCACCAATAGTTTGGCCACTTCAGTGACTGCATAGCTTTTTCTCAGGTGTTGTAGCCACACATCAAAGGGCGTTGAGAGGAAATTCAAACTTTTTATAGGCAATTTCAGGATCCTGCTGCTGTGCAGGATATGTGCCTAGCTCCCCCCCACACACACACACACACACACACACACACACACACCTTAAATGGTACCACTCGGCAACCACTCTGTTGGCATTTTTAAAAAGTGTTATAGCAGGAGGGCGGCATCTTGATCGGAATCTTCCAGAACATCTTTGAAATCTTCCCGGCCTGCAACGAACCGCACGCTGCTGCAGCCCGGGGCTACCCAGTGAACACGGTCATTAGTTAACCACCAGATTGGTTATTTAAAGCCTGGCCTTCCCCTCACCGCTGGCCGACGGACTTGGAAAAAGAAAGAGCGGTCAGCCTGTGGAAAATGGATCAGAAAGATAGATGACCTCAGGAGTGATTAATGGAGGATAGCATGGAGGTAGGAGCAAAAACAACCTGTGAAGGGAAAATGTTAAGTGGAATACATTTGACATCGATTCATCCTTTAACTAAACACACGTGTTTTTAAGGTCAGCACACCATCAGACGCACACTCGACAAGAACACATTTTTTCTCTCTGTCTTTGTCTGCTCAGCCTTTTGAGGACGTGTTCCACATTAACTGATCATGCAAAAACTATTCCCGTGGAAGAGTGCAGACGCGTGCATGTTCATACCAAGTTTGCATTCTGCACAGTGGCCATTCTTGTGTTGTTTTTTTTGCTGTGGATGTGCGCACATAAATCACCTCTTAATGCATTTCCCAGAAGTGAACTGGTCAGAGGAAATGTTGTGGCTCACATAATATGTGTCCCGTCCGCATGACTCAGCCTGGACTGACCTCACATCACACCTCTCGCTGGCTCAATCACCGATGCACATCTGTCTCATTTCCTCTCCTCCACTTACACCCCTCCTCCTGTGCCTCAACCCCTCCCCCCCTCCCACCCTCCCTCTTTTCCATTTCGACGTCTCCAGGTTTACAGGGCGATTCGAGATGCCGGGGGCAGCAGAAATCCGTGCCGACGTCAGACGGCGTTGCAGCGGGGGGGAAAAGAAGGCCGGGCCGGCCCAGAAAGCATCCGCTCCCCTCCGCGGTGTCCTCCTCCCTCGTGCACTCGTCTGCAGCGCCCTCCGCGGCATCGCCCGACCTCTTGCCGGGACGCCACCGAGACGGGAGAGAAGTGGGCGGGCCGGAGAGAGAGAGAGAGAGGGGAGGCGACACAGGGCAGCAGGTGACAGAGGTGGAGCTGCAGGCCAGGAAGAAAAGGGGACGGAAGAGAAAACATGGTGACTCTCCTTGTCATCAGAGGTAAACACGCACAGCTGTATTATAAAGTACCTGAGCTGGTTGACTTCAACATTGCAATACAACCACTCACTACTGCTTTATTAACCCACGGTTTTCAGCACTGTGTGCTAAACCAGTGCCTTTTCTCTCTTTCTCTTTTTCCTCTATCATTCTATCTCTCTCTTCATGCTTTCCTTTTAGTGTCGCTGAGGATAAACCCGAGTGTGACACCCCCCCTGAATGTTTTAGCCAATCAGTTGTGGACCAGGCTCCATCCCCACCAGAAACCATGCAAAAAGAGGAGAGAGCAGACGGGCCTCCCAGGAAGAAGTTTTTGAGGGCAGGTCTTTACTCAGACGATTACAAAACTAAAGAGTAGGTGGACTGACGTCGCACAAAAGCATATTTTGAATCTTTTTTTGTTTGGTTTAAGTTTGTAATATATTTAAGTCTCTTTCCTAGCCCTCCCTCCCAAGCCCGACAGTTGTGCAAAGAGAGTATAGATTACTCACCGGGGGAGCATGAATATAGCCTTTTACCTGCTCCCATACATGTTGGTGAGTATATAATACAATTCCAAAAAACTGCTGTTCTTTATAGCTGCGATTGTTCATCCAAATTGCCGTTGTGTCCTCCAGGGAAGTACCTCAGGCTGAAGAGGATTCATTTCCAGTTACCGTACGATGTTATGTTCCTGTGGCAGAACAATCAGGTACAGTGGAGCTCCGTAAACACAGAACCAGGAAGGGCATCATCCATCACCTGAGATAAGAGAGTGTCATGAATGTGCATGTAATTCTGATGTTGTGATGTCACAGCTTCAAAAGCAGCCTGCTGTCCCTCTGAAGAGGAAGCGGCGTTACTGTGAGTGGCCGGTATTCAATGTGTTACCTCCAAGTTCAGCAGATGGATGGAGTCACTGCAGTCATACGGCGTCTCACTCCGAGTCTCTCTCTGTTCCACTCAGGCCGGCTGAAGGGGAGGATCGTGTCGTCTCACCGGACAGCGGTTAGTACATGTGGCTTCAGGATGTTTCACTCCGGTGAAGAAACTGGCTTTAAAGCCCCATTATGTAGTGTTTCCCTTGTAGCGCCCCCTTCAGGTATTTAACGTTTACTTCAGTGTGGTAAATACCCAGTTATGATAGATCAGGTGTCTGAACCTCTGGCTCTGAGCCATATATGGCTCTTCTGGTGACGCATATGGCTCTTTTGAGTTTGAGTTAAAAAAAAATCTCCTTCGCCCCCTGTAACTTTCTCTCTCCTCCAGATGACAGCAGCAGTAATGTCAGGTCCCTTTCTTAAAGACGTCTTTGTTCTTTTATTAAACTAAACGTCTGTTATTGGTCGTCTCCAGAGCAGCATGTCTCTCTGTCTCTACGCGTCGCGTAGCGGAGAAAATAAAAAGTCCCCTGTGAGGTGGACTGGACTATGTGACGTTGGTCATCACTGACAGAAAGCAGGTCCAAGTACCGGGCGGCTACAAAATCTTACATAGTCGGGTTTTTAGCCCACAGACAAATCGCCATATTAAAAGTCATTGTAGCGGCACAATTTTTTTCAAGCTGTTATTTTAAGGTAGGAAAAGTTACATAGTGGGGCTTTAATAAGTGTTGAACTCACAAGCGTCCCTCCATTTCCTTCTTGCTTCATAGGAGAGCTCTAGCGACATCACCAGCTTGTTTCCGCACCTCGACATGGAGCCTCTGACCAGCAGCGAGAGGTACGGAGAGAACTCGGCCAATAACGTAGACACACCGTTGAATTAACGTCAGTGAGCTCACGTTTCTCCTTGTGTGCCGGGCCAGGAGCTTCGTGGTGAAACACCACGTGTTCCTCGTGAGGAACTGGGAGCTGGTGAGAGACAGACAGATCCGACTGAGGATCCAGAGGGAGAGGGACGAGGAGGGAGAGGAGCAGGAGGAGCAGGAGGAGCAGGAGGAGCAGCGTCTGTCCTGTGATGGATCCAGTGGGGACGAGAGCCACATCATGTCAGGTCCATGAAGCAAGTGTGTGTGTTAGTTTTTGTTCCTGTAGGTGTTTGTGTATGCATACGTGTACGTGATAGATCTATACATTTACACATCTCTATAGATTTCTTCTGGTGTCCCGTGTTCTGTCTTTTCCTTAATGTGTGCATGTAGGTGTGTGTCTGTGTGTGTCTGTGTGTGTCTGTGTGTGTCTGTGTGTGCTCTGCTCACAGCCCGTCGTCCTCATATCTGGCTCGTCTTTCCATCTCATACTGAGCAGCACGAACTAAGTGGTTTTCCAACCACAGAATCTCAGCCTGCAGAAATGTTTCCCCATTTCTGTCATCCAGTGTCGGTGTCCAAGAGCTCTGCAGACATCGCCTTTCCCCATTAGCTGCGAACCCGCACCATTACCATCGCGACTCCCTGGCTGATTGCAATAAAGGGGAAATAAGGACACTCGCATAATTACAGATATGTCTGTAGAATACATTATGCGCTGTCATTTCCTCCTGCCGTGCCTTCACTAACGTACACTAATACTGTTTGAACTCTGACCCTCAGATCAGCAAGTGGGGGTGGAGGTGACGGTTACCAGCAGTGACCCCCACCATCAGAGTCAGGACACCTCCAGCTCGCTCACTGCCAGCCCCTGTGTGAGTGAAACACCACCCGCCTACTAAGAAGTATTTCCGTGTTCATGCATCCTTTCACAAGGATAAATATCTGCTTTTGCAATTAGTTGTTCATACTTGTTCAACACAGCCCACCAGCACCCAGAACAGGCAAGATGAGGACGGAGAGGAAGAAAAAGGAGGGGAAGAAGAGGTCTGCAGCAGAGAACAGAGGAGGAAACGGCTGAATGATTTACTTTTGACCCTGCAGCATTCATAAGCTACCGATGAGAGGTGAGTAGAGCATCACAAACACAAACAAGAGGGACTCAGAGCAGGGTTCTTACACATGTTGACCAATGGATTTCCAGGACTTTTCCAGGACTTTTCCATGACTTTAAACCAAATGTCCATGACCAAACTGAAATCTCGGTTTATACATGAAAAAGTGGGAACATTTAGTATTTAAACAATGTGAATTCCAAAGCATACAGTATACATTTAATGACACAAATGAATAAGAGACAATATTTTATTTAAAGAATAAACATTCGCTTCCCGAGCTATGGTCATCAAACCTTCACAATAAGGTGCGTTCACTTGCAACGCGGAAAAAAAAGAAAATTGCGCCGCCGGTATGAGAGCGTATGCCGGCTCATATTTTGAGTCTTTCTTTCTAAAACATATTCATTATTTCAAACTCGGCGTAAATGAACAAGTGAATATAACAAATTTCCATGACTTTTCCAAAACCTTTGTGATTTAAGTTTTTTCCATGCCTTTTCCAGGCCTGGAAATGACCATTTTAAAATTCCATGACTTTTCCAGGTTTTCCATGACCGTACGAACCCTGTCAGAGATGTATAGATTGTCTTGTTGATATTATCTTGACTTTATGTAGGTGGGACCACTCGAGACCGGGCCCGCCACCGGACAGACGGACAGGAAGTGATGTCACAACACCGCTACAACAGTAGCAGTGCCACAGAGAACCAGCGAGAGGGAGAATTATAGCAGCAGAGAAATGCAAGAAAGACATCTCACACACTGACGGATGAGTGTGGTGAACCTCGCGCTCTAAAGGGCATCACACCAAGGATGAAACCATGGCAACACATCTTGTGTCCAAGTGGCAAGGGATGAGAGAAACAGATACAAACTGTCCTGGATGAAAGACATAAAAGAAACAGACCAGCTGGAATGAATTTGCACTAGTGCTGGATGATCAAGCACACTAAAGACTGTATGTATGTATGCTGAGTGAACACATTATAAACACACACACACACACACACACACACACACACACACACACACACACACACTTTGTTTGCTCTTACTTAGGCACCTTAAGCAAAGACAGACATTGGTCGGAGAAAGTGGTACTCAGCATTTCAGCTCTGAAGTTTCCAAGAGACAAAGAGCTCAGGAGCTGCTCGAGGACACAGACATGTGTCCTAGGCCCTAAGTAGGTCACAGTCGAACCCTCATGTACTCATTAAGCGTTCAAAGTCACATTGCACCTTTGGGATATGACACGAGGAGAAATGAACCAGTTGAAAGCGGCTGAGCCAGTGGTCAGGGGTTTCCTTCACTTCACCAAGACAGTGTCTGCTATGTATCAGCGAATGTGGGGGGGGGGGGGGGGGGGATTTCTAATGAGGTTTTAAGAAAAAAAGTTATTTTTTGAGAAAAAGACAGTTTTAGCACTGTCTGCTTAAGAGATGGGCAAAATATATTCATGATAGGAATGTTTATTGTTGAATATTTTCAGTATTGCTTCCTGGGGAAGGGAGAGAGAGAGAGAGAGGGGGGGGAGGGGTAAAAAAAGAAGTGTTTTGTTTACCTCAGACTGCCTTTGAGAATGTTCTTGCTCCAGAGCATTGACAATCAGAATGTCCTTGGGGGCAGAGAGGAGACAACACTAGAATTGATTTGCCCCAAATGCTCTGTAGAAGTGCCATGTGGTCTTGTGTACGCACCTAAGCAACTCGTGCAGTCTTTAAAAGCAATATCTAATCTGATAAGGACTATATAAGGACTTCTGTTGTGTTTTTGGTGAATATCTGAGGATTGGAGGTCATCTGTCTGTACAGTTGCATAGTAGATTGTTCTCATGTTAGATCATTGGGCTAATCCACTTGGAAGTATCCATAAGCATTTAGTTTCATGTTCATGTACATGGAGGGACACCTGTTCTCCTTCTATCAGCAGGAGCGTGTACAATTAGTATTATATATCACAATACTATCGGGATTATACATACAATCTAATAATCAAATACTTCATTTCACTACCATGTTTTTAACAGAGTATAAAGATGACACATATATCAGTCATCTGTCTCTACAATTGACTATGATTGTATATGATTTTTTTGTAGAGTTACATAATTTGTCTCTTTTATTAGCTGACATTTTGTGAGCTAATTATTGGTCAGACACTCAGTGACAGTGATTGAGTCTTTCCAGTGTTATATTTCTGCTCTCTTTCAGTAGTGTGGCTTCTAATAACAAGCCAAGAAAGTGCAATTTCTTTGATTGTTTACATAATGTATGTATATTTTTCCTCCTTACTTTTTTAACTAAGAACACTACATTATTGCCAGTGGATGATTAACTTTATAGCAAAGGTACACATAGAGTTATATATCTAGTTTGCATGACATAACCTTTGCCTGTTGCCTCTGATAATATGCATCTGGAAAAAAACACATCAAAAACAGTTATAACTCAATGCCAGAGAATGTCAGCTCAGACTAATTGCCTCTATAACCGTAATAAAAGTATTTTATGTCTACTACTAAACCCTCCAGACTCGTGTATCCGCTATAAGGCTTCCCTTGTCGTGTGTTTTGGGAGGTTACTGCAGTGATTTCCATCAGGTTGAGCTGACAGTGCTATCTAGTGGTGTTAGATATACATCTCCCACTGTGCTGTCCTCCATAATGACCCACAATGGAGGACGCTATCAAAGGAACACGCTTACAAGATGGGGGAGGGCTGCGGCTCATTCCAGAGATTTATTCTCCTCTATCCGCCCTTCACAACATCCGAGGGCATTTTAGGACTTTTTTTTCTTTTCTTTTTTTACTCAACCAAGAAGTGATAGAAATCTACCGTATGAACGGAAAAGGTGGAGTTAGGCGTCACAGTGTCGACCTCCTCTGCAATCTGACCCATGGAGGTAGTTTCCGGTCACATTTCAGATACAAATACAGGACATATAGCAGGGTTCTTACACATGTTGACCAATGGATTTCCATGACTTTTCCAAATTCCCATGACCAAACTGAAATCTCGGTATAAACATGAAACATTTAGAAAATTTGGCATATTGAGAGGCGGCTTACCTTTAGAGCGTCTTTCTTTAAAAAACACATTGATTATTTCAAACTTGGCGTAAATGAACACGTGATTATAACAAATTCCCATGACTTTTTCAAAACTTTTATGATTTGAGCTTTTTCCAAGACGTCTCCAGGCCTGGAAATGACCATTTTAAAATTCCATGACTTTTCCAGGTTTTCCATGACCGTAAGAACCCTGATATAGTGACATATATAATTCTGAGTGAGGCATCTCATACATTATTCCATGTTGGTTTAATGTATACAACTCTGATTAATAGGGGTTTTAAGTTAAGCGCTAAAATATGACAAACAGCTGCCCAGGTTTGGTTTATACTGATCATTTATTTGGTGTATTTACAAACAAGCACATGCAGGAGTTTGACAGTGACTGACACTAGAGGGGCACTGAACTATATGCAATAGTAGGACACAGGGATGTCTACAGGCTACATGACACCAGAGAGAAAGAGGAGGAGGAGAGGGAGGTACACATCTCTTTGTTACACACAAGACACAGGCGCACACACACACACACACACTCAAAGTGCAGGATGTGCAGACACACCAATGTGCTCACACTCATCTCTGCTTTCACTGCCATGTGTGCACTCACACACTCGCATGCATGCACACACACACACACACACACACACACACACACACACACACACACACACACACACACACACACACGCACACACACGCACACACACCCAGATAGATAGAGAGACACTAGATGGGTCAGATAGAGCTTTTCCTTTCAGGAACTTCAATAGATCAATAGTTAGTACATCCAATAAATTAACAGCTTTCTAACAAATGCATTTGGACCAGAATCTCACAAATAAACAAACCAAAAAATATAAACAATTGAATCTGACAACTGATATTTCCTCTTTATCGAGACACTATTTCTTGTTAACACCCAGGTGTGATCCTTTGGATGGCGTTGTATCATAAGTTATAAGCACTGGTTCAATTAAATGCTACTGGACAGTTGCCATAGTGACTGTAAAGTCATGCTACATGGCATTGACCCAATAAAAGGAGGACACTTTGAAGAACTGATTTTCCCTGATTGATCAATAGCAATGAGACGTTCCTGCTGTATTACATGGAGGTCCTTTAGTGTCAGCCTTTCTTTTATATTAAGTTTAACTATCTAAGCTATTGTTTTAGGCTTAACGTGTCAACATCAAATCAAAATCTTGAGTTTAAAAAAAACAAAAAGGCTGTTAGTTGTACATTTAACCATATGCATAGTCATCAATACAAAATCTAGAGAATAACTAATAAATAAATGACATAAAGTAATGTGGCTAGAATCAACTTCTCACTTCCACCACGACCACTCCTACTACCACTATCATTAATACCAATGATTATGATGAGCAAACATGGCAGGAAGGGTTCAGGTAAGCACAACAGCTGAGGTGTGAGGGGAGGTTACAGGAGCATCTATGAACACATCGTAAAAACATCTGGGATCCTCTCACTGCATTGAGTTTAAGGTCAGATAGTGTTGAACAAGAACGAGTGTAGCTTTGTGAAGTGTTTACTTTGAGGTCCTGGATGAGTTGGGAGATACGCTGCAGATTGCTTTTGTCTGATATTATCTTCTGGAGCTGTGTGGGATGGACAGATAGATCTTTTCTAGAATTCATTCATAGCATTCATGGCACATTACAATGCATACAGTGTTAAAGGCATGAGGCTAGATCTAGTAACTGTATGGATATGATGTCAAGACGATAGCAATACATGAAGCAAACAGGAGGGAAGATACTGGATTTCATACTTGAACAGTTTTGTTTTGCATGTATGACAACCACCTAATGCACGTGTGAAGTTACAGATGTAAAGATTTAGAATGAATCCATTTATTTTGACTCATCCGCTTCCTCGATGTGGCCACAGTATTAAGCTGCTGCTTGGGTTTTACTCTCTGCTTTCTCTTGTTCATCCATCCGTCTATCTATCTTGGTAATATCAATCTCAATTTATATACCTATATATATTTTGTATGTATATTTATACAGTCAAATATAGTAGCAGAAACTTGTCAAACACACATGAACCAGGCGATAAAGGTGAGAGGTCAATAGGGGTGAAAGGTCAACACAGATCTACACGGCTACAATTCACTACATCACTACGCAGTATGCAACAGGAGCTACGGCCCAGTACTCTCACTTCCTTTCTTCACTCGGCGACCTGCCGGCCGCCGCCAGGTATCACCGTGGCGACCGCCAGGCTGTCGACTGTCGCCTCCTCGCGACGAGCAGCCTTGGATCTGAAGGCGCTCGCATCTGCAAGTTATTGACCTGGCAGAAGTTGGACTGCGATCGTTTTCAGATCAGCGGCTGACAAGGAAGGCCGACATTGAGGAAAGAACATGTTGAAGGGATACTTCACTCCAAGATCAAAGGTCTTTCAGTATGAAATGATTTAAGTTTGACTTGAGTCATTATTTCACAGCATCTGCTGCATTCCTGCTGCCAGCATCCATTAGTTTAATGCTACCAAACTGGATGGATTGTGATGAGGGAAAAAGCTCCCGTACGTTCCTAAAGGGAGGGCTGCAGGCTGCTCGTGATGCACGTAAAGCACAACAGATGGTGTTATGCACTCAACTCAAACTCAAACCCAGAAATATCCCTTTCAGAGTAGTGAAGCCTTACCACAACCTCTCAACACTCGCCTAAAATATATATATATATATATATATTTATTTGAATTTTTTTTATTGATTGAGTGCAGCAGTTACGGGAAGCGAAGTCACATGATGAGGGAGGTGTAGCCAAAAGGTACCAGTCCCTCTTTGTCTCCCTGACGACAGCGAATCCAGTCCTGATCGACTCCTCCCAACACCACCAGTTCTTCGCCTTTGCGGAAGCTCAGCTCCGACCCCGCTCCGGAGTGGTCACACAGCGTCCGTACAGACCTGGGGACAGACGGCGGCGGTCACCTCAGCGACAGCGGATGAGTCACAATGCAGTGTTGATGGTGAGTCACCAATTATAGTCTTTCAGAGACGAAAAAGACAACAGGAGCGTTTCTGGTGTTTACTACACCCACTGGGGCTCTTGGATGGGAGTCGGGAGAGAAGTCTTTTTTTTTTAAAGGGTGAAAACATGTCACAACTAGAAAGCCAGACAAAGGGAAGTTGGCTTCATAAGCTCATATTTAAAAAGGTAAAACTAGAACGCGCATACCTTCGCACATCATAAGATTGAGCATTGAATTATGAACATTTTGGCATTAGTTGCATGACAATTGGATATAAATTGACGGCGCTATAGTAAAAAGAAGATATGGACCTTTTCATGACCTTGACCTTTGACCCGGTCGATCCCAAAATATAATCAAATGGATAATATATATAATAACCAATCATCCCACCAAATTCCATGCGATTCGGTTTAATACTTTTTTACTTATGCAAATAACACGCACACACGCACACAAATACACAAGGATCAAAACATTACCTTCTGTACTTTCAATGCGAAGGTACTAAGTAAGATCTGGTCAAAACTTTAGATTAAAACATCCCAAAAAGTCAACTAACGTTATCAAAAGAACACGGTCCCTTTCTGTCCTCTGTACCTGAGCGGTCGGGGTTTGTCCCTCATCTCCAGGGCGTCGGCCTCCCTCTCGGACTCGGGCTCGCTCTCCCCCTCGGGCTCCGGGCCCCTCCTGAGTGTCGGAGTGGAGTTGCTGCTCACCATGCGGGTCAGAGCCGTGACACCAGGGGCCAGCCACTGAGAGGGACGCCTTCGGGGACGGACACAGAGAGGGCGAGAGGAACAGAGCGGTGAGGCCTCACACACAGTCGCCATCCAGGAACAACCGTGACTTTAGAGTTCCTCAATGTCACTACAGCAGTTGAATTCCTAAATGCATGACTTTTTTAATAACAAATTCTGAATTCCAGTTACTCTTTTGCTAGTGCAGGTTCTCATTGGCTGAGCCAGGATGCGAGCAGCTATCGTGTATCGTTGATTTTATATAACTGTTCATTTACTAATTCTTAATTATAATTTTTTTTTTTCATTAGATTTAGTTTAGTTTAGTTTTAGTTTTCGTGTATCGTTGATTTTATATAACTGTTCATTTACTAATTCTTAATTATTATTTTTTTTTTCATTAGATTTAGTTTAGTTTTAGTTTTGATTTGTTTTGTTTTGTGTACCCTCAATTAAGAGGTTGTCGGTCGGGGAGGGAGTTACTGTTGACTTGAATGCTTGAGGGGGGGGAAAGAAAAACTCTAAATGTATCACAATTGCACTGTTTCTTTGTGTACTTGCCTTAAAATATGTCTAAAAAAAAGAAAAGTAAATCAGTTGGGTGTTAAATTCAGTGGCTGACCTGGTGGCTGATGTGTGACCCTCTGGGTTGCTGAGGCCTTTGGAGGCTCCAAAGAGCCTCCCCAAACCCCAGGGAACCGGAGCACCACTGCTGACCGGAGCAAAGTCGCTCCCTGCTTGGGCCTGGAGGTCCGACAGATCCATCTTCCCCTCCTCCTTCTTCAGGTTTAGCTCTGCCAGGTTCTGGCTCAGTCTGCCTCCCCAGCGCACCACAGCCCCCCATCCCTGCTGGATCGCCTATGATGAACAGAAGTGTCAGCTCGGCAGGACCACAGACAACATATTGGATTACAGACACTGATCAGCCACACAGGGGAGTACCTGTCCTGCCTGCTGAGTGAGGCTGTCCTCCTCAATATTAGGAGGAGGGAAGTCTCCGATATTCTGCTCCTGCACCCACAACAGCTGAGGAGTGATGGAAGCTTGTTTGGGTGCAGCACTGCTCTGGTTGGACTCCCCTGGTACTCCATTCTGCGGATTACTCACTGCTGACGATTGTTCTTTGGCCGCCCGATTTTCTGGGCTTTCAAAGTCGACTCCTGAGAGGCTTTCAATATATCTGCAGCTTGTAATTTTGGATTTTGACCTCTCTGTTGACTGCTGGACTCCAGCATCCTGACACGTCTTACTGGGGATGACTGGAGTGTGGCTGTCCGGCTCTAAATGGTGGTGCTGGAAGAGCAGGTCGAGGTTGAAGGTCAGCAGGCTCAGAGGCTGCAACACGAGGAGCAGCTCCTCGAACAGAGGCCGGCAGGCGGTCAGCGACAGATGCATAAAGGAGGAGGGGCGGTAATATGTCTCGAGCACATCTGAGAGGAAAGAGAGAGCACGGTAAAGCACATGCATGCACACAAGGATGAGAGGGAAGCGATGGGAGCTTACCACTGCAGGACTGAAGGTGAGACAGCCAGAAATCAAGAAGCTTGGTACTAGAAGAACAAAGAAATTTAATTAGGAAATTTGAGGATCCAAAGAGAACAATAAAAATATAATGAGAGCAAAATATATATATATATATATATATATATATATTTATATATATATATATATATATATATATTTGTGAACGACTGATTTGAGCTCTGCATGCTGCCGGTGGAGACGAGGAGCCGTGACTCACTTCAGAAGACCGAGGAGGAACGCGTTGAACCTGTGTTTGCTCTGTCGGAGCTGAGGCAGCTCTCCAACACAAAGCTGTAGGTTGAACAACGCTTGAGTTTTAGGACCTAAAAGTAGATTGAGAGGAAGAAGAGAACATATACAGAAAGATAGGGAAAGGGAGAGAGAGAATGAGAGAGAGAGAGAGAGAGAGTGAGAGAGGGATTAACAGAGAAACTAACAGAGGTCTGCGAAAATTAACAGTGCAACTTGGCATTCATAAGCCAATCGATAGCTGCATCCTGTTATTCAGCATTTTAGACATTTAAATCAACAAGTATAGACGTGTGGGAAAGGAGGAGAACAATCCATTGCGTATAATTATCAACCTGGGGGAAAAAACAACCAATATCAAATCCTTAATATCCAAGTCTATAAATTCACATTTTTCAACAATTCTTTGGAGCACTACCTGGCCTGGACGAGGCCTGGACCAGACCCCAGGCTGAATTTGGCCTCCTGCCTGCAATCAGGTCACTCTGGTGAGGTTTCAAGCCATCGGTCAGCAAGCTGTGCAGGGCGGGGCAGAGACACTGCAGCACCAGACGGCCCAGAGATGGATTTATACTGCTGTCTCCTGATAAGGCCTAGGGAAGGGAGAGGAGAGGAGGGGGAAGGAGAGGAGGAATATGTGCAGGGGTAGAGACAGACGGGAGGAAAGAACAGCAAGGATGACTCAAGAGAGAGAGAGAGGAAAAGAAAATGGGACACATAAATGGATGGTGGAGAGAAAAGGAGCGATGAGGGTGTGTACGATGTGAATAGACATGAGTTGGGCGGTTGGAGTTAGTTGACAAAGAATTTAATAAGACTACTAGATTGGGTTATCTAAGGATATTCTAGTACCTTGTTAACTGAGAGAGACTGAGGAGAGACGGAACAACATATATAGAGTCAGAACAAGAAGGGCGGGAGGGAAAGCATTTTTAAAGATACATAATCAATTAAAAACGATGTTCTTTGAGTCTCAGGAGTAACGTGAGACAAAACATTCATTGTTAATGAAACAAACAAACAAACAAAAAACACGTAATTGTTTTATTTGAAATTCCACCGGTGACGTGATGTTAGCAGTGACTGACCTTCTGAACGGCAGTCCGAGAAGAGCTGAACTGAGCCAAGATGGCTTCCACGGCCACACTGACCGCACTGACCAGAGCTGGAGGGAGGAACGATGTCTTTGGTTAAACTGCAAGAGCTCTAGGCATCAGGGACACAGACACACACACACACACACACACCTTTTTTGTCCTGCAGGACCAGAGAGGACAGGCCCAGGCCTCTCATTGGATGCTTCACATCTTCGCCCATCCAGGACGTCTCTGCCCTCTCAACAGAGCCGGCGAATGAGACACTGCGAACAGCTGCCAGCAAAAGAGCAATTACTTACAAATCCAACAGAAGCTACTACAGACATACATATATCTGAATATAAATATCACAAAAAAACGTGTGTCATAGGAGCAATTAAGCAATGAGGAGCACCGCAGAGGGCAGATAGAAGCAGATGGTGCTGCTGCATACAAACAGACATCAAGTACATATCGGTTGGCTGAGGTGAGCTTTCAACATCTGGATCTGCAAAGACAACGTTCTGTATGCTGCAGGGATGAACAGGGTCCCATGCATTAATCCTGACTCACACGCAAACACCCGCACACATACTTGTTATAAGCATACACAGGAGGAACTACAGAGAGAGTCTAAGCTACAGCATCAGTCGGGTCGGATCCAATTACACGTTTAAAGGGCAGGTGTCATGTACAGGTTTACAATTATTTATATAAACTAGTTATATAAATACATTCCTATAATGAACGGGATGCAGTGAACCTTTTAATTACTTTGCAAATTGCCCTAAATGTACATAAAGATAATAAAGTTACACTTACATTGTCTTTAAATGACACACCATGTGATAAACAAGTTACTTGGGTTGTGTCTGGCATGAAATGCATGTGTCCATTTCAACAAATCGTGCAAGACACAAACAACACAGAGACGAAACCGACACAAATACAGAGAGGGAGACGAGAAAAAGAGAGAGAGAGAGAGAGAGAGAGCTATGAGGGCAACTCTAGAAACCCTGTGACAGGAGCAGCTGCCACCCCTCTGAAGGCGCTTTGCAGATTTGAAAGAACAGCGCAGATGAGACGTACCAGATGACCTGCAGGGCTTCCCGATACATAAAACCACTAGAGTTCCCTCGTTCTTTCAAATCTGCAAATCCCCCGGGTCAAGAAAGTGACATTAGTCTGAGAGCCACTCTATCCAGGGCAGGGAACAAAGACAGAAACAGATAGTCACAAGGACAGACAGACAGACATGCACGCAAGCAAGATGACAGAGAGAGAGCGAGAGAGAGTGCATAAGATGGAGAGAGACATTAATCTTACTCGTCACGCGTGACTGCGGAGGAGCCTGGTAGAGTTTGGGGGGCAGGGCGGGTGCCCTTGGCAGTAAAGGAGGGTAGAGGTTGGGATAGTAGAGGGGAGCAGCGAGGGCGGGCAAGGTGTGAGAGCGGGGGAAAAGCGGGGAGTTGAGGCAGTAGCCTGCTGTGCCTGGAGGGGGCGCACCGGAGCGCTGGGGGGGGGAGAGGGCGCCGATAGGGGAGAGGCGAGGAGGGGCACCCCTGTGCAGAGGGCAGCTTTTCGGGTGGTACAAGTAATATGTAGGGAGAGGAGGAAGCTCCTTCGAAGTCCTGGCCTTGCTGCTGTTGTGATCCGCGTGTGGGTTTGTGCGCTTTATCGAGTACAGCGAGTCCATCGCTCTGATACCGTTGGAATACTCCATCATGACATCGATGTTCTTATACGGGGTCGTGCAACCTGCCGCCTCTTTGGGGCCTCCGACAGGTGCGTCTGGCTTAGTGTGTGTGTCACTAAGGTACAGAGAGTCAAAATGACAGATGGAGTCAGATGCAAGGTCCCCGTGTGTGTTAAAGGTATCCCCATAGTCACAAGGAGAGTTTGCACCAACTTCATTCAGAGGTTGATAGTTTAAGACAGAGTTTATATCAGTGCTGGGCTTATCTCTGTGGGTACGAGCTGGGCGGGGAGCAGGGGCCCTCTGTGTTGGACAGTGTTGGTCTCTGGACTCTCTGCCGATATGTCGGTGGGGTCGGGGATCTGCAAAGGGTTGGGCGTTACAGTAGCCGGGGCGATAGGGGGGGAGGGCAGTGTGGAGGAAATAGGGTTGGGCGAGGGACAATGGTGGGGAGGAAACTGCTTATTGGAAAGGATAAAAAGGCCAAAAGATATATATATATATATATATATATATATATATATATATATATATATATATATATATAAGAAAAGTGATGGAGAGGACAAGCGCACAAGCAGAGCGATATGAGGGAGCAAAGTGGAGCCATGGACAAACAATGGAAACAACAGAATGGGATGGATGGGTGAGGAAAAACAAGGAAGATTAAAACAACCCAAAAAGATGTGGCAGAGAAATGGGAAGGAGAGAGAGATGCAGAAAATGTTAGTGTCTGTCGAGAGAAAAATGCACCATTCATGAGTGTATTCCTGCAGAAATCATCATCATGTAACGTCATGCAGTAATGCAGTATTCAGGTCACAACAGTTGATCGACAGTTACACATCGACAGTGCATGACAGTCAATGGAGTTGATTTATGAATGGCAATAACCAGCATTTCATTTGAGAGGCTTTTTGACACGCCGGCATTCAAACACTTCATCCCCACCGAAGACACCACGAATTAAAATGCCTCCATCAATTGCATTTATTCATCACATTTCAATGTGAGCTTTCTTTACAGCATCTGGTTTCACTTTCATTTCATGCTTGTATTTAGAGTTATGCAAATTAAGTAAGAGTGTCGCACAGTGTTTGGTAATGTACTGCAGTGCCACCATCACCTCTGGATCACCTTCTCTTTCTCTCTTCTGTGCCGTTTGTTTTCTACCTCTCTCTCCCTCCTCCCCTCCAGCACACAGTGTAATGCTGAGTCAGGCAACAGTTCGCAGACTTCAGTCCGTGCTGCTCTGTCACCACGTCTGTCTCTGTGGACATTCACAGCTGGTTTCTACAACCTCTCATTACTCGAGTACCTGAGACATTACTCGAGTACCTGAGACTGCTAGACTATATACACAAAGGGCTAGAAAGCCAGCGTACCTGGGTTTGACTTGCGTTGTCTATGAACTGTACTAAACACACACTTCCTATTTTTCTGACACGAGCTTTCAGCGATTGGTCCATATTCTTAGATCCACCCCTGGATCTCTTAAAGGTGTACACACCTATTCCTGGCTCGCTGCAGTGGTTTCTGAGGGAAACTCCTGCAGCAGCATATTCATCACTAGAAGTTCTGCGATGTTTATAATCAGAAAGCGAAGGTTAAATAATGCCCAAGTAAATACACAATAGGATAACTGCTTTAAGCAGCTGATTGATGGAAAATATGAAACATACACCCGACCAACAATCTAACCCGTAGTAGTTGTAGCCCACTGCAGCGCTGAAAGAGATAAGTAACTTGATCCTGTGCCACTCTAGGGATCTAAAGTGGTGGAAGCAGAGAGACAGGGTAGACCGAAAGAGGAAAAGAGCATACAAACATCACAAGTAGATGTGATTTAAACGAGTGAAGCGGCAGAGAAAGAGGAATCATTTTCTTTCTAAGACGCAGAGTTTAGAAAGAAAAGAGAAGTTGAAGGTAAAAAGTCAGAGTAGAAAGGTGGTGAGCTCAGAGAGCACTCCATTATACCCCCTCCCCGTTGGTCTAAAGAGTGGATGAATAATTGAATAAGGCCATGATGACATCACACTTTGATAACCAGTGCAGGAAAAACTGTCTGGAAAGTTTCCAACCGCCTCTTTCTCCTCATATTACTCCCCTCGACATCTCTCTCCCTCCGTCTCTCTCTTGCTCGTGTTCCCTCTGCAGCTTCCTTTCTTTTTAGCTTCCCTCATCTACAACCACCCTCTGGTTATCCCCTGCCACCATTTATCCATCACATAGTGAATCGTTTCTTTCTGTGACTCATGCTCGTCCTCCGTCTCTCCACTGTCGTTCTCTTCATCATATCCATATATGAGTCACTCTGGGTTTCTTTTTATTCTACTGTCCAACGATGTTATTTGTGCATCTCTTTCTGTCCATCATCTGCCCATCCCAGATCGGTTCTGTCGTTCAAATTACACTGATTTAGTTTGATGTGTTTACACTGCATGCATGGCAGACCCCTTCCCCTGTCAGTAAACTAATCTGACCTCTTTACTATCATTTGCATCATCATGCTAATTCCCACTCACCTGTAGTTCTTGTTTCCAAAGCTCTTCTGCCATCGGCTTGTCCTCTCAGTTCCACCGCCATCTTCCCCTCCTCTTCTTCTTCTTTCCCTTCCTTTTCATCCTTCTTCACCTTTTCACCCTCCCATTCTCTGCCGATGGTCCACAGGCTGCTGTCGCTGACCGAGCAGCCGATCTTCTGTGACGGGCACAGCTCCGGTTGTCTCCCCTCCTCGTCGGCTCTCTGCAGCATCTCCTTCAGAGCGGCCATGGAGGTGAGAGCTGGTGGCGGCTGCATGAAGAAGGCCTGAGCCTGAGAGGTGTACTCCCATTGGTTGCCGTCGCCGCCTGCCATCTCTCTTCTCCACCTCAGGTTGTACAGTATATCTGCGTCTGGAGTGATGACCGTCGGGTCGGGGTCTGGATCGGTGATCACCTTAGTCGGGAGGAAGGTGCTCTTGTTGCGGTACCGCATCTCTTTAAAGGTCGTGACCTTTGGCGCTAACCCTGTTGATGACCCTGAAGAACTGAGCTTCTTTTGATTCTCCAAATTAGATTTTCTCACTGTCAGGAAGGGATGCTGTGGTCGGGCCTCACCGTCAGGTGTGAATGCTATGAGCCAATCAAATCGCTCAGGCTGTGCAGAGTTAGCCTGGAGGGTGCTGCTTTCGTGGTGGGGCACAGATGGGGGGATTGGGGGTAAGGGCCGAGGTGGAGGAGGGGGGGGAGGTGAATCTAGTACCTTGGCAGGATACGGGAAAGACTCAAAGCTCACATTTTTTATTTTGGATTCTTGTGTATTGCTCAAACCAGTGTTGTAGTAAGGGTCAGAGGTCAGACCGCTGCTCCTCTTCTTCATCGTTGCCATCTCAGTAAAAGAGGTGGTTCTTTGTGTGCTCCCCTCGTTCATTTTGTCATCTTCAGCTATATCTGCTCTTCGCTCTCCCTCCATCTTGCCTCTGCTTCTCCATCTGTCTCTAGACGTCAACTCTGTGTCACATTCCTTCATCTCGTTCCGATCTTTTAGTCTGAACTCGTGTAGCTCCCCAGACCTGGACGAGGTAACGTGATCTCCATCCACCTCCTCCTCCAACCCTCCCACACACACACCGAGTTCCGGGCTGAGTTTGAGGAGCTCGGCTTGAGTTAACCCAGCGAGCACCAACAGCTTCCGAATCTCCACATCCAGTGCGTGGAAGGAGGGGGGAGGAGGGAGGGCAGGTGGAGACGAGGAGGAGATGGAGATGACCGGCGGAAGAGGCAGAGGTGGGGGACGTGTGGTGGGAGGAGGAAGGGAAAGTGGGGTCTGTTCTTGTTCGGCTTGCAGAGCAGCGAGCCTATGCGCCTCCTTCCTGGCGAGGTGGCGCTTACGAGGAGGAGGGATGGGAGGAGTTGGGGTGGGGATGGATGGAGGTATCGAAGGGGTGGTATAAAGAGTGAGGTAGGGGGCCAGTTTAGAAGTGGGAAGTGGAGGAATAGAGGGAGGAGATGGAAGGAGGGGTTTCTCACACCTAAAAGTGGTGAAAGTGGGGGATGAGGAGTTAGGGGAAAAAGTAGACAATGTGGGCGAAGTGGACACCGCCATGGAGGTAGTCTCCCGGCTGATGTTGATGTAGGTGTGGAGGTCAGAGTTCACACTGGCGTGGCGTGCTGGGGGTTTGGGGGGTCTCGGTGGCGGCTCGACAGGAGAAGGGGTGAGGGAATCCGGAGCGAGAGGATCCTCACAGTCTGATGGAGCAGTGAGGTCCACCCCAGCATCTGAAAACTCCTGAGAGTCTCCCATCGTTCCTCTGCCGCTTTTATACAACTTCCAGGGAATGTCGATGTTGCCCATTTCATCCATGACGTCCGAGAGATCCTGCTCCTCCAGATCTCCGAGATCAAACCCCTCCTCGTGGAGTCTGGCGATGTAGACCAGTTTCACCTCCCGGTTCACCTTCTCCAAGCGATCCAGGTGATCTAGCCGATCCCTCAGAACATCCCAGTGTTGTTCTCCCTCCAGATCCCAACGAGCCACTTGGATCACCTGGCTAAAGCGCTCCATCTTCCCAAACTCACCGACAGATTCTAAAAAGTCAAGCAAACCTTGTTTGGTGACTTCAGAATCACCGTTGACCCCTAAGTAGTCAGGAGAAGGGGAGTCCAGGGCAGAGGGGTAGCCCTCGTCTGGGGAGTAAGGGGACATTGGGGAATGCGACGCGAAGACGAAGGGGTTGCGGCTAAGAGGAAGGGATGGGGGTGAACGTGCAGGAGGCTGGCATTCAGGAGGAGCTTGTGGGGGAGAGCGGTCTTTGGGGGACGGATTATCTTGGTCGTGAGAAGAGCAGATGGAGCTGGATTGATCCGCACAGTCAGACTCCAGATCGGAGCAGGAGCTGATGGAAGTGGAGGATGATGAGGTAGAGGAGGAGAGCGAAAACTCCAGGAGGGAGGGGGGACAGTCACAGCACGAGGGGACCAGGGTGTCGTCGTCGTCGTCGTCGTCGTCATTGTCCGCCTCCTCTTCGTCAATATCAAAATCTCCACTGCTCTCTTCCTCGTCGTCTTCCTCCTCTACTTTTGCGTTCTTCTTGTTGTCCAGATCGGCGCTCGCGTCGGCATTCTTGCCTTTCTTTTCCAGCCCGGCGGCGGGGTGGGCCGAGGCCTCCAGCTGGGCTTGTGCTTGGGAGGGAGGCTGAGGATGCTCCTTGGCCCCTTGCCCATCCTTCCTCTGGAGCAACGGGGCCGGAGGGGGGGGCAGCTGCAGTTGCTGTCTGATAGAGATGGTGTTGTTGTTGTTGTGGTTGTGGTTGAACATGCTGTTGTTGTCTTGCGGGGAGCGGCCGTCGCAGCACAGACACGGGAGGCTCGGCTCGTTGCAGTTCGGGTCGAGAGGGAGGACGGAGGGAAGCGGAGGCGGAGCCGCCGCCGCTGCGATCTTGGTCGCCGCGGACGGACGAGCGCTCTTGGGTTTGGGCTTCGCTGGTCTGGAGAAGGTGGGAGCCTGTTTCTGTGAGCCAAACCTGGACTGGGTTACTGGGGCTCGAGGCTGCGCTAGCATCCTGGTCCTGGCGGATGCAGGGGCAGCTTTAGTAGCCCGGCGTGGGGAGGACGTGGCGATCGTGTTCATGTTTTTATCCTCCCTCTGGAAACCGGGGCCATGCGGCTTGGGTCCCGCCACAGCGTTGGTCCGCCTGCTGACGTCAAAGCGCCGGGGCTTCGGAGGCTGAGAGGAGCAGCTAGAGGACTGCATCGTGGGAATGGGACTTTTTAGGATGCTCTGATATTTCTGTTGCTATAGAAACAAGTGTCGTAAAGGACAGATCCGAACTATAACTCGCCGTGACGGTCACATCTTGGCTTGACTCCCAAGATCCTGTAACATCAAAAAAGACACAGTCAATAATGACTAAATTAAATTCATCATCTGGACTAGCCATTAAAACACAATTGCTTTTGGACTTTTTGTTTTAGAATTATCACAGCCTTATCACAGTCCTGGGAGGCAACAACATGTGATATGAACACATTATCAAGTAGCACCACTTAATATTTCAAGCTGAAACTATTAGTCAATTTACAAATTCAATAGTTACTGTATCAGCTAATTTATTGATAATTGCCAAAATTCTAAACATGCTCTCATTTCAGCTTCTCAAATTAAAAAATGTGCTTATTGTCATAAATGTTTGTGATGAATATCTTTGCCTTTTGGTCTGCAGTTGTGATGGTTGTTCTGACTATCCTGACATGGTAGATATTTGAATAATCAAGAAAATGATGGACAGCGGAGTTGATAATGAAGAAATTGTTAGTTGCTGCCCTGAAACATATTTCATTTTCTTTAGAAATACTGTACAACTTTTAGAAAACATTGAGGTGTCTTCAGACAAATAATGAAAAATATAAATAATAAAACGTATTATCTGTTGTATTTCCCTGTATTTCTCTATCTATCTATCCATATATCTATCTATTTCTCTATCTATCTATCCATACATCTATCTATTTATCTATCTATCTATCTATCTATCTATCTATCTATCTATTGAGATGCAAACTCTCTCACACACACAAACAAACATGTCATGCAATGATCCCTCTATGATAATAATGGTCAGTTGATGTACAGCTTAATAACTGCCCCTTGTCATCCTTATCAGTCACGTTCAGCTTCACTGAGCATTGATTTGCAGTCTCTATCTGAACAAATCCCTCCTTACAAGCTGAGAAGAGGCAGTGAAATAGATGAAAAGAAATAACGTAAAAACAAACACGTGACTAAACATTTAACTAGAGCATTAACAAAATCAGGCAGCAATGAATAGCACCGAGTCTGTCTTTTAAAAGCCCACCGAAGGCTATGCTCACATATTCGTGCTCAGTACCCTTCACTCCACCGAGGAGCATGAATCACTCCACAGCTGCTTACACACGGGCCTTCGACGGAATGGCATTCGAGCCACCAAAGACTTGGAATAACACCAAAAGACGGCATATCGTGAGATGTAATTGAACCCGTCCCGTGTACAGTATTTACCCTGCAAGTATTGATCCGACAGAGCTGATGGAGTCAGGGAGGAGGGGGGAGGGAGGGATGGATGGATGGGGGGGCGATCCATCCGCATCGCCCTGATATACAGGCCCATCCGCCCCTATTATAACTCAAATATTACACATAATGTGTCGATTTCAGTTAAAACCGATCATGATAAAACATTTTGCTTCACGATTATTCAAGCAGCAGCATCGCTGAGAGCGGATTTGCATGTTTCTGCATCTCCGCAGCCTCCGTGCGGGGTCGTTTTGCTCACCCGACTGGACTCTGCAGGTTTATTTTTTATTTTTTTAAAAGCCATATATATATATAGTACGATAATGAACGAGGACTTGACTCACGATCAGATTCTGGTGAAGATGGATGAAGGTCTCCATCTCGTCGGGCTCGCTCGCATCAGTCCGTGTGAACGGGAATCTCTCCAGACAGGGAGAGCCTCGGCACCTGTGTTCTCGCGAGCATTCGACCAACCATCGCCCCCCCCTCCCCCTCCCTCTCCCCCAAACCCGACCAAACCACACCCCGTACTTGCCTTATCATCACATTCAATTTATCTTGAGTCATTTTTGTTTAGCTTAACCTCTTTCACAAGTATTAGCTTTGAAAGAAGAAGTCTCCTTTCCCTTGTTTCCTCATAATTCATCCCATAGCACAGAAAACAATCAACAATCTTCCCGTACAGCCAACTACCGCTTCCTTCTTTATTATTATCAAATAATCTGTCAACTATATTCTTAGTTATAAGAAATTGATTATTATTTGATCAATAAGATGTCATTAAATAGTCAAAATGCCCTGTATTATTGCCCAGGGACACATTAATCAGGTAACTATAATATATCATAAACAAAACATCTGGATGCTAGAAAGTGACATTTTGTAAATCCAGAAATGTTATCAGTGATAGTGTCAAAACTTTACAAGAATGTAGATGAAAGTGTGTATGGTCAAGACGAGAGCAGCTCACTCTCCCCCCTCTGGTTTGATTGGTTTGTTCCCATTGCAAGATGGTCTCTATTCATACTGTATATATTATTATTACGTTAATCAACAAATCGTATTCTATCATCCTTTACAACAAACACACAAATACACATCAAAAGTATAAAGAGGAAGTGTTCATACATTATTTATTAAAAGCACTAACATTCATGGAAGTACAGACTTTACAGCAGCAATAGAAAAATATATAGAATCAGATGATAACTAATGAAGTTTGGCCCTCTGTCCCCTGACAGGATACATCTGCTGTCATGCATGTTCCTTTTCGACTGAATTCAAATAACTATTTACTCCTACACAGTTTAATTAGTTTCAACGATCTAATTGTATTTGCGTGCATCATTTCAGTGTCAGACTTCCAAATAATTCTTCAGTGGAGAAACAATTGAAGACACGCTACATCATGACCTGGGATCATTAAGGTAGTCTGGGGAGAAGAAGAGAGACCATTTGATGACATTTGCCACCAAGTATCTACAAACTGCTGCAAACTTATTCTGAGGGTCAAAACCAGAGTCAAAGGGGGAACCGGGCTGACGCGCCGCCCTCTCACTTGTTCCTCTTGTAGATTTTTTTAGCGAAGTTGAGGAAGATTGAGTGAGGAAGGTTCTGAGCATGACAGGCAATGAGTTTCTGTAACCGCTGGTAGCTGTCTTCCTCATATTTGTGGTACAGCATTGGCATTTGCAGGGTGCAGTACAATGCCTTGACCTTTTCTATACAGGCTTTGTCGTGGCGCCCGTAGCATTCCTGTGGAAGAGGGGAAGAAGAAATTAAGTTTTGCTAATTTACTAGCGAGTGAGTAGTAGAAAGCCAACCGATCTGAATCATAAAACCATAGTTTCACTGTTATTTTATAATAAATAAAATTCCTATTACTGCAATGTACCCTTGTTTGTAGAGTGAACACATTTTAGCTGAATATAGATGTAGGACTAAGGAAGACATATAGTATCTGTAAAAACCTTTTGTTCTCTTAAAAGATCTTCCTTTTCCTACAACATCTTGGAAGTGACCAGACTTTTTTATTGTGGGATTTAGTAAGACTTTCTGTATGCCATAATTTCCATTCATCCGTTTTTTGAAAAGGTCTCTTACTTCAAATAAGAAAATCAGGTCAGATTAAAATGTACAGAACAGAGATTGTATGCCAGTATGCATGGATTGTGTGTAGGATACGGCTCATTCTAAGGTAACAAAAAACGATTCTTATTTGCAGGTGACTAAATACTAAAGAAATCATACTTGTACCAACAATGGTAACAATCCGCCACTAGATGTCGCCCTCTCCCTCCCCGTTCTACTGCATTCACTTCACAAGTGGTGGCCAGTTCTATTTAGGAAGTTATGTAATAAGTTGCATCTCTACTTATAGCACAGCTACGTAGTGTCTCCAGAGTTTGTGGAGATTCAGGACGTAAACAGTGTCTTGAAGTACAAATATCGGTACGTCTACATACAAAATGTTATATTCATATTATATTCCATTGCTGCCAATTGATCCTCCAACATTGGTCCTTTAATGTTTTCGTATTAATAGATGCTCTCTGAGGTTTCTGTGATGGAAACAGTGGATAAACCCGTTTTGTAAATGTATAGTAGATTATATTGTTACTCTGAGTGACGCACAAAATCCATGCATACAACTCTAAACATAGTTTGTAGCAAAATGATATCAGTAGATTTGAACAGGGTTGTTTTTCGAACGTCTCACCTTTAGCTCTGCTCTTTGTTCAGGAGTCATGGTTTCCAGCGCCGTCACCACCAGCCAGCTGCATTTGTTATCCTGGATGTCTGTGCCAATCTTTCCTGTCACAGCAGGGTCTCCGTAGCAGTCCAAGTAGTCATCCTGCAAATTATCAACATTTGGTGATTATTATCTCATCAGCATTCAATGAGTTGCGTGAAAGCTGGAAGACGTGTAAAAGTAACTACCTGTATTTGGAAAAACTCTCCCATCTCAAGTAGGATGTGTTTGGCATTATTGTGTTCCTCTTCACTCTTGATTCCTGCCTACAGATGTAAAGTAGTTATGAGAAAGACTAGAACATTATTCTCCTACTTTCCTTTCATCATGTGAGTAAAATATAAACAAACTCACAATATACATCGCAGCTGCCACTGGGAGGTAAAAAGAGTAAAACGCAGTCTTGTACTTTACAATAGCGTTATACCTGAAAGACAAGGAGAGGCAAAATGACAACCATATTCTTATGGAAACAACATCCTGCTCTGCAAATTGACTTTGGATTGATCTTCACTACCTCTCGATCGTGAATCTATTGAGGTCAACCTGACCAGGGGTGGAAGTCATGAGGTCCAGAGATTGGCCCAGCATGGTCTGGAAAGATGTCTGAAACAAAAAGAGGTTCAGTGAGAATCCTGTGTGAATGCGTGTTGTAATCAATTCGGAGATATAGTACCTCAGTAAATAGCTCCAGTAGGTGAACGTAGTACGGCTGATCCCTGCAATGTCTGCGAAGCAGTCTGTAGATAGCCGCCTCTAAGAGAAACGAATCATTGATGGCATCCATACCGATTCCATCCTTAAAAAACAAACAGACAGGATTAAAAAACTGGCCGCATCATTTGTGGTGGAAGATAAAATATCACACAATGAAAACAACATCATAGTCTCTCTTTTTTTGGAATATATCTGGTCTCACCTTCTTGTACCAGCAGGGTTGTCCTCTCCGAGTCACAGATCCATCCATGATATCATCTGCCACCAGAAAAAATGCCTGAAGCTGCAAGCAACAGAGACACAGTCGTTACACGTCATGACGTAGAGAGAGAACGTTACAACCTGCAAAGTTTCATTCTGGGTCTGTGCTTGTGAGGTCTTTTTAGCGACACATTTGGGAAGCACATGACAAGGAATAAATACAAATATGACTTTGTAAAGTGCAACTTTGAATTTGTGGAGCTCGGGTATAAATAATTTAAGGGTGTGAATTTATTGCTTAAGAGTATAAGTAGACACCATGTTGTGATGCGATCGCAACAGTGGTGACACTAAATCTGACCAACTGGAGCCTAAAGTGGGTAATAATGAACCTCTCCTCACTTTCTACATCCCTTGCCCAGAATACACAATACTATGACCCCCCCCGACCCGTCTGTGGCAGTCGGTCCCAAGCCCATTTGTTCCTACTGAAGACACACATCTTTAAAGAGGGGTCACACATACACATCTACATGTATGAATAAGTAATGTTCTTAAAAAGCTAAGCAATGTAGTAGTAGTAGTAGTAGTAGTAGTAGTAGTAGTAGTAGTAGCAACTGTTGCTCAAATAGGAAAATAATTAGCATTTGATGGAAAATATATTCAAGAATTTGGAGCAATAGCAAATATTTAGTGTTCAGCATCAGGATGGAGTTTGTGGGGTTGACTCAAAACAAACTACAATGCCTGGCATAATTAAGAAACTTGCCACTAAGTGGAAAGACGTGGCTAATTGATGCATTTAGTGATAAGCTCCACTGGCAATGCAGTTTGGGGTTTTTTATTGGGATTTATTTGCAATAAGACACATGTAGAATACTGCCATACAACAGTCCTTACCAACTCAATGCACCAGCCAACCAGCAGAGCCTGCTGCATGGTGTCCTGTGTGAGCTGAGCCGGGGGGAGGAGGTCCCTCAACGAAGCGATCACAGACAGTCCTCGGTTCCTCTTGCCTCCAGGGGAATTATACACCAAAATCTGAGAGGGAAAATACGCATATGGGAATGACTGAAACAGACGTGCACTTGTCAGAAGTACTTCTGCAGAAGACGACCTAGGTTACATAACTTACCTCTCGAAACCTGGTCAGAGCATCAGTCAGCGCGGGGTCAGCGAGGTCCTTCTCTGAAAGCTCCGTCACCAGCTCGTCGAACTTGTCTTCAAACAGCCGAGTGTCGCTCAGCTGCGTCCCGTTGCAGACGGCGTCCCCCTGGAGAGACGAGGCGCCCGTCAGAACAGACGCGCTCTTGAAGGGACGCGGGGAGACGGCGAGCCCCACGGTCCGCATGGTTTTGTGGGCTTTAAGGACCGAGCCGAGCAGACGTCTCATTCTCTGCCGCGCTATAACCTTCTCACTCGCCGTCCGCCAGCCGGGCGTGTGGGACTGGCCGGTTACCGAGCAAGTCTTACCGCGCGTTAAACTTGTTCCAGTGGAGGAAAACTACCAAACTAATAGCATCATAGTCTCCGAGCCCATTGCCCTCAGTACTCGCGCGCGAGGATTAGATCAAGTGAATTACTTCGGAGGTGACAGAAGATGACGTGAGCTCATCCAGTCTGTTCACAAAGCTAGCTCTATCACACATAATGTAATTATTATTGTGTTCATAAAGAAGCCTATACATACCATAATGATACTGTCCTCTTATCCCTAACTGTTGATTTATAATATATAATTAGTGTATCTTCTTGAGTCTTCGTCCTCGGTCGTACTGCAGTCTGTGAACGTCTCCTTAACCCGGATGTACACTTTGGAGTTTGCCGTTGCGCTGCGGTCCGTTTTAATACGAAGCAGCAGAACAGCATTACCCAGAGTCCAGTGCGTGGAGGCGTGTACCTTGGAAGGCTCCATTTGACAGCGAGCGTTTGATTGGCCAGTACCATCGAACCAGGATGGGCATTTACACTGGCGGACCAATAGGATGTAAGAAGAGGTGTGGTAAAGGTGGAGTGATGGGAATTGTTGAGAAAGAGGTGAGCCTTAACTATTATAACTAGTCATAGTTAAGAATAAGCAGAAAACCGAGATGAAGAATGAACATCAAACCTTTGCTGGGATGTTGCCCTTCAGAATCAGTATAAAACATCAACATATGTATTTGTATTTGTCTATCATTTATTTCATATTTTTAAATACATTGCATTAAAAGTTTTGCCATTGACACTGCATTTAAAATCTGGAATACTTGCCATATTTAGATACATTTATTATTCAGGTTTCAAGGCTCTAGCCGGTTAAGCCTGCCATACAGATATACATTTCTTCAAATAAATAATGTTTAATGCAAGACAGGAGGTAGAAATACAGCTCAATGCCTTAATAAGGGAGTGTATGGGTGTGCCTGCATCTGTGTGCAGGTGTGTGTGCGTGTGCATTTCTAAAATTTGGCAAATACATGAGTATATCCAAAATGTGCCTTTATAATATAGAGTCAATTCATTCACTTTGTGAGCACATCAAAAATACTTTCCAAAGAAAAAAACTCCAATTCGACCCAAATATTGATTTACTCATTACCCTGTTTCCAGAGCTGCCTGACCCATCATATGTTCAATGTTAGCACCCCACGTTGTTTTGTTTGTTATATTAGCCACCCATCCACAACCCCTGAAAGTCCAAAGAGAACTGTGCCAAAGCATAGTGTGAAGCCCAGCCTCATAACAAATACCAACATTTATTGCAAGAGACTCTTCAGTCGCAGTGCAATTTACACCACTTATCTTACAGGATCCGGCTGCGTTAGCTAGTGTCACATATATGCCGGTGCACTTGAAACATTTTCAAACCCGACCTAAATCAAATCAGGATGCAGAGGCATGTTTGGAGCCATCTGGTCGAAAACTTTGGGAGCACTGTGCATCTTTGACTCTGACCTTCCCCTTTAGCTATATCTATTGACACACACACATTTAAAATGCAAGAGAAAAAAAATAAGAAGCATTTCAAAACATGCAGAGAAGACATTCTGAGGACATGTTACGTAGTTACACAGACGGTCAGGTCCAATGCACAAGGTACCTGCTGTATTGGGGAGGCTGTAGCGAAACATGCACGTATGCAAATCAAACCACCGCGTCCAGGGGCCACTCACAGAATATACATTTCAAACGCTTAGCACGTGTCTGTGGCATGCATTAATGTCAATGTTAAAAATGCTGGCTGCCTTTTTTTAAGGCCAGTGTGTGGATGGAAAAACATGGAAAAAGATAAAAAGATCAAATTAGCAACTCAGTGAAGCGGTTTCCATGTCAGAGCAATCAGCTAACTTTATATTTATCGAGATTCATTTGACTTAATTAATGGAAGACAAAATAAGGGTCTCTATGATACATCTCTGAGCGATCCTGTGGGTGAAATGCAATGTACAAAAGGGCCAGAAGCCTATCGCAGCCCATAATGATGAAACGGACCGAATGTACATCTGCGTAATTGGTTGTTGTAGCATGAATGCTAGTTGAGTTCTGCCTCCAGTCTTGAGGAAAATATGTCTCCAGATCAGTATTGAGGGAGAATGGGTGGCGAATACAGCGGAAAGATGAATCTGGTTGGTTGTTTAAGCCAGTTGTGGACTCATTCTGTTAGAACTGGGGCCACACTGCTCAGTATAGTGTGAGCTTTGATGTTCAGAGTGATAAAGAGCACCACTGAATAAGGCCATTTGCACAGTTGGCTTCAGGAAAGGGAGGTGACAACGAGGAAAAGGAGGGAAAACCTTCCCATTTGAAGCACTAGATATCTCCACTGAACTACCTCAGACTCTACTTTTCCTCAGCCTGCCTTCCTTCCATCTTCATTACAACTCTGTCAACTCATGAGCATCTTCCATCCCTCCTTTCCCCTCCTCCTCTCCTCACAGTGCAGACTCTGAGTAAAGAGCTCCCGATGACCCATGCGGTGTCACTAATCGACGAAGTGATGCCGAGGACGAGGAGCTTAGATCTCCACAGCTGCGCAGGTGGATCCCATCTGGCGCCAGACTGCTGTGGTGCCGGTTGTGTCGACTGTCACTATGAGAGTGGTGGTGTCCACGGCGATGAGGGTGATGGGTGTGATGGTTGGAGTATCCTCGGCTGTTGCTCCAAGGGGTCAGCAACACCTGAGGATCAGTTTATTTGAACAAATGTAGACAAAGAGCGGCTTTACTCGCAGAAACACTGAATTATTTTGACGTTGTGAACTGAAGATAGCGGGAAACAAACAAGTCTAAATTAGAACTTGTGTCATACCTGTTCAAAGGGCAGGTGGTTGGTGGCAACGCCCTCAACTCCACTCCTCCTCTTCGGGCCCTGCCCGGTGCTCCCAGCGTGCTCGGAGGAGTGTGATACGTTGCGTTTGGAGCGCTGCAGGAAGCGAGCCACCAGCCCCCGAGTCACCTGAAGGAGAAGTAAACTGATCAATGAAGATGAAATGTGCCAATCAAACAATAGCTTTCTCGGCTATTGCCAAGAAGTCCAAGGTAAATGTTAACCATAGTCGTTTTATACCCACACTTTGCATTTTGCACATTTTATTTAATTTACACTGCTGAAAATTTGCACACATGTTGTGTGTATATATACATATTTGCATATATGTTGTGTATATATACATATATATTTTATTTTGTATTTTATATTTCACTTGTATAGTTTATGCAGTCACTTTTTCTTTCTTTCTTATATTTATATTTTATTCTTGTGTGTTTAGTTTATTGGTGCTACTGTGTCCACAAATTTCCCCTTGGGGATTAATAAAGTAGAATTCTATTCTTCTTCTCTTCTTTAGGTGTTTGTTGCTTCTGTATCAACTATCAGACTCACTTTAAGGTCTCCGAGGGAGCGGTGGCAGTCTTTAGGTAAACGCAGTGGTGAGGTAGGGGGCGGTTTAGAGGGAACCTCCCCCCCGATGGCGGCTGTTTTCATGCTGCTTTTCATTGGCAGAGCTGCAGCAGGAGGCAAAGAGGAGCGGGGCAACAGACACGCCTCAGAAGATGGACCTATTAGAGATGGAGTCAGAAAGAAAGTGACTCATTTGTCATTCCCATTCAACAAATTCCTCTTACAACATTACATCTGTAAAGGGGATAGAGGAGAAACATAACACCAGATGAAGAGTATCAAGAGTCAGATTGCACATATTCTCATCCTCATCCAAATGAGGACGCTTAAACTGAACTTCTGGGAGAGCCTTGGCCAAAATAACAAATGCTTGACTAGAAATAAAAGCACATTAAACCACTAAAAAAATGAAAATGTACAATGTTAAACCTAACTGCATAACTACATAAAGGGGGAAGGAGAAGGCAACTGAAATTAAACAAAACACATACCTGACATGAAATTTAAAAAATCATACATTTAGAATACGTAAACAGTTTGGGTGCAGGCAGCAGAAAATGGCCAAAAGGCCCAGCAGTGCTACATCTGAACCGTATTTATCAGTTGTCACTACAATGTGTTACAGTAAACATTAGAAAAGGGAAACAAAACAACCAATGCTGATATTTTTGCTCTGTGCCACGAGGAACTGGTGAGGCACAACACTGTTTCAAATTTATCAACCTGTTATCACATTACTGCTCATTTAAATATACTGTAGATCATTAATCAGATGCACACAGGGACGGATCTGCATGTCTCCTCTAATGTTTATATCTGTGCTGGTTTCTAAGATGGTTTGATAAATGATGGCAATCAAGTGCAAATTATTTGAAATACGTTTGATCCAAACAACTTTGAATAGTTTTCTTTTGAGACTTTTTAAAATGTTATTGGACAGTCGACTGTGAAAAGAGAACAAAAGGAAGAGAGAGTAGCGGTCATTTTGTCCAACAATGCCAGATTTGAACCCAGGATATGACAGGGTTCGTACACATGTTGACCAATGGAATTCCAGGACTTTTTCATGACTTTTCCAGGACTTTAAACCAATTTCCCATGACCAAACTGAAATCTCGGTGTGTACATGAAAACTTTTTGAAAATGCAGTATTCAAACAATGAGAATTACAAAGCATACAATATACCTTAAATGAAACAAATGAATGAGACAATAGTTTGATTAAAAGAATAAATAATAATATACATGTTTATTCTTAGAAACTCTTATATAAATGTTTATTCTTTTAATCCAACTATTATCCTTTATGTGCAAATCCATCTGTTTGGACTCGGCGTATGCCGGCTCATATTTTGAGTGTCTTCCTTTCAAAACAAAAACATATGAATTATTTTAAAGTCGACATAAATGAACATGTGAATATGACAAATTTCCATGACTTTTCCCAACATTTTGTGATAAAAAAAATTTCCATGACTTTTCCATGCCTGAAAATTACCATTTTAAAATTCCATGACTTTTCCAGATTTTCCATGACCGTACGAACCCTAATATGAGTTTAAGACCACCAGATCATCACATGTTAAAGGTCAGTAGATATTAGCGGTTACCTGTGTCTATAGACACTTTGCTGCCTCCAGTGCCAAAGTCAACTGAGAAGAGGAAAGAAAACAAGAAGGTGTTATGAACATTGACCCGGTGATGCAGGTGATGAACAGCTGTTTGCATCTTGCCTTACCTGTGTCAGTCGAGGAGCCAATGCCTGGCTCACTGTGTGACCTCACGAGACGTACGAGCCCCTCTCTGTCCCCGCTCACACTCTCTCCATCCTTCTCGCTCCTCCCGGACCTTCGTCGAAGGTACAGCGGTTGGCCCAACAGGGGGGACACATCACCCTGACCGCCGCTTTGCTCGCTGGCGGCTGAGGGGGATGAAATGGGAGGAGCAGAGGAGAATGGGGTCGCTTCTGGGCGTGACAGAGTCGAGGGGCAAACGTGAAACTCTGGGCTGGAGGATTGCTGTGGAGAGAGAGATGTCCCTATAGCTTCCAGCTGGGAACAGCTACTAGCTAGCATGGCCTGCCGACGCAATACTGGAGACCTGCAGGGCACACAGGCAGCACAAAATACCTCAGGGATGAATTGTGTGTGTATGTGTATGTGTGTGTATGTGTGTGTGTGTTGGTCCTCACCTGTATGTGGCGGTCGCTGTGCTGGGTGAAGAGCAGGAGTTGGACCTCTCTCCTCTGAGGAAGCGCCTGGCTCTCGGTCCTCCTGCCAGAGGACTCTCTGGAGTCTGACACAGGGGACTCCGAAAGCTAATGTACTCCCCTCCGTCTCCTCCGTCTCCCCCGTCTCCCCCGTCTCCCCCCTCACTAACGTTCCTGTTGCCCCTCTCCCCGCGGGTCCTCAGCCCGACCTCCATCAGAAAGGAATCCTCGGAGGGGGAGGAGTCATCAGGGATATCCACAATCTCTGACATCAACAGAGAGCCACTCTCCATGGACACTAATAAAGAAAGGCAACTCTTTATTATGAAGCATTTTTGTGACACTATATTTCATGATTTCAGGTGTTACATTTTGAAACCAAGATCTAACTTAAGCCGTTATAAGTGCTCAAAATAAACACTGCCTGATTCTGAGGCAGTATCCAAAATAATCTCCACATTTTCTTTCAGCTCATTATAAAACTATAAAACACCTTCTCACCTTCTCCGCTGAAGGCAGCCGACGTTCCTCTGTCTCCAGACAGCTCTGTGCCCTGGGGGTCAAACACTGTGGCCTTGACAGTCAAAATAGAGAAGGATTAGCAATGGACACACACACACACACACACACACACACACACACACACACACACACACACACACACACACACACACACACACACATACACACTCTCATTCACCTGGCTTGCAGCTCTTTGTCCCATCACAGCTTCATAAGGAGGGGGACAGTCAGTGGGGTAGAGAGGGACGGGGCTCTCCATGGAGCCATTATAGGTAATGCTGGACGTTAATAAAAAAATATCAAACGTCATTACATACTGCACACAAGGGATGTACAATAATACGTCTTAGGTGTTGATACCTCTGTGCGTCTGTTTCAGAGCTGCAAGTGTACTCAGGAGGGTAGTAGGGGGGCGGAGGGATAGGTGGGACAAACTCCTCAAAGTCCATGATGTTGGTCAGGAAGGCGTCCTGAGGAGTGGTGCATTCTGGGTTGACTGAACGAGAGCGATGTGGGGCCAGCTAGTAAGGGAGAATGGGACACGCGTCAACAGCTAGACGTGATAGGCAACAGTATTTGTACAAAGTCTGTCCTCAAATGTGCAGCTGTATAGGTTATTGCTGAGTAGTTGCCATTTGTAAAGATCAGTCAGTTTGTAAAATGTGAAACGTGCTGTGTTTGTACTCACCAGGTGCACAAGGTCCAGAGAGAATATGTGGATACTGCAGGTCACAGTGGACAGGGTACAGATGATGGTGGAGAGAATGCTGAGACCACATGCACTGAACAAAAGGTCCTTTAGAGAAATACACAATCAGAAAATCAAAATCTGACAACACAAAGGCATTTCTTTCACTTAAATTTGTCATATTTTTAAGATAGGTTCACAATGTTTCCTTTTGTTTTCCCTGGACAGTGTTTTTCTGTTGAGGATAGTAACAAAAAGACATAATTTTGTCTAGATAAAAACAAACTTTAGAAGACAGGTACTTTGTTACGGTTTCAATGTTAATATGAGGGCCATCATCCTATTTCAACACAGACAGTGAACCTTTACCCTTTAGTGGTTAACTTGGGTGTTACAATCTCAAATGAAGCAACACATCATACCCACCTTTAGCTGATGTCTGACTGAGTGGCAGTCAGCGTTCAAGTAGAGGACCAGGGTCTCCTCCTCTGTGATGGAGCAGGAGTGAGTGGGCGCACAACATACACACAGACCATTCTCCACCTACACATGTTCCCATACACAGAGGATTGGTAAGCGTGAAACGGCACACTAAAAAACATATTCACAATTATTCCTTACACATTCCCAATGCATCTAAAGGCATTGTCTCAGCACGAGGCTGCAGAAAACAACTCTTGCATGACGTAGCGTACCTGGCAGGTGAGCATAGACTTGACCATCTGTGCATTCTGACAGGAGAGCATTGAGCCGGCCAGACTGAGGATCACACACACTGCAGACAGCAGCATGAACAGCGACACCTGCGGGGAAACACCGAGCCATGTTTTGATTTGGATGGGAGTTAAAAACGTGTGTTATCAACCGAAGACAAAGCCAGGAGATTTCACTAATCATCAAACCTTCAGCCAGAGAGGAGGAGGAACAGTACCAGGACTGGCTTTTAGATGGATTAACTGTGGATTTCTTAGTTTGAAGTAATTTGTACTAAATCAATACATTAATGCACAAAATATAAGTCCAGCAATAAACAGTAAGCAGGAGCCATAACCTTTCAACTGATGTTTCCGAATCCACTTCAAATTGTAACCCAACATGAACAAAAAGTCCTTAAAGTAATGAAAACATTTTAGTTTGATTATGTACAATTCCAAACTGCCGATGTTGATCATGTGATACGATTGAACACTCAAAACACCTTTTGATGAGATTGTTTTCTCAATCCATCACTTTTTATCATACTAGTGTTGCGTAGGACAGAGCCCCGGTCCCTCTCTGACCCCCACTGACCCTCATGAACAGATTTATTTGATCTAATATGTTGACTGTTGATTATTTTTTATTGTTGTTGTTTTGTTTGTGTGTCTAATGTGTACACACCAGCCGCCAAGTCAAATTCTCCGGGTGTCTAACACATGTAGCTAATACATGTTTCTGATTCTCATAACCATGTTGGTAATCCAGCAACGCTGCACGACATACATGGTTTTACACCTATTTGATCAGATTAAAATATACATACCACCAGCGTCAGGGGTCTCCTCCATGAGATTATGCCAACTATCCCTGATGCCACCACCTGCAAACAGACGCCACGCACATCAGAAAAACACCGCCTTCAGGATCTCTGCTGTTATATTCTTAACAGGTTTCAAGTCAGAGTTACACTTACAAAGAAGCCAGCCCAGAATGGACAGGACTGCCTCACACGGGCGGAGGAGGTGAAGGCCATGCTGGTGAAAGAGAAGGCCAGGACCATGGCCCCCAGGCCCAGGTGGCACAGCCCTAGGTAGAGGAGTAGCCGTGCCCCACCAGGCCCCCGGCCTGACATGCCCCTGCGGCTGTCTGACCAGCCTCGAGACCCCGAAGCCGAAGCCACGCTGCTGGAGTCTGACGGCGAAGGCATGCCAGGCTCGTTGGCGTGTGTGGAGGAGGCTGGGAGAGGCTTCACGCTTATTCTGAGTTCATAAAACAAAGTTCAGTTGTGTGGGTAGAAGTGCAGGCAAGTAGAAGAGGGAGAGACATACATGCTGGTTTCAGAGCTCCACTCTGTCAAAATTATGCACCAAGCTTCCCACTGGCAGGTGCCATAGGTTCTGCGCAATGCCCCATGGTGCGCACTGTAGTCCAGTGAGGTAGTCCAAGAACTTTGTCAGCAGAAAGTTGAGAATTGAGCAGCCACTACACACTCACAGCCACCGTACTCATCTCATTTGACGGGTCAGCCATGATACGAAGATAGCTTCAGTCAATACAGTGTCTCTTTCAGCCCCATGCAGTTCACAGGCCACTATCATAGTCTAGCGTTCTTTGACTGAGACACAATCAAAATGATGCTAGTTCTTGCAACGTATACATCTTTGTTATACATTCATTTGCTTTGTGCTGCTCCCTCCTTTCCATATTCTGCCTTCCACCTCTCGCCAGTGGCATTGCGGTAAGAAACGAGCAGGCCGCAAACTGTTAAAGCGTCCCAGAGCAAGCAGCTGATGATCCCTCGTCGGTTCACCCCCAGCAGAGATGACATGAACCAGTCAGTCCGTATGTCCAATTAGGAGGAGCAACATCCGAAAATGTGCGCTCCCCTCCCGCGACCATATGTTAGGTCCTCATCCTGTCACGAATAGGGAAAAGGCGGCGTGGAGATCAAAGCCCAAGATCACCGGTTCGCTCGGTAAGCGACACTAATTACCTCGACGTGAACAGGGAAAAAATATGCTCCATCGATTTTCAAACTGCACTAAAAATAGCAGTCAGGATAGGATTATTCTTCCCTCTCAGGTTTCGATCTTTCACAACTCCACCTCGGGGCTTTTGCGGTGGTCTACACGAGCACCTCGACCCTCCTCCCCTTCCTCCGCCGCCTCTTTCCTCCCTGCAGTCACGCGGGCATCCTGTTCGGCCCGTGTGTTTGTGTGTATCCCGGACGTTCACCTCACTGCCTTCCACCAGACGTCACATGCACATAACAGCGTAGGCCGTATCCTACCTACGCCCGGGACATCTCCAAATCCATCCACGGTTAAATGCAATTCTTCTTTTAATCCGCCCCTCCCTCTGCTGCCCGCGTCTCCTCTTCTGGTCCTCGCTACAGCTCTGGCACTGGGGAAGGAATGTATCGTGTTTGCAAACCGAAACCTGCCCTGCGTGATGACAAGGCACGCATGACGTGCAAGCAACTTGAAGATGCGGCAGAGCGCGCGCACACACACACACAGTCTATGACAGCGTCGTGGCCATGATGCTGGAAAGGATTCCTGTGGTGGTGCTGATGCTGGAAAGGATCACTGTCGTGATGCTGGAAAGGATTACTGTATTGGTGCTGATGCTGGAAAAGGGATGTTGCCTAGCGACAGAGTGACAGCTCGTCCAGCATTGAGGGGATGGGGCGCCTGGTCTCATTTCGACCTAACTAACAGTGTGTCAACTGTCAACATACATATTTCCTTTATTGTCCTTGAGATACAGAGCCCCCTTCTGATCTTTAACTGACTATTTCAATGTATCTTTATTTTGTTCTTTAAGTGAAACAGTAATTAGCGTTACAAAACAAACCATAAGGTTCTTCTATTAAACAGATATATCCGTTCAACCTGTTACATGAGACGTTTCCTATTAAATTGTGTGTTTTTTATCATTGTAAATGTGGACTGTATTAAGATTGACAAGACTTTCCATTACACAGAACACACATCAGATTGATTGTTTATCATTTTTATTAAGCAACTGCAGGTATGTAAACTACACAAAAAGTATTGTGGTGTGTCTAAGAAGACACTAAAAAAAACAGATAAAAGGAAATACAAGTCTGGATCAGAGAAGCACCTCCAATCAGAGACATTTTGAATGATCTGAAATTGCCTGAACGGAGAAATGGTCTTGTCTGCTAATGTTTGGTGAGTTAAAAGAGATAAAACAGGCACTTCAGATAAAAGGCATGACCCACTAAATCAATTCAGAGTGAAGGTCATGTGAGCACTGCTGCTTCCCACACATCCTGTCCATTAACTTGCTTTATATCATTCTGTCATCTCTCAACTTCTCATATTGCACTGATCTCTGTTCCTTTCGTCCACATTCTCAACCCATTCATCTGTTAAAACAAACATGTACCCGACTAGTGTTTGTTTCAGTTCAACTACATGCATCCCTGAACTTGTTTTATTCATTAATGAAGTGAGAGTTTTTTCCAACTTCTCATATCCCCACCATAGGTTTAACACAAAACGTCATCCGGTACAGGAAGTTCTGTTGAATTGATTAACATACTGTCCACAATTTAAATAGTTCAGCAATTCTCAAAGGATAGGCACAATATAAACGTAATGTAAGTACACATGTTGTCAATATTAATTATTTTTTCACTCTGACATCCCTAAAATGTGGAGAGACGTAAGGCTTCTCCACCCTCTCTTACAAGATTTGGATGCTTTTGATGGAATAAAATCGTTAAATTTGTGAAGTGAAGGTGCATCATTAACCACATAAGTGTTACCACTTCATTTATCAACTCGGCAATTATGTCAAGTATTTCAAATTATTTCAAAACACTTTCCATCAAACTTTTCCTTTGCTGTTGAGCCCTTAAAAGCTGTTGTGATTACGTTGTGATTGGTTTGGTTTTGACAAAGCGACCCCGTTCTAAAGAAACACAAAAGGTCCTTAAAGAAAGTAAGTTGTGCTGTTGAAGGGACGAACATGTGGTGTTAAGCCAGAGAAAGACAAGGCAGAAAGACAGAAATGTACAGCTTAACTAAACATGGTGGGAATTGCCAAGTGAAATGCTGTGTTTTAAGTTTGGAGTCATTTAGGACCCCGATTGTGCAACAATTTTTAAACAAAAACCATATCGCTGGAGATACGGCAGAAGATATGTTCACCGCGAAATACAGGCACAGTAACTTTAATACAATTGGAGCTTGAAGGAGGAATAGAGTTGTCTCTGCCAAAGTACGCTTTTGGGGTTCCAAAGTAGTTTGTGTCAAAACAAAGTTTTAGCACCCGTATGTATCTGATATGCAAAACCACCAGATGGAGACAGAACACCTGCTGTACTCTCCCCATGAACTGACGCATTCTTAACATGTGTACGCTCTTTCTCATGTGCGCTGCCCAGTGACATATCTAGAGAAGAATGCATTTGGAAGATTTTCTTTCTGTCCTGCTTGTGATTTTCACCTCTCGACCTGTGGGGCCCTGTCAAGTTAGGAAATACAGGACATTACCGACATGCCCGGTTTAACATACAGTCTTATATGCAGGGAGGAACAAATGGGTCAGTTTGGTTTTATTCTGTAACACTTACCGGTTTCTTGCTAGCTTTCTGTAGTATGTCGCCTGCCAAAGCGAGAAAAGACTAAAGGAAGCAGAAAATGAAAGTTAAGTCTGCAACATTCATCCTAACAAAACCCACGTATAAGCGCAATGAAGCATACAGGCATGGTTTTATTAGCCAGTGGTTATGTTCTAGGCTCACCTCATCCACGTTGATACTGGACTTCGCACTGGTCTCAAAGAACCTGATGCCATGATCTTTTGCCAACTGTCAACAACAGATAAATATCAGATTACAGTAGGTCAGGATATGGTTAATAATCACTTCCTGCTTCGTATCTAAAGTAATCAAACACATGCTCCACACTCAGTCCCTTCCTCAAACCACCACCCATTCTTATCTTTAAAAGACAGAAACAAGTTCTTCATCTATATTGTCTCTTACTAATAATGAAACTATACTTCATCACATCACTTGAGCATCTAATGGAACAGCAATGAAAATAGCCACGAGGGAATAGTCTCGTTTCTGGTGGGGTCATCTCACCTTTTCTCCCGTCTCCTTGGAAACTTTCCGCTTTGCTTCAATGTCGCACTTATTGCCAAGTAACATTTGATTGACCCCAGCTGAGGCATTCTGCAGGAGGGAATTCAGTGAATTAGTTAGTTGAGTTCTTGTCTCAAGAAAGTTTGCCGAGTGGAGGTTAAAAAAGAAATCAAAGTGAAGATCACAAACTCCTTGACATGAAGTCTGAAGAAGCAGAACAAGCTGCACTGACAGCAGCTGCTGTGGAGGGAAACTGTCTCGATACTTTAGGATACTTAAGGACCAGGATCTCAAGGAAATTGTTAGAAAAAAATAGTTATTCAATTAAAGTGGGTTTGGGCATTAAGTTGGCACCGTTTAACGGAGATAACAACTAACTCCATCAGCCCAACCCGAGTCTTTAGGCAGTTACTGACGGGTGATCTTATTCTCTGGAAAACAGTGGATACAGAAAGTCCCTGATTTGCAGATACCCCCCAAAAGCCACAGACATGATCCCAAGCATTAAGTTCACCTGCAGCTGCTTTAAGAGATTGCGCTGCAACAAAACGATTTTTACCAAATTAAATGGAAGAAAACTAGAGTAACCAAAAGGACACCCTTAAACCAGAATGTACAATAGACACTCACCAAGTTTCAGCAAAAAAGGACTAAAATATTACTCACCCCCAAAAGCAAAGCCAATGTGTGATACATACCAATTTGTAATTAAACGATTAAGCAGAGTCATGCACCAAATGCCAACTTACAAGTAAAAAACACAACACAATCCAAATCGTGCCAAAATTATCAAATAAGTTAGCATAAGTAGCAATACACCAGTGAATCTGTCCTCGGCCTGTTTCCTCTGGGCAGGATTAGAAAGATAGCTTACATATTCTTTATTAATAAAGATGAACAACAACAGTACAAGTGTTCTGATTGGCTAATGGGTCGTCACGCCAGCCACGCATTGCCCTCCTCGCCAGTCTGATACGGATCCGTATTGCCCTCTGACCTCATTTTCAAAATGAGCGATATTGATAGACATCAACTGTCACGACTCCTCCACCTTACAGTTGTATTTCTCCTGCCTGCTTAATTAACTCTCCGGTCATTTCAGATCCTGTCATCCTCACCTGATTGTCTCTAATTCCCTTCACCTGGTCCTCACGCCCGTCGCACCTGCAGCCCATCCCCTCATTAGCCTCTCACTATTTATCTCCCTCATGTCCTCTTGCCCTCTGCCGGATTGTCTTGTGTGTCATTGCCAAACTCGCCAGTATATTCTAAATATTAGTTATGAGCCGTCTGTTCCGACCCTGTTTGCCTGTTGATCCGATTTTTGCCTGCCCCCTTTTGGATGTTTTGCCACCCGGTTTTGACCCTGCGTGAAATAACAAGTAAAGTTCCTGCTCCTGCATTCCTATTTCCAAGTTGTGCTGTTGGGTTCAAGTACCTCTAACACTTACATCAACAGCCAAGAGGAAATTCAGAAGCAGCGAAAATGTGTTATTGAATGTGATGAAGACTAGAAACTATAGTTTGAATCACTTGTGTTGTTACTTTACTTTAAATTAAAACTATTTTAGCTGAGCCGCGTATAGCGTAACAAAGAGATAAATCAATGAGCCACAAGGATAGCCTGACACCGAGAACTAGCAATGTTTGCATAATTTAGCTGCTATTTTCTAGCTGTGAATTCTCGTGACATTTATAAACATACTTTCAACATACTTTTGAAATTGTCTGAACAGCATTTAAACAACACAAAGAAGATGCCTGTCTATATATCCCTCTCTCTCTTCATTAAACATGATGTCAGTAAACAGCTGGACAAGGCTTTGAAACAACGGATTTTGGGAGCCCAAAATAAAAAATCATATTTTTCTAGGCATTATTTATAAATCTAGATTGTTTTGGTGTGACTTGTGTGTCGTAGATATCGTCCATAGAGGTGTCTGTCTTCTCTCCAATATAATGCAACTATGGCCCTTGACTTGTGGTCGGGGCCTGGTAATACATATATAATATTTTAATGGTATGAAGTGTACAAAATAGCATAGCGTAGTAATAACAAAGTGTGCTTTCTTAGTAATTGGAATTAGCCAAATGTGTAACTTCTACCATAAGTTATGGTTGAAGGTACACATTTGGCTTATTATTATTATTATTATTATTATTATTATTATTATTATTATTAAACCAAGGGAACTTATTTCTACTGTAGAAATAAGTTCCCTTGGTTTAAGGTGAACCAACCCTTTAATCGCCGTTGTGTAATGGCCCTCGTTGGCTGTTGCAGTGAGTAATGACACACTCGTGACTCGTGACTAATATATCACTGACTAAGCAATATATTTTTGTATTTCTTTGCCAGGGCCAAGTGGAGATAGTCTCACTTCTTTGATGCTCTTCATCCAGTTCTGGATGTTTTCGAAGGACTTGTCGTCTGTGATGTCGTACACCAGGATGATGCCCTGACCAACAGACAGAGAGACAGGGGTTAAGTGAGAGGGTGATGTCAGCCATGATTATCCAGGCTGCTTGTTCTGCAGGCGTCCGGTGCTCACCATGGCCCCTCTGTAGTAGGCCGTTGTGATGGTCTTGAACCTCTCCTGTCCGGCTGTGTCCCTGCACACACAGCGAAAGTAAGACATATGTGCACCTATGTAGGCACAAGTACTTTTAAATACAACTGTCTAAGATAGTAGAAGTTGCAGGGCGATGTGCATTTCACTCTGTTATAACAGCAGAATCCATGTTGCTGGAGCAACACCCTGCAAGGCGTGAAGATTTTAGACAATAAAGCCTGTAATAATGTCTCGTTTTGGAAAACAAGAGGGAGCTTCCTATTTCCTCTCAGGAGAGTGAACCAGAGAAAAAACAAAACATTTCCAGACGAGCAACCAACTGTCAACTCTTACCAGACTTGTAGTTTGACTTTCTTTCCACCCACTTCAATGGTTTTTACTTTAAAGTCGATGCCTGTGAAAAGCAGAGAGGAGAACGGATGGACAGAGAATTAATTAAATAACTTGGATATGAACTAGAAACACACACACACACACACACGCGCGCGCACACACACATCACAGCATATGTAGGTCACCCTTACATGGGGGAGACCAATTCATAGTGATTTTGACCCCTCAGTGTATTCCCCTCCACACACACACAGAGGAAAGACTTGCAGGACATGGCACGTTTAAATTCTGTTTTATCCCCTGCTGACAGACAGACAGACAGATAGACAGACAGACAGAAAGACAGACAGAATCACAGACAGACAGACAGACTGACAGGCAGACAGACAGACAGGCAGACTGGCAGTCAGGCAGACTGACAGACAGGGTATGAGGACGGGGGTTGTCCTGTGAAGAAGAAAAAAACTGAGCTTGCCAGAAAGCCAACAATTCCTCTGGGAACATGGAGATGGTAAACGCGATAGGAATGAGGGCGGAGGACCCGAGCCAAGGGAGAGGAATGAGATCTGAGGGAGAGTCAGGGAAAAAAGAAAAGCACACACATTCAACTAGAGGAAACATTCAACTAGAGGAAACATTCAACAGGGGGCAAACAAATGAGAAAAGGAGAAGATACAGAATGAAAAAAGGGAAAGAAGTGAGAGAACACGGACTAGTCCAGACACGAAAGCAGGCTGGGAAACCAGTTTGTACAGAATCAATTATAGCGATAATGAAATGTCATCGTCCAACAAACATTTGTCTTCCTCGTGAAATAAGTAAGAGCGTCAATAAATCCCGGCGGTTCGAAGGCCAGCATGACATCACATCCACGTACCGATGGTGGAGATGTACGTGGAGTTGAAATTGTCCTCGGCCAAGCGGATGATCAGACAAGTTTTCCCCACTCCGCTGTCCCCGATGAGCAACAATTTGTAGAGGAAATCATACTTCTTCGCCATGGTGGGACTGTTTCTTCAAAGTCGACCGAACGAGGGAAAGTTTGGTGTTGTCTCTTTCTGGCAGCACTTCTCATCCACTCTCTGAAACAATCCTGGTGGTTATTGTGATCGAGCCGCAGCAGGCTGGACACTGCGCGTAACGAGCCTCTGTGCTCTCGTGTCACCGGTGGATTCCGATCCCCCTCAGCGCCTCTGGGCCGTGTTTGGATAAAGAGAAGCACTCCATCCAAAGTGTAACTCTCCGCGGCCGATCCGATCCGTCTTCAACACCAAATATATCCAGGATTCATTTTGCTTTTATACAAATGTCAATAAACAATCCGGTTACACACGTAGCGGAGCGGCTGCGTTTTTCTTTTTTTTGTTGCGGAATCCAACCAGATCGGATCAGAGACTACGTCGTGTGGGAGTGCTTCGTGGGAGGAATGGCTCGGACCTGCAGGAACCCACCACAAGGTGGCGCTGTCTCGTCAGAAAATGAGTACTACACCGGAGGGGACGTGAACCGTGGCAACGTTTGGCTGGAAGATACTTTTTTTTAATTATTCTTGAGCATCTTTGTTAAAAACGTCAGATCCTATTCACACTATATGTTTGACACATTTATTGAAGTAACGTACTGACAAGCAGGGGGATTGTGTTCCTATTTTCTTTTGTTCTCTGGTTTATTTTAATATGTATTTGAAATAATAAAAGTAACTTTTTAAAATATTTATTTGACATTTCAAAAGTGTAATCCCTATTTATTTATTTATTTATTGTTGCCAACATAATTGGAAGTGATCGGAAGTTGTCATGAACCAGAGATGTTCTGCTCGTTATAGAAAATAGTTACACAGACATATATTTAAGATTTTAGATTACGGTTTGTGTTAATATTTTCTCTTACTCTGCATTTCTATTTATATCCATGCAGCACAACATCAAGGCAAGTTCCTTTTATGTGAACAATCTACTTGACAATAAACCTGTTTCTGATTGTGATTCTGATTAAATGTTAAGTTACATATTATGACTCACAATATTTATGTGTCCAATGTGTGATGTTTCTTTGTACATTTTCAATGACCATACACGATCATACACAGTGTAACTTAAACGATTCGTAATATATTTAATGAGCTTACTTATTTTTAAACTTATTTGAACTATTTACTCACGTAACAAGTGAGTGACTAGAGCTGGACGTACACCGCATGGGTCAAAGTGTGTGCACATCTGAACGTTCAGCTCATACTTTACAGCTAAATTATAGAGTTGAACTTATTATTTTTAAAATAAATGCTACATAAAGAAACTATAATTTGCCAAATATTCAAAAGCTAGTTTCATCACCAACATCTTTATTAGAAGTGTATGTTTATTTCCGGAAGTAACGTTCGTCTTCCTCTTACCACTTCCGGGTCGTTGCTCTTCATACTAACGCTTCCGGTTTGTCGTCAGCGAGATTTTCCTGCTGAAGTCGTCCAGCTCAGATATGCCTGTAAGTATCACCGCGATTATTTTATTAAGCAGCTATATTTAACGTGTTTTGACAAGGTTAATCTAACGCGATATTAAATGGTGGTTCGGTTCCGGTGTTATCGACCTCTGTGTCGCAGCTTTTAATGCGGCCCGATGGGGAAACGCACGCGGTCTGTCGGAACACGTGGGCAACAAAGCGGTGCACGAGCTCCCTTTATAGCATTGTCACATGTGGATTCTTCTAGACGGTTTAAAATGTGTACTTTAGGGTTTATTCCTAGTACAATCTCTGGAAATAGCCAATCCCTTTGTTGTAGTACTTTTACTTTACTGTAATACTCTTCCTTCTCGGTCGACAGTCGTAAAGATATCTCAACCTTTGCCCGCTGTAATCACGACGTAACGTTGACTCTGGCCAGAACTACGACGTGTATTTAGTCCTGATGTTAAATTGTATGTATGTGTTTCCTTCCAGCTTGCAAAGGATCTGTTACACCCGAGTTCTGAGGAGGAAAGGAGATGTCACAAGAAGAAACGTCTTGTTCAGAGTCCTAATTCATACTTTATGGATGTGAAATGTCCAGGTCAGTTCGTTTGTGGTGAAAGAGATAAATGTTTCTGCAAAGTAGATGAGTATTAAATAAAACGTATTTGAGTGTTCACTTTAGACTTTATGCAAATACATTTAACTAAAAAGCAATGAGAAAAATGGGTACAATAATTTAGAATAGTAGTAAGAACCTATCTTAAATTTCACTACATCAATTATATTTGGAGTATAAATTAATGCAATACGTAAACCTAATTGTATAATCTTCCACATAATTGATTATACATATTTGCCTTTATGTGTTGCTCTTTCACTGTTCCCCTAGTGATCGGGGTGTCAAATAAGGCATACAATGACACTTGTGGCCGTTTGTTAAAATTAGTTTGACGTGACTCCTTTACCTAAATGGCTGCAAGGACATTTCAGTAACTAATAGTACATTTGATTATGCAGTGATTGTTATGTTGAGGCTGCTTCATGGCGCTCCCGTCCAATGATCTGTCCTGTCTGTGTTTAGGCTGCTACAAGATCACCACGGTGTTCAGTCACGCTCAGACGGTCGTGCTGTGTGTCGGCTGTGCCACAGTCCTCTGCCAGCCGACAGGAGGGAAAGCTCGCCTCACAGAAGGTAAGATAACCTGTTAATGCTAATGTAGCGTTAGCACTACGTGGGGGGGGGGGTTCGGGTTACTGCTCTAATGTTGCACAGTGTATCGATACTAACAAAGTACCCGCACGTTAAAAACTATATGCTTTTGCATATTTTTGGGGCTCTCACAGCTAGGGTTGTCACGATACCAAAATTATGACTTCGATACTATACCTGCCAAAATATCACGATACTCGATACTTACGATACGATACCTCAAATACGATACAATACCACAATCTATGATATTAATAAATAAAACATCTGTACGGTTCCCTTTTTTACCAGCTTGTTCCTGCCCAGCCTTTTGAACACTTAACAAATGCCATTCATATTAATATTAGCCTACAGCAAGATATTAATGAAAACTACATGGTGACATCATAGCATTGTTTATACACGGCTATGTAGGTCTATTGTCCGTATCTGACTCCATGACTATAGTTATTTCCATATTTATGAAATACAGAATTTTACAGATGTGTGTTTGAGCTGGAAAAAAACCTAAACCTATGTGGGTTGGGTACATTAAAGATGGACACATAATTAAAGGGCAATTTCTCCCCTTTATTTAAAAACAATGAAAAACATGCTATTTATACACTTTACAAACTAACTCAATAAATGAACTTCAATGTATTTTGTGATGGCCTTGTTAGCAACTGAACATGCTGTAACAAAAAATATTATAATAGTCATACTTGACCAGTGGTCCCCAAACTACGGCCTGTTTGGCCCCGCCCCCTGAATAATACCAGAGACGCGTTCCGATTTATTATTTGTTTCACCTGGCCCGCTGCGGTTAAGATTGCAGCGAGACGCGGAGAAAATATGAAGTGGCGCTCTTCTTCTCAACAAAACATCTTTGATGGCACGTGTCGAGTATCGGCCAATCAGCGTTCAGATGTCGACAGCGTTTGGGAAGTTAGGTTAGCTTGAATGTTAGTCCGCTACATCTACTGCTGTCACGCTGCACGGTGTAGCGATGCTAACAAAGTACCCGCACGTTAAACACCATGTGAATGAGCATATTCTTAGTATCAATACTTCAGTAAAAGAACGATAAGAGCGCACGCGCTGCTCCGCTCCGTTAAATGCTGTCTGCACTCCGCAGCGCTCACAGAGAGTGGCATCAGCGCGCATCAGAGAGCCGGTAGCCCCGCCCTGGCAGCGCGACGTGCGGAGAAGCATAAACTAGGCTTGACAGGGAGCGGAACAGGGAGCGCGCTCTGATTGCGTGCATATTTAATGAAGTACCGGTACTAAAAATATGCGAAACCGTACCGTTTTAAACGTAAGGGTACCGTGGTACTTTTCTAGTACCGGTACACCGTGCAACACTACTCACAGCGAGTGGCGGAGCTTTTGAGACCGACACATTCTTTTTAAAATTACTACTGTAGATTAATATACCAGTATCGTATTTATGGTATTGTATTCTGGTATCGGGTATCATGATATTAATGGCAGGTATCGTATAGAAGTTATAATTTTAGGATCGTGACAACCAGGTAGAGGAAAGAACAGAATCACGGAACAGAATCATGGAACAGACTCGAAGCTCAGCAGAGCACACACGTCCTAAAAAAGGAAGTTGGTTCATGACTAACTTTAACCATATTATATATGACAATTTAAGTTGTCAATACTATTATTTGGGCCTGATCACTGAATTATTCAGGGAGCCTTTAAAAAAAAAAAAATCTGTCTCGTTTCCAACTTATTCTGCGAGAACGCTACCGGACAAGAACGCCAACACAACCATAATATGCATTATTTTGTGTTACTTTTTTCTTTCACTGACAATATCCCTCCATCTTTCCTCAGGATGTTCATTCAGAAGGAAACAGCACTAGCTTGACCAGGCAGGGTTAGCCACAGTTGTGGATGGACAGAGGTAGAGGTCATGAAGTAACACTGCCATGGAGCCGAGGAGGAGAGTGGAAATGCAAATCATGTAACATTAGAAGTCTCTATAGAATATATACAGAGAAATGCGTGACATTTTTGAGACGCCACATATACAACTATTCATCCAGCTTATTAAACTTGGGTTGTTTGAGTGGTAAAATAATCTTGCATGTTTGTCATCCAGTTTGTTCTTTGACCTGCATTAAGTTTCTTTGATGTTTGAAGACATCCTGTTCAAAATCAAGACCCTTTAATGTGACGCTACAGATCGGGGCCTTTGAGGACTCATTTGGTTCCTCAACAGTTGTTGTGCAGAGTGATTGGCTCCTGCTTGCGTTACGCGGTCAATGGTTAAGCACACGCATTGACAGGAAGGTTGAGGTGTTTAAAGATCTGTGGCGAGACTTGATTAAACCAGTGGCTCATCACCAAAGATTCATGTACATGTTCTTTTAAAAAACAACCAGTTCTGGGAAAGGTGCCTGGCTGAAATGACAAATTACAGCACAAAAAAGTGTTAACTCCAGTTTTACTACGTTAACACTGCACTTGGTACCACTGACTTGGAGGTTTATTTAAAGGCAGACTATTATGTCATCGACAGGACCCCTCTCGCTCTGGATTTGTTTCAGGGAAAGTCATTGCGGCTCTGCTTCTGATGGGGACACGAAACTATTATGAATGATCGTGGTTGTGAATTTACATGTGCTTGCAAGCTTCCTTTTAAAATAATGTTGGAGGATTTCTTGTGACGTTTAATCAACTAGGCTGGAGATCAATCTGCTGAAATCATTTGTCCTTCAATTAATTCAGCTTGAACAACACAGCTTGTGTGACGGAGTTGTTCACCGAATGAAGAAATTAATCGAGCAGAAGCTGAACCATCACTGTGTTGTGAAATGGGACATTTTCCTTATGTCTTGCTTGTATACAGCTTTAAAATAAAATCAGAGAAATGATTTGCTGTGCCTGAGTGACTTATTCATTTGAAAGACAATATTCTCTCATACTTGGATACATATTGTTATGGATTTATTGTAACATTCAACAATTTAGTGTTATTGATGCAAAAATGCAATCATCAAACTCGGTTTTATTAGTTATTGGAGTACTTAAACTGAAGCAATGTTCGGGGTGTATTTATCTGGGCCTTGTTTTGTGAAGGGAAACACGGAAAGGAGATGAAATGTTGGCATATGGTGCGCCTCTGCTTTACAATAGTAATAAAAAGATAGTTAGAGGCTTCGTAGCCGGCACAAGAAGGCAACCACTTCAATTCCCTCAGCTACAATATAAATGCAATCAATTTAAATGGTTACATGAAACCGTCGGATGGCACGTCCCTGACTCTTTACGAATCCATATATCGTATTTTGTGTTATAAAATATTGTATCGTCCATAAAGTTAACGATATGCAATTGTGTTGTGAAATAAACCTTAATATGAATAAAGCAGCAACCTGAGACGCCGGGATGAAGGTCCAGGGCAGCAGAGCTCCCAACCCGGGCACGAAGACGATGACCGCTGTGGAAACAAACTAATAACACCTTCATGTAGAGACTGAGTACAAACTTCATGTTTATACAACCAAACCATGAAACTCCCGGTGGACAGGTGGACCCGGGTTATTTTCGTTCCTCATCCGGTTTCTGCTAAAGTGAAGAGAAGCCTTTAAATCAGTGGTCGATCTGGATCTAGACCTAAATACAATAGATAATTGATCATTATGAAGTTATGGCAGAGCGCTTCTAACCTCCATGGCAGGAATCACACCACGTGATTCACTGTGCGCCAATCAAATGTGATTATTCTGAAAAACAAAGATCCGAATGTACAGAGACCCTCCAGCTGCAGCAGACTCGTTTCTTTAACTTGTTATTACCACCTTTTGCGTTACGAGTACTCTCCGTGTGTTTTGTGTGGCTGATAAATAGTTGTTCCCTTGCGTGTCAGTAGATGGCGCTCTTGCAGCGTGCAGCAAGGCTCTCCGCCCGGAGGCCTCACTGTCAGTATTGATCTCATAAACAAAGACTCTTCAGTTGATTGTTATGATTGAACACCAAACTGCTTGTTTTGTCTGTAATACAAATGAATGTCAAGGCTGTAGATGCACATATTTCAAGTCATTGGATTTGCTTTTATGTACTCGTGAGACTTTAAATAAACGTATGGCGCATTGGAGAGATTTAAAAGGCTGTGGAGCAGCCTTTACTAGACTAACTAGAAAAATTACCAGTAGTAAGATATCTTATTGAGATGATCGTGCTACATGTAGAAACAAAACATGTATCTCTATTTATGTTTAAGACAAACTAAAGAAACTTTATATATATCAAATAATTGTCTATATTATTTTATAACAGTTTGGGAACAGAGCCCAATTTAGATACTGGAGTAAATAATATGCAATAAAAAGTACAAAAGAGTCTGCAACACAAAGATTAAAATATATCTAGTGAAATGTAAAAGTCTGAAAAGGGAATATCACTCTTTTAGCTGCTCTATTTGACTTTATTGAAACAAATGTAAAAATAAATCTTTAAACTTGAGCTAAATATAAATGAATGAGTGCAATTCTCTCTCAGAAATGTTATCAGACTTATGATATTCAAAGTTGGAGCTGATGAAGTTATTGCATGGTGAGTTCAGTGGAGCTTGGTAACAGTGACACTTGTCTTCGTCTTCTCCACTAAAACATTTTAAACCACATTTATATGACCACTCTTCTGCCTTCAAAAGGTCTCTGCAGTTTTTTTAGAACTAATTACACATTTCTTCTCGGACTGTCGATATTATAATAAACCAGGAGATTATGATTATGATGATTATTATTATTAAGCCCGCAGGAGAACCGCCTGTGTGCTTTCTGCACAAGGCTTCACAGCCGTGTTGCGCCACAGCGAATGAGATGCTCAGTGGGGAGCAGCAGGAAAACAGCCCTCCTGAGAGTGTGAGACGTCTGCATGAAGAGGAAGAGTACAATTGATTAGAACGGAGACATCTTACACAGCCATGGATTATAAAGGACTGTGTGTGTAACGTGTTATTGGTGTTGAGCCCATAGTGTGGTGGTACTTTCAGCACTGTAGGTAGGGGGGGCTGCGGTGCAACGTCTCAGGGTGCAGCCATACTCTAGTGTTCCTCCTTGATAAGGTACATGCAGCTGATGGACACACATTAGGAGCAATAGGAAGACATACGATGCATATTGGTGCGATTGCTGGATGATGTTGGTTTATTATCAACCTCACATGCTTAAAGTGTAAACATGTGTTACGGAAGACGGAAGACTGAAGCTGATTGGTGTTTGTGTTTTTTTGAGGTATTTTGTGCTGAATTCTTTGGGAATGGAGCAGCAAGGCCATTTGGCCAAGGGCTCCACTTTTAACCCGGAAACACAAGACAAAATCCTACAGATTACATGACATGACATGACATTACATCACATGACATGACATTACATTACATGACATTACATGACATTACATGACATGACATTACATTACATCACATTACATGACATTACATCACATGACATGACATTACATTACATGACATTACATGACATTACATCACATGACATTACATTACATCACATTACACGTCATTTAGCAGACACTTTTATCCAAAGCGACTTACAATAAGTGCATCAACCATGAGGACAAACTCAGAACAACAAGATTCAAGAAAGTAACATTTCTTCAAGAAAGTCAAACTACAAAATACAATATGTAATACCATAAGTAATACCATAAGTACTACCATATGTAATACTACAAGTAATACCATAAGTAATACCATAAGTAAAGTATTACTTATGGTATTAAGTCATATTTAAGTAATACTATAAGTAATACCATAAGTAAAATCATAAGTAATACTATACGTAATACTATAAGTAATACCATAAGTAATACTATAAGTAGTACCATGCTATTCAAGTGCACTGAAGTGCTCATCTGTTTGTATTCAAGGTATAGTCGGAAAAGAATAGTTTTCATTTTCTGGTGGAAGCTGTAGAGACGTTCTGCTGTCCTGATGTCAGTGAAGAGGATGAAGAAGAAGGTGATGGGAGTTTAGTGACAGAAGATGAATTAGTAAAGGAGGACGCTCACATGGCGGCTCACATGGCGGCACCAAGTCAGACAACCAGGAAGCCAGAGAGGTCTTGTTAACCGGTCGTGTCTCAAGAGGACAGAGAGGATCAAAAGATGAGGAGAGAGGAGAGAGTCAAGTTAGGATGCATGAGTGAGAAGGAATCAGTTGAAGGGAGGGCATATAGAACAGAGGAGGCCAGAGAGGAGGGAGAGAGGGAGCAAATGTTGCGACGGACAGGTGCAAAGTCTGTTGATGTGGGCGTGTTGTCAGTTTCAGAGCGTGAGAGACAGTAGGAGATGAAGAGGGGGTGAGAGACATGGAGTTACAGGGAGGTTAGAGCAGTTTCTGGTGAAAATACATGCTGTGGGCTTTGTGAGTAGGAGGAGAGGGTACGAGTAACAGTCAGAGGACTTCCCTTGAACCGGGTGAGTAACTGTCACAGCATTGAACTCAAAAGTCAGGAAGCGGCTAGAGAGAAAAACACCAACGCAAAACGCACTTATCAATGTGTGCATTTATCTACATCTATAAATAAACACTGCTTCTCTCAGGACTTCATGTTTATCCTCTAGCCTGTATTTACCCATCACTGCCTAACATGCTCTGGAGACTGCCTGAGACACCTGATTTTAGAAACAATTTGGTTTGCTGTTTCCTCTCCTGTGTGTGTGTGTGTGTGTGTGTGTGTGTGTGTGTGTGTGTGTGTGTGTGTGTGTGGTGCAGTGCATGTCACTGTCTACCCTCCGATAGGCAGAGAGAGCATGGAGGCCATGTAGAGGAGTGTGGGCACTGAGGGTGGTGTTGGTGGGGTCTACTGCTGAAACACAAGATGGCTGTCAAAATCTGTCCAAGTCATCTGTGTTTATCACTGAGGGGGAGGCAGAGAGGAGGATGAGAGGATCGATAGCAAAAGGGTAGTAAAATGAGTCTGAAACCAGGCCAGATGAGTTGTTACTCTATTGATCAGAGCCCACTCCTCCTGAATATGCCGACTATGAACTATTGATAAACTGTCTAATTCATTGAATGTATTTTAATTCTAAATCTGTCCTTCTGGTCACATGACATCAATTACATCTGTCCATCCTGGAGAGGGATCCTCCTCTGTTCTCTCCTGAAGGTTTCTTCCCTTTTCCCCCCTGAAGGGTTATTTGGGAGTTTTTCCTGGTCCGATGTGAGGTTTTGGGGCAGGGATGTCTATGTGTACAAGTTGTAAAGCACTCCGAGATAAATTAGTAATTTGTGAAATTGGGCTTTACAAATAAACTGAATTAAATTGAATTGTTAGCGCTCTGACCCCAGCGTTCAGTCCGGCAAAGCGAAAGCTGTAGAATGAAGTGATATGAAAGTATTGAGGGGAAGGACAGAAAGTAAAAAAAACACAAACCGTGTAGATTATAAGAGTGTACAGGAGATGGTGTGGGGGCGAGGACGTGTGTGTGTGTGTGTGTGTGTGTGTGTGTGTGTGTGTGTGTGTGTGTGTGTGTGTGTGTGTGTGTGTATAACTGAACAAGGTTGTCACAGAAGAGCTCTGACGAGGCTGACTTGGCCCTTCAAAGCTGTAAAGGGATGAAAACCCTGAATTGAAGCACACTTGAGAGCTTGATGCACACACCGTCTTGTTTGTTTGAGTTTCTCCTTGGCTGAGGGAAGAGCAGCCATTACACGTCGTCCGCATCCAGCGCACAATTAACTGCCCTGGTCACTGATGAGCATGGTCTGGCTGACCCAACGTCTCCATGGCAACAACCTCCAGCAGAGCACAGCAGTGTCTGGGCCACTTGGGGGTCAACACAGACAAGCCGTGTCCTGTCACACGCGGGCCGGGTGTGGTGAATCGGGCAGATGGCGTCAGCTACACATGACAAACAGACTCTGGACTTCTGGGTAAAATGAATCTTTTTCTTCTGTTTGAAGCCAGTTCATTGGTACAGGTGCACCTCAGCATCCCCTAACACCGAGCACCCGGATCCAAAGAGAGTCCTCTATCCTACTAATATGTTACATACACTAATACACACATATACATACACACAGATAAACACAAAATCCATTGGTATTTAGTTTGATGATTAACAACAACTGCACATTAAATTAAAAACCTGATTAGATTTCATTAGATTTAGTTTAGTTTCGTTTTAGTTTAGTTTAGTTTAGTTTTGGTTTGTGTATCCTCAATTAAGAGGTTGTTGGTTGAAAAAGAAAAAAGCTAAAAGTATCACATTTGCAATATCTCTTTGTGTACTAAAAAACCTGATTAAAGCGAACATGAAGGTGGAAACTGGAAACCAAAAAGACCATCTGCAGGACCCTCACAGTTGAAATGCTTAATTGATTGGTAATGACTTTGACACTGGTTGATCAATAACATAATCGGCAAGGACATTGTTATTACCGCTTCCTTTTCCTTAATTTATCCTGAACTGTATCTACATGAGAGAATCCTGTCACCATAAACTATGGCATATTTTAAAACACAGAATATATAATGGCTATAATCACATTGTGTTACATAGAGAGACTGAAAATATAGAGAGTCCGACACCTTCTATGTACCGGTGTCCGGCTTCGAGAGTTACGTCAGGGTGGATCTGCTTTAAAGTACTAATGTATCCACTTTCTACAGGAAGAAAGTTCTTACATTAGCGATCACATGCTTAAAGACACACTCACGTGTGTTACATGCACACACTGCATAGGCTCACAAGCTTGCACACACACACACACACACACACACACACACGCCCCGGAGCGAGGGTCACCATGATGGATGCTATCCCTGAATGGCCACGAGTATTAAAAGCCTGGCGACCTGGTAAGAACAATCCGTCATGTCAGTTTGTCGCAGCTCGAAATTAATCATTCCTGTGCCTGTGATAATTTCCTGCATTAATTATTCTGACCATGCAGCTTAAATAGTCGGCCTGCTGTGTGTGTTTCCGCCAGCGCCATGTGTGAAAGAACATTTAGGGAGATGAAGAGGAGTTGGAGGGGGTTGTCAAACCGCACTGAGAAGATGAGAGGGGACCACGCGACGTGAGGAATACATCGTTTCTACTACTCTTTTCAGTGGTAGAAGTACCACAAATATGTGATTAGATCATTTAGCAAAGCAGAATAGAGTGGTAGAGGGAACATGATTGGAGGGTGAACACCAGGCAGTGGTCGACACACAGGCTGGTCCAACCTACTCAGAAAGTCTGAGCACACTTCTCTGTGTCGGCTGATTGCACCCTCCTCCTGCAATGTGTTGGGTCTCGATAGTTTGCAAGTGAGACTCTTGTATCTAAATATATATTCACTAGCCAGATGCTGCTCTGTTGTTTGGGTTTGCCAAGTTGTTGTGTGTGTGTGTGTTGACACAGGCGGCCAACTGATCATTCTCTATGTAAGAACGGATTTGCAGTACAGCACATTCAACAGTACAACACATTCTGTATTTAAGCAATATTGTATGTGTTTTAAAAGTACATAGACACAGTATTTGTCTGTAGTTTAGTGTATTATATGTTACTATATGTGTATTATATGTTATATGGATATATGTTAGTATTATATGTATAGGTTTGGTATATGTCTTAGCATGTTGTATTGTATATTTATCTTGCATATTTAGTAAGGTTATTATATGTGTCAGAGTACTTGTACAGAGTGTATGTCATGTTATGTTATGTTGTATTATGTTGCTATGTTATGAATGAATGAAATATACTTTATTAATCCCCAAGGGGAAATTTGGTGACAACAGAAGCAGCCCGATAAATCTAAACACAATAAAATATATAAAATATAAGTATAAGAAAGAAAGAAAGAAAGTGACAGTACATAAAGTAAAGTGTGCAAAGTGAAATATCAAATACAAAATAACATAAAATAAAATATATATGTATATATACACAGCATATACACAACATATATGTAAATGTAAATATAAATAAAGCACTGTCAAATTAAATTAAAAAAAATATATCTGCTTATGCTATGGTAGTTGTTGTGTGGTGCCTTGTCCTAAGAATTTCAGTGCCCAATCTGACCCTGTGTCATTCTGTGCATCTGACAATAAAAGACTTGAAACTTGTAACTTGTATTTACAACAAATATGAGAGTGATGAAAGTGCATGTGTGTGCTCCTCTATGTCGTAAAGAGCGGGTATTAAAGCTCCATCTCGCTCCTTCACATTTATTCTATTCATCTATTGTCTATAATCATTCGTTCTCACCAAGGTCACAGCAACAGGATTCATCCATGCATGCATTTTGAGGAAGACAGGGAACACACAAGCACAACAGCAGCAACGTGGAGTGTGCTGTCCAGCTGACCTACATCCTGCAGCCGCCCGGAGAGACGGACACACACCACACGGAAAGCACCAGCTCGACAACCCAAAGGACCTTCTTTGTGTTACACACTGTAAAAACGTTTGTGTTGCACCCAAGATTCATGTTGTTAAATTGTGAAATAACAGACATCATGCAATGAATGAAATATGTTGTGAATTCATCTAAACCCTGCAGATTTAAAGTAGTATGAGAGCGCCACAGGGTGACGTGTAGCCCAAAGCCCAGAACAATCACTCGCTGCTGTTATTGATGGCACTTCAGTGTACGAGTTCAAAAATAACCCCAACTCTTTTTTCTTCGCATTACATCACGAGTCACAACATCAAATTGACTTGAATGCCCAATTTGTAAAACACTCAAGCGTATTCCCTTTTGGAATCACCCAATCAACAGCTTTCTTCGAACTCATTAAAAATAAAGATGAAGAGGATATGCTGATTGCTAATCAACAGTTTCCCAAACGCATTGCATGTGTGTCTCTGTGAATCCCTTTGCTCGGCATCCTATCTAGTCAGTGTCAGGAAAATCCCCTCTGATACAGACACAGGTGGTTGCTATGGAAACGGACATCACATTTCAATAACTGGTTCAGGGAGGAGGAAGAGAGAGTGAGAGAGGGAGTGCGTGTTCAAGCAGTTCAAATGAATAAGAAAGTATATTGTAATCCCCTCTGCGTGTGTGTGTGTGTGTGTGTGTGTGTGTGCGCGTGTGCGCGTGTGTGTGTGTGTGTGTGTGTGTGTGTGTGTGCGTGTGCGTGTGTGTGTGTGTGTGTGTGTGTGTGTGTGTGTGTGTGTGCAAGTCTCAGGTTCTGTCAAAAAGTGCATAAGTGATAAGAAGAATTGAGCTCGAGCAGCAGGGACGGAAAATAGAAAGGAGGAAATCAAACTTAACGAAGACGCTTGCTGGGCCGGTGGGATACTGAGACTAAAAGCAGGAGGAGGACGAGCAGGGAGGACCAGGATGATGAAGTCGGGGAGCGACAGCTCACTTCTCCTCCTCCTTTGATGGCCGACGGCGAGGAGCGTGAAGTTGTGCCGAGGTCAAGAGATGCTAAGAATATCTCATTTGACTTTAACCGCAGACCAGAGTCCCACCTGGACGCTGAGAGCCAGAGGAGGAGTCGCTGATTGTTCTGAGACTCTAATTGGCAGACGGTCTGCAGCTCCAGCCTTTTCACAACCTGCGCCACAACTTTGGATCCACGTCATACACGATGAAGCGTGACGCGCTGACAGACGGCCTCCGCAGACACACAAAGAAAGAGGCAGAAAAAAGAAAGCCAGTGACAAGATGCAAAAATGACTTGGTAATTACATGTTTGAGTGGCACTGATCCCCAGCTGAAGATACAGTTTGCAAACAGGAGTTACGGTTAGCCAAGTTATGTCAGTGCAAGTGGCAACAGTGAACGTCCTGTCACGGGAGGAAGAGGAGCGCAGCTCTCCTGCGGCATCATTAAAAACCCCATTGTCTCTCCCTTCAACCGAACCAGCCTGAAAAATGTTTCAATTAACAACCTCTGCTCTCTTACTTCCTTCCTCTCACACATGCATCCAGACACGTCCCCTGCATGCAGCCGAAGGAGAGTGTGGGGGCGGACAGTGTTGCCATGGAGCTAATATGGTACCGGCTCATGTCTGTGGTGATGGTGACCGGGGTATGTCCCGGACCCCCTGCTGCTACCTGCACAGCCCCCTGAAGCCAGATAAACAAGGTGTACAAACAATTACACATATGGAGAAGGCGGTTGATGTGTTTCAATGAATGGATGAAGATGAGTTTACTGGAACCAACTCCTTTGGGACAACATTAAAAGCACTTTAGCAACGGTATTAGCTATTTCTCGGAATAATAATCCCCTTTCATTAAACTGGCTGGCTGGAAATATTATGAGCAGCCTGCCTTAATGTTGGGTGCTGGCTAACCTTCTTATGTCCTGGCGTGAACACTACATGCAACATTTATCGATTTAAAACTCATATCAAAGAACTGCAGTCCCGTTAGGGTGTGTTACATTTTAATGCAGGAAGCTGACAGGACACTAAAGCAGAATGGACCAAATAGACATTTAAGAGCCTGTAATCTGATCTGTTGTACCGACAAACACCCGTTAATATGTGTTATATATCTTTAATGGAATGACAACATTACTTCCACGATTGATGTTGGAGAACCCACTTATCCAGAAGTCTCCTACGGACTGAACAGAAAAGGCAGAAAGCGTTTTGCATAAACTTCTCAGGCATTCCCAGCACCGTGTAGGTGTGACATCACATTTAAATGTCTACGGAGGTGTTTATGAAAGGAGATGTTTGGAAACAGGTAAATAAAGGATGGAGATGTGTGGGTCAATGCTGATAAGGAGATTTTAGAAATGTGATTTTAAACTGGTCAATATGATGGTCAATATGATGGTCTACTTACCTGCAGTCTCTTATCTTCTGTAAGTGGCTAATAACACACACCTGGACAGATGTGACAATAGAATAAAGATGTAAACTAGGATGAAGTGGGGACATTTCTTTCAGCTTTTCATTGTACAAATAACTTGTTATATATGCACATGAGATTAAAAATATCTTGTATCTTGAATCTTGAAATTGGAAAAAGGGTATTGTTCACGTAAACGGGACAACAGAAAACAAAACCGTTAAAGGAGATGCAAAGGAGCAAACACATCCAAAAGAGCAGACGGGAGAACACGGGAGAACACGGGAGAACACGGGCAGCCTTACAGACCACACTGACAATGAAGTCATGAGCAGCATCAGTAAACTGTTCTACCTCAATACTTCCTGTGGGCATAATGTGAATTAAACCATTAAATAATCTTTTAGCTTGTTACTGTTTAATTATTGATCAGTCCTTTTTAAGTGAAGCTTGTTGTTATTGCACTATTCCCTTTGTTACTGTATCACATCAAATGTGCCAGAATAAAGTATTATGTCATCTTAAACACGGACACATTGGGGATAAAATCTACTTCTTTACAATGTTGGAATTTAAATTTAAATATGGAATATAGACTACCAGTCATAAAGGTTTATATGGTAAATAGTGGGTTAACTGTTTAAATTACGGACTCTATACTCTATAAGAAGCTTATTTGTTACTATTCATAATAAATAAATATGAGGACAATGTAATGAAATGGTGGTCCCTGTCATCACTCATATTAAGCACCATGCGTCCCATTGAAAGATGACTGTATGGAAACAATCGTGCATCTCGTTTGTTTTCATAACCGTCCGAATGATGCGTCACATGAACGATTATCTTCTTTCGTGTTGTGGAGGATGGTCCGGTGTATCCTCTGCCAAAGGAGGTGAACAAAGGAAGAATAGGAGCACCTTTCCTTTGCATAAAAAAAATTGTAACAGCTCTTATCACGAGACGCATTAGAGACCTCCGGGTCATTTCACTCAGAAGCAGAAAATACTTTGCAGTCTTGGACTCACACGATCACAAGTCTCTGTGAATCTGGCCGAGCTGCTTTCCCACTTTTATCTCTTCTTTCATCATCACCACGGCAACATCGCTGTCACCAGCTCACATTTCTGATTCCCCATTTCTACCTAAATATACCGATACACACGTTCAGAAAAAAACAACCTACAAGCGCACAACAAAAACAATCTAAAAATACAGATTCATGCATTCACAGACCTGCATGTTATAGATCTGTCACCTCTGGTTGCCAGGGAAACACCAGGATGTAGGGCATCAGAATGAGTGGATCCTAGCTCTCCACTTCCTGGTGAACTGTGACTGGTGGGGGTCATCGTACGTGTGTTACTGTTTTAAAAAGGGAGCGAGATAAACCAACCGTGTGTGTGTGTGTGTGTGTGTGTGTGTGTGTGTGTGTGTGTGTGTGTGTGTGTGTAAGTGCTTGCTCCTTTGTGATGCCTGTGCCGTCCCCAGCAACACGATTGAAGAGCTCCATCTCCGCCGCACACTGTCAGGTCAAACCACGAGCGAGAGATAAGAGATCCCGTTGCGTTGGAAACGCTCTCCTCCTGACAGAATCTGGTGACATTTGGATGTTTGTTTTGATTACATTATATGACCGCTGTACCACAGCCTCCTCTCCCATTGACAAAGCCTCAGGCACATACACACACACACACACACACATGCTCAGAAAGAAAATCAAAAGTGTGAAGTCAGGTCTGAGGCTGCTGGGCTCCACCATGCAGACGGAGCAGCAGGCCATGGAGGTCAGCATCATCAATCAGGCACGGAGGAAAAAAACACAAGGAGAACCCACTGCTGTGTCGATGTGCTCTTTGTGTAAAAGCCTACGGATTAAAGAGAAGCATTTCCTTAGACATCGCAGCGCCTTTGGGGAATAAGCACTTCGGAAGAATTCTATTTTTGACAGGTAATTCGTTTTAGAGATAAGGGAGACGATTAGAATCCTAATTATTAAGTAATTTAAATAAGTTGGGATGAAGGGTGAACCCTTCGGTGGGAAGAATGCGTTCCAATTAACGAAAGAACAAGTGTAGAGTAGGTCACGAGAACCATAACATAGATAAGAATAAAGACAGACACAGTGGAGCATTGCGATGAATACGTGGCCCATTGAAGGCATCATCATCAGGTAACTCCTGAAACCAAGGGACACATCTGGGCAGCGAAGGGAAAGAGACGATAAAAGACAAACAGGAGAAGAGAGTGAATATTGTTTCATTGCATTCACACCATATAGTGTGCAATACCCGATCCTCTTATTCAAAGTTATTCCTGGAGTTACTTGGTGTTGTGTATAATAAATGGCTGCTCACGCAATGTTTGTGATTCTACTGATGTATTGTGTTTAAATTTCTTGAAATGTGTTGTTTCTGGTGTTACATTGAGGCCATTTTATTACTTTGGCTTCTTGTTTTGTAAAATACAGTGGGGAAAAAAAGTATTTAGTCAGCCACCAATTGTGCAAGTCCTCCCACTTAAAAAGATGAGAGAGGCCTGTAATTTTCATCATAGATAGACCTCAACTATGAGAGACAACATGAGAAAAAAAATCCAGAAAATCATATACCAAATACTTATTTTACTGAGGGATTTACCAATTAATTCTTTAAAAATCAGACAAAGTGATTTCCTGCATTGTCTTTCATAGTTGAGGTCTATCTATGATGAAAATTACAGGCCTCTCTCATGTTTTTAAGTGGGAGAACTTGCACAATTGGTGGCTGACTAAATACTTTTTTTCCCCACTGTATGTGCCAAAATGTTCTTGCAGTCATTTCTTCTGGATAAATGTTGCTGGAGTAAGAGCCAACAGCGTTCCCATGATCCATCATCTCGGGGTCCTCGGCTCAAACAGCAATCCTGAAAGACGAGATCACTTTCCTGGAAAAAAAGAAGAAGGGGCGAGAGGCAGGTGGAGAGAGAAAGAGATAAGCAGAGACCTTTTTTAAAGGGTAGGCTCCAGACATAACCCTGGCCTTAAAATGATATTGATAATGAAAATGCACATAGCACAAGAGATAATGAAAGTCTGAGAGCTCGTAGAGCACCATTGAATAACACAGATAACAAGCTCATCACATCTGGGCATGTGCTGGGCCCCGGGCAGAGCGCCGCCTCAGACTGCCTGGCTTTCACACCTCTTAGTTTTATTTTCACCCCGGGTTAAACATACAACATTCATAATGCATGCTTTTTTTTAAATGAAAATATTTCAATGTGTAAATGTTTTGACTGCCTTCAAGGACAGGTACATGCAGCCACACACGATAAGCCCAGAGTAGATTAGTGTGTGGTCACCTGGCCAACTGGGGAGAGCTAATGGGACGGTGTTTAGTTCAAATAGCTTTGAATCAACGAAAAGAAGACCTGAATATAAGGAATGAGCTTATCATATAACATGTTGTTGTTCGGGTCTCAATATACTGAATGTGACTCAAGGCCAGTGAGCAGTTACAGAAAAATAATGTGTAATAAATGACTGCAATGGCTTCACTCCCCTGATGAAGAATGAAGACCAAGCTAATAATTGTTCCAAAATGTATTTTTCTTAAGAAAGGACTTAATTGTAAATCAGTCCTGTACGCCACACCAGCCCATCATAGTACATGTACGCAAAAAATATATTTTTCATATTTCTATTACTATTACTGTTATTATTATTATTATTATTATTATTATTATTATTATTATTATTATTATTATTATTGTTATTATTATTATTATTATTATAGTGTGTTTGTTTTGTATCTCTGCTGACTCGGAGTGCCCTGCAAAAATAATTCCGATGTGTCTGTACTGCTGGTCTATGCACAGATGGCAAATAAAAAAACCTTGAACCTTAAACATGGGTTTATTAAACATTACACTTAAAGTACATTTGACTATTCTTGTTGGCTCTTGTTGTAATCTGTATGATGCATGCCTTTGATTTGTCTGCATCCACAGGAACAGCTGCTGCTCGAGGCCTTGAGGTTGCAAGTTGTGCGTCAGTACTATTCTCGTAAATGAGATATCTCAGTAAGGCCTGCAGGATTTCTTTGACTTTGGAATGAACAGAATACATTTTGGCGGTCAAACATGAAGGTCAGAGTTCAACTAAGAACTTTATATGAAATTGGTCCCCAAATTTGACCACGGGGAAACCATACACAAACGTGCCGACCACCCAAATGTCCAACCCGTCTCCACTTACCCAGAGTGCCATGCTCCTATGTTGCTGTTGCCAAGGGAGACTGACAGAGCACCAGCTGTACCTGCTGGCTGCACGGAGAGGATTGATGAGCAGAGGGGGACTTGGTAGAAGACCGAGGCTGGGCATGCCTGTCTCAGGACTGGCTGACATCATGTTAACGTTGCACAAGCACAAACACACACGTGCAGATACAGCCATTCAGAATGAAGTTGTGTTTTCTACCGATCACGGTGTATACTCAGGCGAAAACATTACGTTTTCTAGCGGACGTTGATTGTTTATCCTCTTCTCCATCTCAGATAAGTAACAGTTTGACGTAAATCTCATAAACTGTATATAATACAGTATAGAACATAACCAAAGTTATTGCTCTCCAGGAATTAGTTGGTCACAATCATGGTGAGATATTATCTTTTTCACTATGCAATATATGTGAAAATATGCACTATAATAATAATAATAATAAAATAATAATAATATTAATAATACAATAATAATAATGATAATAATAATTATTATATTGACTACTAAGTTATCTCGCTTGTAGCAACTCTAAAATGAGTCTGTGACCATATGCAGTGTCCACATTGTAATGTAATGTAATGTGTTACACTCAATGAAAGGTAACTCATCTGTACAGCGTGAATTCGTCGAATAAGGTGTTTTTATTTTTCAAAAGCATCGCACTAGCAACCTCATCGCACTGAAAAAAACAGAAAAACAACAGCAACACAGAAAACGTGGAAGCTGTAATGTTATAGATATATAGTTTATTAATTCTCTCTGATAAAATAAAAATTACAAAATAATTTCAACCTCAAACGGCACTTTCCTTGTTCAAAATTATTTAACATATTGTTAATACATATATCATAATTATCATGACGAATGAGAAGAATACTATAGTTTAGTAATAGTAGATATCAGCTATAACTGTGTTTAATCCTAATGGTAGAAAAGACTAAGCAATACAAAGCTAGATTTCGTTAACAGCATACTAGACAATATTCCAAGCATATGTAATTCAGTATTCTGGCCACAGGGTGTCGCTATGAGACAGTTTTCGCTATTGTCTCCAATGAGTAGGCTTGTCTCGTTCCCATTACACCATTATAATTGCTCTCAAATATACCAAAGTATTTCTTCCTATGTTTTATTTATGTTATAAACAGCTGTTCCATCATGGCCATCAATCCTTTATAAGGTTTATTTGTGTTCGTCCATCGTCCACCTTTTTAAATCAGTGAAGAGCAGTCCATGTACAGCACTGTAACAAGTCCATACCCGGATTTTCACAGTTGTTCCCCCAGAAATATTGTCAAGATATCTGCAACGCCGCCGGCTATCTTTTGTCCCCGGTGACAGCAGCATTCCCTGCCTCCGATTAAAGTCCATTTAAGAGAGAGCACTTTGGTTGTCGAGGTGTGTGTATATCCGCGTGTCCGTGTGTGTAGGTGTCTGTTCCTGTGTCTGCATGGCAGTTGAAGTGATGGAGCAAGGACGTGGGTTTGAGTGTGTTTCTTTACACAGAATACATTCCTGATAACAGTGTGTGTGGGACTGCACGCTTAAAAAAGGATGGCAGTGAGTCTTCTTCCCTTCATAAAGAGTGATAGACACAACTGTACACTGTGAACCAATATTAACCACACCAACTTATAATCACATAGCTAAACAAGTGTTGGACTTTAAATTCAATTGAATTTCCAATGTAAAAATCTACATTTTAGTCATTTTAAGTATAACTATCAGAGAATTAAAGCAAAACAATAGATACTACAGCATACCAGTCATCTCACTCCAATGAGATAAAAAGCATTTGTTGTTGATGGAGAATGTTTCAACTGGTATTTTACCTGAACATTATGTCTCCGCTCTGTCTTGTGTTAAATCACCCAGATTGAAATGACAGTTAAAATATTTGTTTTGTAATCTATTCTTTCTCCGAACAATCATTTCAGTATTAATGCACTTGATACAACTTTTTTTTATAAACAAAAACAGAAATAAAATAAAATAAAACTCCCATCATTAGACTTCAAAGTCTAATTTCAGTACAGCAAACCCAGAAGTACACATCGGTTCGACCTAGCCTGTTATTCGATGAATGCAGTCGTAAAAAAAGTCCTGCTGTAGTCGTGTCATCTCATCATCTCGGTCACAGACGTTGTGATGACTCGTGTCAGACCGACTCACTTCAGCTCCGTCTGTCACGTGTGTCGTACAGCGAGCAGGTACAACTCTCCAAACTGAGACGTTAACATGTCAAACTTCGCATTAGGCCACACCCACAAGAGAGAAGTCGGTTGGATGAACTTACGGCGAGTCGACGTTGCTTGGCAGTGCATCGAGTGCTTGGCAGTATAGGCTTCAGGATCGTCGTGTGAGCTACTACACACACTTTTTGTGTGAGTGTAAAAAGGGCCTGCATTGTAAACGATTGTGTATTTATGTTTGTGCTGGGTTAACTCGTATTGCGTGGATGATGCATCAATATAAGTTGCGTGTAAGTGTGTGTGCAGTACATGCCACTATTTTTTCTTTAATATATATCCTGGTCATTGATTGAACCTTCTGTTAAAGGGATGCTCGTTAACACACAATTAGCATTCAGATAGAAAATACATCATAAGGATAAAAAGTCATGGTCATTAATTCCTGATGAAGGGAGAGAGAAATTGGGTGAAAGTAGAGAGAGAGAGAGAGAGAGGGAGAAAGATCGGTAGAAAGGAGAGAGAGAGATTGGGAGAATGAATAGGGAGAGATCAGGAGAAAGGGGGAGAGAGAGATTGGGAGAAAGGCGAGAGAGAGAGAGAGAGAGAGAGAATAAAAGGCCCTTTTCAGTAATTGGAGTCTTAACCATTTAGGAGCTCTGAGTTTATATAATTATTCCTCGTTATTTCTCCTCCTCCCCCTCCTCATCCCTTCTACTTCCATTCCTCACACTCTTGACATTCCTCCTCCCCCTCACACCTTTTAGAGTCTCCATTTTTCTTCTCCTCCCCTTGTCAAGAAAAGCGCCCCAAAGTCCTTAACATGTCTCATTGTTCATACTGGCCCTCCATCTTAATCCTATTATGTCTCCCCGCAGTCCCCTCCTCATCCCCCCTCGTGGATCGTAGTTTCGGAGGATCACCTCACACTTCTCTCCTCTCCTCTCCCCGTGTTCTTTCCACGTTGGTCCTCTCCTGCTCCTCGGAGCTGTCTTCAGCTGCTGGAGGGGCCGGTGTTGCTGTTGGGACTCGCCTCCAGGCTGCCCTCTGGGCTCAGAGGGGGGGGCGACAGAGGGACCTCCAGGGCCACAGTGGGAACCTGGGATGGAGGCGGCGCCGGAGACGCGGCCTGGACCGAGGAGACTGAAGCCGGTGCGGCGGTCAAAGACACCGCCGGGGAGACGGGGACCACGGCGCCTCCGCCAAAACCTCCTCTCCCGTCCCTCGAATCCCTCTCCCTCAGCAAGTGGACCAGGGCGGCGTGCTGGGCGCTGAGAGTGGCGGAGAGGTGGGCGGGCAGCGTGTTGAAGCCGGCGGTGAGCTGCTCCACCCTCTGCTCCAGGGACAGCATCTGACGCTCCAGGTCCTCGCTGCGGTCGTTGAGCTCGGACATGAGCTCGTACATGACGCTCTGCATCTGTATGGAGGGGAGGGGGGAGACTCAGTGCACACGGTACTTTGAAGAAGGGAAACAGATTGCTAATTCTGAATCTGGATTATGATGGGTGCTTGGAGAACATTAATTTGGACTGAGCAAGAAGAGAGTCTGAAGTAAAAGTGTGAGGAGGGCGACGAAGAGGAGCGAACAGGAGACTGGAGGGAAGTCTCTGTGTGGGCGTCGCAACATTGTGAGGAGAGAGAGAGGAGAGCGAGAATGAAATGTCCCTGCTTTGCACATCCTGGCCTCCGTAACCATGGTAAACGCACAAGTGGCCAATTGAGATGGAGTCATTCAGATGGCATAATTGCAAAATATTTTGTGCAAATGCATTGCTCCTAAAAAGAGATACAAATACATACCATCACGCACACACACGCACACACACACACACACAAACATACACAAACACCCCCTCTCCATACACACACACACACACACACACACACACAAACACCCCCTCTCCATACACACACACACACAAACACACACAAACACACACACACATACACATACACCCCCTCTCCATACACACACACACACACACACACACACACACACACACACACACAAACACCCCCTCTCCATACACACACACACACAAACACACACAAACACACACACACATACACATACACCCCCTCTCCATACACACACACACAAATACACAAAAAAAACCTCTCCATACACACACACAAAAACACACACACACACACACACATACACACACAAACACACACACACACATTCACAAACACCCCCTCTCCATACACACACATACACGTGACATGAGCCCCCCCCCCCCTCCCTGCCTCCTCTCATTTCCTCCTCGCTCTCTCACACAGTCATCCCTGTTTTAACACTTGTTCCTGTTGCTAAGAGACACAAAGCAACGGAAACGGGCAGGTCATCATCAAAACGGAGGAATGTTGCGAAATATTACGTATAGGACAAAGGCCTGTTTGGTATGAGTTACTAACCTATGCAATGCTCACACACCTGTGAAGTGGATACATGCATGAAGAGGATGGATGTGTACGTGTGTGTGTGTGTGTGTGTGTGTGTGCGACTCACCTTTGAGAGGTCCACGAGTGTGTTGGCCTGATCACTGAGTTTCCTCTGCTCCATTTTCACACTGCGTAATCTGCAAACAGACACACACACATTAAATACACACACAGTTGACATGCGTGAATACACACGGTCAGTCCAGAGAGTTAATCCCTCCAGGCCCCGACAACAACCCTGGAGAGGGGTCACCTTGCCTCATTTAGCTTTGTTTCTACCTGCAGTGTGCTCTGCTGTCATTCTGCAATGCAGGGCAAACTATACATATGCATATGTACATATACACATGTTGAAATTAAACATCTTCAGCTCTATAGGCAAAGATATTTAAAATATAAAAAAACCCTGAAGGGAAATAAAGCCCACAGGGGAATAAACTAAATGGGATGAAATAAGATCAAATTAAATAAATCATCTTTCTTCAGTCAAATTAAAAACAGGACATGGCCGACTCGTAAAACACATTGAATACAATCATTATTGAACTACAGTTTATTCTGGGTTTTCATAAAGTGAACCATGAGGCATCCTCCAATATAATGAAGTGGGGAGTTTCTGAGGCTGAACCTGCCGATGATTTAACGAGGAACATGTACCCCCGCCGCCCCCCTTCACCACGTCACAATTAAAAGAGTTTCGGCCACTTGACTGTTTAAGATTTGAAGTCCAGACCGAAGCGTTCCTGATCAAAGGAGCGAGCAGCTTTAAAGGGACGCTTAATTGTGCTGCTCGACAGAGGACCCGAACCTTTGAGGAAGACCAGCTGTAACTACCCGTGTGGCCGTTTAAAAACAACCAAACAACGCTCTGAAGAAGGGGATTTTAAAGCGTGATTAAGGTCAACGGTGTTTGTATCAACATCCCTTGGAAGTGGAGATGTGATCCTGATCAGTGCACCGATTATCCAGTCCTACAGCAGTCCCAGAAGTCAACCTGCCCTTTAGTAGATGAATCGTGTGTGTGTGTGTGTGTGTGTGTGTGTGTGTGTGTGTGTGTGTGTGGGGTGTGGACAGAGACGCATGCACTTATCTGATTATCACCGTTGATTCAAGTTGTGAGTGGATAGAAAGCGCGGCTGAATTTAAAGGCCTTTGTGAGTGTGTGTGTGTGTGTGTGTGTGTGTGTGTGTGTGTGTGTGTGTGTGTGGTGGGGGGTCTTACTGATGTATAGCTTGGAGGAACTTCCGCTGGTGTTTGCGGACTCTGCAGTGGTCGATCTTTTTGGCCATCTTGGTGTGTTTGTAGATGAGCCAGGTTTCTCTCAGCACGTTAGCCGCTGCGTTCTTTATCTGAACAAACGACACAACGACACATTGTTAGCACGTTGTTAGCGACAGGTAACAGAATATTAACGAATATATTATTAATATTATAAGGTAACAGAGCAGACGTGTGTCAAAGAGAAGGAGAACAGGGTTGGGCCCCTCCAGCCTTAGTGGCCCAACCCTGGTCCCTGGGGCCCAGCCCCTTTTCCCTGAGGCCCTTCTCTGTCTATTTCAGAGAGGTTTACCCAGACACTTATTCTCTCCATTGTCTCCTAACAAAGATTTTAAAAAAACTCTAGCATTTGTGTCTTCTTAGAGGCTGCCCTCATTCCCTCGGTCTCTCCAACACACACACACACACACACACACACACACACACACACAGAGACACCGGTTAGCTTGCCAATGCCTTTCATGTGAGCATAAACAGCCTTCTCTTTAAAGAGATTTGTAAATGAGAACCAACAGGAGTCTCCCACACACACTTTTCTAGTCTCTCTTGGTCTTTAAGCCGCATTATACGTTAGACTAACTCAAATGGGCGTCATTATCTGGAAGTAATTTACTACCGCACCACCGCGCTTCATTAAAACCAGTGATCTTTCATTTAATTATGGCAGTAACTGAAAGAAACAATGGTGGCATGAGTAGCTGCTCTTAAACTAGCTGTCAGAGACCATCCTCATCCCAGGAGAAGAGATATATTAGAGAAATAGCCAATCTAATGATCCTCACGCATGAAAAACCTGATAGCCATCAGAGTTTTAAGCAAGATGGGTATTTTCCTCAGTTTACTGGTTATAAATAGGCTTCATTTGGTTTAAATGTGAACTATAGTATACAGGTGAGATTCCTGTGCTAAAAAGACTTGTAAAGTGTCAGTTTTTCAATTTTTCCATCCCACTGCCCATCTTTTTTTACTCTTTTTTACTCCGTTTGGCTATACTAGCCCATTGCACAGACTGGTTTACTTATAGCATTTTGCACTATCCTCGTGGATATCTTACTGACTCAACCAATGCGCACTAATATCTGTAAATTCTGTATACTTCCTACTCCCTGTGTACTATGTGTATTGTTGTTATACTGTGATTCTACTGTAAGTTGAGTATATATGTTAACGTGAGTTAAGTTAAGCTACTGGTTGAACTAAATTTCCCTCGGGATTAATAAAGTATCCATCTATCCATCTATATATCTATCTATCATATCTGCTTCACAATGCTACATGTACATCTTTAGAGGATGCTATGTAATTACAACAGAGCTCTGACACCCGGTTAAAACACTTGTGGATGAACACCATAGAGAAGCGAGAGGGGAGAGAGAATCTGTGAGGACATGTTTTGAACGAGAGACTTCAAAGAGATGCCCGAAAACTGAACAAAGAACAATTACACCCCCGTCTGAGGAGCATAAAAGATCCCGGCAGCTGGGCTAATCAGCAGCTATCCACCGCAGTCAAGGGCTCCTCACACACATGCATGCTGCACATAGACACATGCAGACAAACACACACTATTGGACACACGTGAAGAGAGGAGGAGGCCCTGGGCCTGCAGATGTGTTATCAATGACACGGAGGTCAAAAGTCAAACCGAAAATAAATAAATAAATAAAACCCCTCCAGGAGATGCAGTCATAAATCTTACCACTTTTAAATTACAGAATTATTAATTCTCACATTTATACAACCTGTTTACTGATTATATATTCAAATTAAGTATGTATTTCTCTCAAAATTAAAAAAATTAAAAAGACTATTTAATATGTTCAGTTCTCATGCTATGAACAATGTGATTGTGACGTAGAGCTGTAGAATAGAATAGAATAGAAATATACGTTATTAATCCCCGAGGGGAAATTTGTTGACACAGTAGCACCAATAAACTAAACACAATAAAATATAGATATAAGAAAGAAAGAAAGTGACTGTGCATAAAGTATACAAAGTGAAATATAAAATACAAAATAATATAAAATTAAATATATATGTGTATATATGTATATGTACACAACATATATGTAAATACAGCAATGTCAAATTAATTATATATATATATATATATATATATATATATATATATATATATATATATATATATATATATATATATACATATAGACAGTGTGCAAAATGCAAAGTGTGTGTATGCGTGTAGTGTAAATGAAATGTGTGCAGTGCAGATCAACACATTGTAAACATGTAGGGGGTAGAAGCTGAAGCCTGATGCCCCATATCCACTGTGTGTATCAGGATACAGAGCCTGTAGAACTGATCCTGAGCAGGCGTCATGCAAATGAAGACATTTTGTTTGTGTGCTATACAGCGACATCACAGCTCATATCTTGATGGTGGTGTGGCATTAATTAAAATAGTGTTTTCAACATAACATTTAGAGTCACAACTGGACCGCTTTAGAGGATATTTACAACCAAACTTCAGGAGTAATAAAACGTTATTGATGTCTTATCTGTACTTTTACTCATGGGTCAAGTTAGTGAAGAGCCAATTCATCACCCTTCTTTTCGACAGGCCCATTGGTAAATTGATATGTCAAATCATATTTGTGAGCTGATTAATCACTGCAGGGTGAGAGAAACATGATGAAGGATGGCATTGTGTGTCTGTCCACTTCTCGCTGTGGAGGTTTTCACACAAACTTGCAACATCTGTCCAGCAGTGTGAGCCGTAGCTGCCTCAGGATAATTAATTAGACACGGCTTAACCGCTAATTTAAAACCCTGAGTACTGCTCCACATGCAAAAAACTGAAATATCACACTGTTAGTATTTGTGCAGTTAATCTGCCAGCTCACCCTCTTCATTTATCTTCCTATATCCTCTTGATTGGTAAAGGGGAAATGAGGAAACTCCATTTGCCTTCAAAATTCAACATAAGCCGCTAAAAATACTCAAACGGCAGCAGCAGCAGCAGCTCTTGGCGGAGCATATGGCGGATACCTGGGCCCGTTGGCGCCGTATGGCCGGTTAGGGTCAAAGAGCTGTTCTAGCTGCTCCCCTACACTGCACACCTTATGCCAGGTACATGAGAAACATGTTACGACAAGAGGTTCACACAACTCACGGTGGCCAATGTCATATTGTGGATTATGAATCAATCAGTAGGAATATACATATGTCATTGTCATTTCATTTTTACATCCCACTGTCCATATCTCATTTACTCATTTAATGTTTTTTGTTTGTTTTTACTCTTAATTGCACATACTGGTTTACTGATAGCGTTTATTTATAGCTTTTTGCACATCCTCGTTGATATAAACACCCAATCATGCACACTTTATCTGTAAACTCTGTATTTTCCCTACTCCCTGTGTACATGTTCCCCCCTATGTGTATTGTTGTTTGTGAGTTAAGTTTGATGTTAAATGTATAAGCTACTGGATGACCTGAATTTCCCTCGGGATTAATAAAGTATCCATCTATCTATCTATCTATCTATCTATCTATCTATCTATCTATCTATCTATCTATCCATCCATCCATCCATCCATCCATCCATCTATCTATCTATATATTTTAATCGTCATTACAGACACAACATAGAAAATAATTGGGCTCCTTCTTTGTTGCTTAAAGATTTTTTCTCCTCCATTTTCCATCGTGATGGAGACAGTTTTCCAACATGAGGGGAAAAGTCGAAGCCCCTAACCCGTATAGTCCAGGAGAGCCTTGATGACCCATGTATGCAATTAGTAGCCTGGTTAGGTGCTGTGGAGATACAATGGAGCATAAAACATAAACAAACAGACCAATTACCTTGGCAACAACCTCCCACCTCATCCATGTGCCACGGCAACATGCTGCTTATCTACTCTGACCTCGCCCTCACGGACATAATGACACGGGGAAGAGAAAGCACATGCACACGGCAACACAGGACCACAAATGCACACGGAAATCTAATCATGACATTAACATGATAATTGGTTTCCCTACATGTTAATGTATTTTGTGTGGCTCCTGAATGCACCGGTGTAGGAAGGGCTTCATTAAAAAGAGTTTAAACGGTAAAAAGAGAAGAATGTCAGAGATGACTGTCAAATTAACTTCAGTCGCTGTCACAACACAGCCACGCCTAGAATGATCCGCTCAGCTGGCGCGTGAATTAAACCGCGGTCGTAAAAAAGTTATTTTTACTGAGCAGAGTGAAAGTGAGCTCAGTAGAATTCTTCGGGGGTTAGGCGGCTCCATTTGGCTAATGGTGTAAACATTGGAAGGCATCGCAGCGCCTCCTCCTCGGCCAGAGCCAAGAGCGCGCTCTGAATATTCAGAGAGGGCGAAGTTCTGAAAATGCCACAGGGACTTCTGAAAGTGCTCCGATTTTAACCAATCGTCCAGAGTGGAATCAAAATAGTTAGCCAATTTACAGAGAGGGAACGTTTCTAGAGAGAAGAAAGATTTTCAACTTTGCATAGCAAAGAAATAAGAGCACCGGCCTCCGAGACAGCCACGTTAACACGGTCAATTGGCTTATGGCTTCGACGAATAGCATTTAATTGCGATTGGAGTGCTTTCAAAAGGAAGGACAAACTACTGGACTCCTCTCACTTAGCGCCCGCAGTAAGTGTGGCCTGCCTTCTCAGAGTCCAGAGTGCTCTGTGAATGCGCCGCAGGATGATCCGACCAGATGGACTTTCGGCGGTGCTCTGAATGAACCGATGCTTCGGTCTGGAGAGAGGGTCAGCCTTCTGAACACGTCTCCAACTCTCTGCATTAAGGGAACACGCCGTGCACATGGTCGACTCGAGGGAGAAGTGTGCAGATCAAAGGGAGAGGGACACTTCTCTGAGCACTGCAGGGAAATAACCCTGTGCATCGGACGTTGAACGTTGTTTTTAAGGCCTATCTTTCTCTTATCTTTCTCTTTGATAAGTTCATTAGGTCCTCTGAACCCAATCTGCACCGCATATGATCTCAAATGTTACACTACACACATACACACACTTTGCATTTTGCACACTGTCTATATATATATATATATTATTTTTAAATTTAATTTTACATTGCTGTGTTTACATATATGTTGTGTATATATATATATATATATATATATTATTTTATTTTGTATTTTATATTTCACTTTGTATACTTTATGCAAAGTCACTTTCTTTCTTTCTTATATTTATATTTTATTGTGTTTAGTTTATTGGTGCTACTGTGTCAACAAATTTCCCCTTGGGGATAAAAAAAAAGTATATTTCTATTCTATTCTATTCTATCTAAAAACCTGACCTGAGGATGATGGAAGGAAACACTCACATGGAGGAAAGTGAAATATGAAAAGTGAAATGTTCAAGTTTGTGTCAGAGCGGATCCAAAACACCAGACTCATTTGAACAAAAAATTATCCTTGCGGTACGGAGATGTTTAAGGAAGTATGTTTTATTGTGGTTTTAGGACTCTATACGACCACAACCATGTAAAAATAAA